>CM035119.1:57202523-57802523 GCA_020205555.1 Panax stipuleanatus
TTGTCCTGTTGCGAAACCAATTCTAGCGGGTGGTGATTCCCAAGGCAGTTTTGGACAAGTCAAGTCGATGATTCCTGGAAGAGCATTTGTCATGACAGCCCAAACGCAAGGAACCCACACGAGTGATACGGGTACTAATTATGAACTCTTGTGAAGTTTACACCTTATTAGATACCGGTGCTACCCATTCATTTATTTCACCTACTTGTGCTCAACGATTAATTTGACACCTGAGAAGTTAGACTTTAACTTTCTGTTGAAACTCCATTTGGAGAAACCTTTTGTTACATCCACAGTTTACAAATCTTGCTTGATTCAAATTGGTACCCTCACCCTACCTGTTGATCTTATATCTTTGAAAACTTGCATTTGACGTGATTTTAGGAATTGACTAGTAAACCACTTACCATGGCAAAATTGATGTTTTCGTAAGGTTGTTGGTTTTATATTCCTAACCAACCTTTTGTGCTAATTCAAACCACCAAACCACTAAAATCTGTCAATGTCATTTCAAGTCACAAAGCATCGTTTATTGAAAAACGGATGTCAAGCTTTTTTAGCTCATGTCACTGATCTAAACCAAAATACGTCAGATCTGAATAATATTGCTGTTGTTAATGAGTTTTCTGATTGTATTTCCTGAAGAACTTCCCGGTCTACCCCCCGAACAGTGAAGGTTGAATTCTTTATTGACCTTGAACCCGTGTACAAAAACCCATTTCTAAAACCCCATATCGAATGGGCTCCTATGAACTTCAGGAGTTAAGGTTCCAATTGCAGGAATGTTAGACATCGGTTTTATTCGTCCTAGTACGTCTCCTTGGGTGCTCCTGTTTATTCGTAAAGAAGAAAGACGGGAGTATGCGACTTTGTATTGACTATCAGGAGTTGACCCATGTCACCATCAAGAATAGGTATCCGTTACCTCGTATTGATGACCTGTTCAGACCTGTTGTAAGGAGCACATTCTTTTCAAAGATTGATTTTCGTTCTGGATATCATCGCTGAAAGATTAAAATTGATGATATTCCAAAAACTGCTTTCAGGACTCGGTACGGGCATTATGAGTTCTTAGTCATGTCTTTTGGATTGACTAATGCTCCTGCTGCTTTCATGTATATGATGAACCGTGTATTCAAGGAATATTTGGATCAGTTCGTTGTTGTCTTTATTGATGACATCCTCATCTATTCTAAAAGCCGTGAAGATCATGAGCACCACTTGAAGTTGGTACTTCAAAAACTTCGTGAGAACAAGCTATATGCCAAGCTGAAGAAGTGCGAGTTCTGGCTTGAGAAAGTAGCATTCCTTGGGCACGTGGTATCGAAACGTGGAGTAGCTGTTGACCCGGCGAAGATTGAAGCAATACAAAGTTGGGAGCAACCTAAGTCAGTGACCGAAGTACAAAGCTTTCTAGGCTTAGCTGGTTATTATTGGAGGTTCGTAGAGGGATTTTCTCGAATCGCTACTCCATTAACTCAGTTAACTCGAAAGATACAAAATTCGTTTGGAGCGAGGAATACGAGAGAGCTTCCAAGAGCTCAAGAGAAGACTTATCTCGGCACCTATTCTGACAATACCATTTGGTTCGGATGGATTTGTTATCTATAGCCGATGCTTCGGGCAAAGGGTTAGGATGTGTTCTCATGCAACATGGGAAAGTCATTGCCTATGCCCTCGCGACAACTCAAAGAATATGAGAGGAATTATCCTACTCATGATCTAGAGTTGCAGCTGTCGTTTTCGCGTTGAAGATCTGGAGACATTACCTCTATGGGGAGAGAGTAGAGATTTATACGGATCATAAGAGCCTTAAATATTTCTTCACTCAAAAGGAACTCAACATGAGGCAACGACGTTGGCTTGAGCTGTTGAAAGAATACGATCATACCATCCAATACCATCTTGGAAAAGTGAACGTGGTAGCTGACGCGTTGAGTAGAAGATCATATGCGGGAACGAGTACGATGATGTCAAGTATACGCGTGGAACCAGCTTTGATTGATAAAGTTAAAGCTGCTCCAGCTACGGATCCGGAGCTGATGAAGATGAAGAGAAGGTGCAAGAAAGTGCCATTCCAGAAGTAAGAATCGATGAAGTGGAAATACTTCGAGTCAACTCCAGACTTTGTGTTCCTAACGATTCCGACTTGAAGCATAGAATCACGATGGAGGCACACAACACACCGTTTGTAATCCATCCTAGGAGTACCAAAATGTATCGTGATCTTCAACCTACATTTTGGTGGAGCAATATGAAAAGAGAGATCGCAGAGTTTATTTTGAGATATTTAACGTGTCAACGTGTAAAGGCAGAGCATCAAGTGTCGAAGGGTCCATTGCAACCACTGGAGATTCTGAAATGGAAGTGGGAACACAATTACGATGGATTTCGTTACGGGTCTTCCAAGGTTTCTCAAGGCACAGATGCAATTTGGGTTGTTGTTGTTAGATTAACCAAGTCTGCTCATTTCTTACCGATACAAGAGACTTATTCCCTTGAACGTCTTGCTCGTATGTACGTGAATGAGATTGTGTGATTGCATGGCATGCCAGTATCTATAGTTTTAGATCATCACCCCAGATTTACTTCACGATTTTGGATCAGTTTACAGAAAGCTATGGGCACGGATTACGATTCAGTTCGGCTTATCATCCTCAAACAGACGGACAATCAGAAAGGACTATTAAAACTCTTGAAGATCTATTGGACTCTGTGTTCTAGACTTCAAAGGGAGTTGGGATAAGTACTTACTATTGGTGGAATTCTCCTACAACCAACAGTTATCAGGAAAGTATATGCGTGGCTCCATTCGAAGCGTTGTATGAACGAAAGTGTCGCTCTCTAATATGCTGGAATGAGGTCGGTGAAACAACATTGTTGGGACCGGAGTTGGTACGTATGACTACAGAAAAGATTCAAATGATCCGGCAATGGATACGAACCGCACAAGATCGACAAAAGAGTTATGCAGATCTTCATCGAAAGGACGTGAAATTTAATGTTGGGGATCATGTATTGTTACGTGTTGCTCCATGGAAAGGAGTTACCAGATTTGGAAAGAGAGGAAAGCTCAACCACGATTCATTGGTCCATTTGAGATCTTGACCGAATAGGAAATGTGGCCTATAGACTCGCTTTACCTCCAAGCCTATCTCGTGTTCATAACATTTTTCACATATCCGTACTTCGCAAATATGTGAAAGACCAAACCACATTATTGAGTTAGAACCAGACGAGATAGCCGAAGATTTAACGTACAAGGAGGGTACCTGTCAAGATCTTGGATAGGAAGGAGCATGGCCTACGCTCGAAAATTATACCTCAAGTTAAAGTTTTGTGGAGAACCATGAAATTGAGAAAATGACCTGGGAGTTGGAATCGAAAATGAAAGCGAGGTATCTTCACCTTTTCGACATACCAGGTACGTACGTCAATTTCGAGGACCTACAAGACCCCAACTTTTATGAATAAAGATTTAATTTTCTTTATATATTATTCGAAATAGTTAAGGTGTATATTTGATAAATGTGAAAATATATGGGTGAAATGTGCAAATATTTCAAAATGAGCAAGTGGTTATAAATATTCATTGTTGTTGGGAATATTCGTTTGGTCGTGGAATATTCTTGTTGTCGGGGAATATTCGTACGACTGCGCAGCTATTTGTGGGCCCCACAACGGAATAACTGTCGGATATAGAAAGCGACAGAATAACCTTTTTATAAATAACGGTTAAAACGTTACGGTTAAACTGTTGAAATACCCCGGTGATAAAAATACAGTAATACGTGTTGTTGCACAGTAGCACACGTTATTGCCACAGTATTTGAAATATTGATTCTTACATAAGAAATCACTTACTCAATAATTATTACAGTAATTACTGTTCAATATTTTATATTATTGATTCAATAATTGCATGATATTTATTGGTTCAATAATTGCTACGTTGATATTTTATATCAATAATTCTACGTTGCTATTTTATATGATTGATTCAATAATTGTCACTGCACAGTATTTCACATTATCAACTCAATAATTCATATTATTTGAATAATATTATTAGATAGCATTATTGACAATGTCTAAGGAAGTTCTGTCTAGGAGGGGTTATTTAATTGCGCGCCGTAAGGAGAAATCCTTATCGGAAGGCCCCCTCTTTCCTGGGAACGACCTGGTTGTCAATATTGTAGTTCTGTGATATTATTGTGAATGATTAATTGTTGATTTATATGATAAAAAAATATTTATTTTGTGGATATAAAAGAAGGAATTAGTGCTAAGGTGTTTTTATCAGTATTTTGTTGTGAAAAATCACCCGTTTGGGGATTTCGGCCATTTTTGGTTGGGAATTTGGAAAACCTTCCTTCTACAAAGTTGTAGAGAATTAAATTTCCTATAAAAAAAACGTATCGTTTGTATTTTTCTGATAAAAGGGCTATTTATTATGAATTATTGAAGTTTCAAAATAAATATTTTTTTAAAAAATAAAATGTTGGGCCCCACTTTTGTCATTGCTTGGAAAATTCTGATCTTTTTTGGTGGGCGTATGAAAGCCGCCGGTAGCAGAAAGTCTACTTTGGCATCCTAAGCTTTTCCTATAAATAGGGTGCTTAGGTTAGAATTGAAAATCACACCAGAATCAGAAGTTTTCTCTCTCTATAATATCGAGCGTATTTTTGTGAGTATTTCGATATTTTGAGTGTTGCTATTCAGTGCAAGTTTTCTTCAGCCTTATATCTGATATTCCAGTCAGAAGTACTATTCTTTTAAGGTAAGGGATGTTGTTTTCTTTCGTAAATGATGTTATTCTTTTCAATATCATTATACCAAAATATTGGCATGGATTGTATTATGAAATTCTTACTTTTTTCGTTGGGGTTACTATTCACGTATACGGCACTATTCACGAAAAAATTAAATTTTCTTCTATTTGTCCAAGTTGCTTGTTAAGGTTCCTATCTTTGATTAGATCTAAGTTTTGAGCTTTATTCTTGAATTTTGCTCCATAATTGATTATTACGAAGTATTTTTGAATTGAATAAACTAAAATATGAATCCTTAATCTTTGTCCTTTATGTCACTGGATTCGTTCTTTAAAATGTTTTCATCATTCTCAGTCCTAAAAGGTGATATAACTGAATATCTTTGGCCTGTAGAGCAAAGATGAATGATTACCTGATGAATATCTTTGGTCGTAGTGCAAAGATGGACAAATGTTGAGAGGAACATGACCACTAGTGATACAAATTAATATCTTTGGCCCGTAGTGCAAAGATGAATATTTGATTTGAGATGTATATTGATTGATGTTACAGGGATAAATATTGATGATGGACTTTTAAATCATAGAAGATAGTAGACTTCATTCTCTACTTGACTCTTCTAATGAATGATTATTTTCGCTGCGAATATTGATCTAAAACTTGTTGTCAGTAATATTTTATCTGAATTGTTGAAGACTAACGATAATTTATTTTTCATTATCTTAGTTGTAATATTCTTTACTAGGCTAGTTGAGATCACCCTTTTCATCTATTGTCCTCTTCAGGAAATGAGAATGTCGCAGGAACTAGTCGGGGAACAGAGTGACGGTCCGAGTTAGAGCAGTAGTGGTCCTCACTATTTCTAATAAATAGTGTGATAATAATTGTAATGAGGACTTAGTTTGAATGTTAATATTTTCTACATATTTGTATTGTCACTCATAGTTGTGTGGTCGTATTTTGCACGACCGTGTGATATAAAAGATTGTATTTGGATTATGTACCATGTATTTCGCGACTCAGAATGGGTTGGGTTGACTGGACCGATTCTGGGGGCGTCACAACATTGGTCAATAGTCCATAATCAACCCCATTTATTTTCATACATATCACCATATGCATTAATAAATAAACATTTAATAGATACACTGTTATCTATTTAATGGGCTAACTTTGTTAATTTTGGAAATCAATTTCAACTCTAATTAGTTATCATGGAATCCAATTCCAACTCTAATTATTTAGCATGAAATCCAATTCTAATTAAAAAAATAACTTTATTTTAATCCAATTCCAAATCTAATAAACTCGTTTATTAATCTAGAATTACAAAAAAAAACTTTAACTTTAATTTTTAATTAAAATAAACCTTTTATCTAAAATAAAATAAAAATTAAAAAAAATTCTGCTGGGGTGGCGCTGTAGTGCTGCCATTGAACTAGCAAGCGGCGCTGTCGCGCCACGTCATCATTAGGCTGGACATGGAGCTTGCGCGGCAGCGCTGCTAATGAACTAGCATGCTGCGCTACAGTGCCACATCAGCACCATCCGAGACCAAGACCCGGTGCTGTAGCGCTGCGAATGACATAGCATCAAGCGCTGCAGCGCCACGTAACCACCAGGAGGTCGGACTCGGCGTCGTGGCGCTGCTGCAAGGCTTGAAGCCGGCGCTGCAGCGCCGCTGGGCAGAATTTGATTTTTTGGTTAGCGAATTGAGCAGTTTTTCTCCAAAAACTAAATTCCTAGCTAACTATTATGCCCAATTAAATTGTTTAAAACACACATTAGTATATTTATTAAATAATAACAATTAATAACTCGCATAAAGATTTGGCTCTGATACCACTGTTGGGTTTGTACGAAATCGTGACGCAATCAAATTATAAAAATAAGTGGAAGCATGATATATCAGACTTTAAAATTTTCTGCAAAACCATTACTCGGATCATCCTTTATGCACAGTTATTATTTAAAACAAAATCTAAGAAGTTTAGATTCATACCCTTGTAGAACGAAGCTTCCAAAGGTACGAGTTCAACTTCTTGTTCTTCGCGATCTCCTTGAATATCCGAGTTAGATTCCTTCCTTTGATCAACGTTAGCCACCTAAGTATTTGGCCTCTAAAGGTGATCCACCAAGGAAGAGGAATTCTTCAAGAAGGATGGTGGTTGGCTAAACCCTAGTTTCTATCCTCTATAGAAAAGGAGTACTCTCCAATAATTGGAATTGCATCAACTGATATCTAACATAAGACTCCTCTTATATAGATATTGGTTAACCCTTCTAATTCTATTAGAAATATGTTTTCATTTAATTAATTAAACTCCTTTAATTTAATTAGGCTTCTCAATCATATTGGGATTAATTAATTAAACTCCTTCAATTAATTTATCTCCTAATCTTATTAGGAATAAATGAGAGTACTAATATTAAATTAAGTCCTAAACTCCTTTAGAAATTAAAATAATAATAATTATAATAATATTAATAAGACTCCTCTTATTAATTTATATTTAATATTTCTAAAATATTAAATAATAAACATTAAACTATTTAATTTATTATATCACCAAAGATTAAATTAATTACACTTAATGCATTATTACGATTATGCCATTACCTTTTTAAATAATTATTCTTATTTAATGGTGTGACCCTTTAGGTTCTCCATATTAAAGCGGTTGTGAATAAATCAATTAGAACAATTCTAATATTATTTAAATAAATAAATTAAACTAATAATCTATTTAAATAAAAAAAATTATTCTACAATAGGGATAAACCTCCCTAGCGATCAACGACTTTTCAGATAATATATATTTCAACATTAATCATAAAAGAACCTGTGAGTAAATAGTTACCGTACAATTCAATCCTTCAACCATACAATGTCCCAATTAAATATAAGACATGGAATTACTGTCAAGTCTTATTTTATTTAATTATATGTATTTCGATTGGAAAATGCACAACTCCAAATAATGAAAATTAGAAACTCCTTTTTAATTTCATTCTGTCTTGGCCAAAGAATACTGGGTTGTCATTTAACGAATCACATAGGAAATGTCTCTTCTTTTACTAGAAATGGTATATTCTTTATTGACCATTCATTATCTCCATATGTAACTTATTACACCCAAGCATACCCTTTGATGTCCCTAAGGGTCTTAAGGAATAAGTTAAAGTATAATTCATTACACACAAGATACTATGATGATCTCAAGTCCAAGGATCACTTGTACTACTATCACATTAGGAATTCATATTGACAGACAAGTAAACTCCATTATGTATTCCATAGCGAGAGTCACGTTTAGTGAACTTATTCTCTAATAAGCACTTACATTCTTGCTTTAGTGTCTCCACACAAATGTTCATGAGATCAATCATCCTCATCCAATGAGCAAGCAATATATGTACCAATCTATCCAGATTTACTAATCCCTTTTTTAGTAATCCAACGATTGGGAATTATTTTAGTTTTAAGCTTTCTAAGAATTTAGATCTCATTAGCATGATCAACATCAAGCATTGCTTAAAACTATGGGTTATTTACATATTATAAAAACAGCATCATGTAGATAATTAAATGCCTTTAATAAATGAGTACTTTTATTAATAAATAAATAAGATCGTTTACAAAGTATATGCTTTATCATCAAATATGATTGGCTTGTATGCATACTACTTTCACGAGGAACTTCCACCGGGACTACCGTTGTTAAGGGACATTCAACATTTGATAGATCTTGTTACAAGATTGAGTCTACCGAACAGGCTAGTATACAAACTCAGCCCAAAGGAGTCTGTAGTTTTGCAGCGACAGGTAGTGGAATTGATGGAGAGGGGCTACATTCGTGAGAGTATGAGCCCATGTGTAGTATCAGCTCTATTAATACCTAAGAAAGATGGATCATAGAGAATGTGTATCGACAACAGGGAAACCAATAAAATTACAGTGAAATACTGATTTTTGATACCTCGCCTTGATGATATGCTGGATCAGTTGACCGGAGTAAAAGTCTTTTCAAAAATTGATCAGAAAAGTGGATACCATCAGGTTCGAGTGAGACATGGAGATGAATCAAAGACAGCTTTCAAGACGCAACATGGCTTGTATGAATGGATATTTACACCCTTCGGACATTCCTCAGTTTATTCATGAGATTTATGCATCATGTACTACGACCTTACATGCGAAAATTTGTAGTTGTTTACTTTGATGATATTCTCATCTACAGTCCGACATGGGAAATGTATTATAATAACCTCCGAACTATGTTTAATACATTGAGGAAGGAACGTTTGTTTGTTAACCAAAAGAAGAGTTCTTATTTCACGACTTCGATAACTTTCCTTGTTTTCATCGTGTCTATTGAAGGTGTTCATGCCGATTAGTCCAAGATCGATACTGTAACGATTGTGAATTTTGTAAATAGTTAAAAATATTTATCGAATAAAATAAATATTTTTGTTGGAATAGTTATAGAATAAGATAAATATTTTAATGGAAATTATTATGGGATAATTTATTTAAGAGTGATAATATTGATTAAATTTATGTTGGATGATTTTATAATTAGGGCATATTTTATTACGCTAATGTGATGATATTATTCTACTTTAATTAAATAATTAAATTAAAAGGCAAATAATTTATTAAATAAAATTATTATTATTATTATTGTGGCTAAATAATTTAATTAAACTAAGTGTGACATATATGTATCATATAGTAAAAGAAATATTAAAATAAATGAAAAAGAAGTTAAAATGAAGCTTAACCAAACACGGCAGTGTGACCCTTTGCACTTTTTTTAACATCCGAGACCTTTCCTTGGTGTAACTGTGTAACCAAGTAAAAGCCACGTTCATCAGTTTATATTAGGCTCAGTTTATTTTATATGCTTACTTCTGCTAAGGCTGAGAACAGAGAAATAGAGAGAGCTAAGAGATAGAGAGGTTCACTGTAAGAATTGAGAAGAAGTTCTGAGAATTCAAAGGAGAAGGAGATTAATCTAGGAATTGGAATCATATATCTAGCTTAAGAGGGAATCAAAGGTAAATAATCTAATTCCAAATTGCTTAGTCTTTGTTTTCCAAAATTCTTCACTGAAAATGGATTTTGGTTGTATGATTTGTTAAGAAATTAACTATATGTGTTCTTGGGTTTAATTCTATTAAGCACCATGTAGAACTTATTTTTAATCAAATAAATTCATGCATATGTTAAAGAAAAGGAATTAGAGTTTTTGTTGATATATATATATATATATATGTATTAGTTTGTTTAGAGGCTAAAATTGGTTGTTAACCCATGCTTAAAATCTGAAATTGATGGATATATATTTTTTTACTCTAAGAAACGAAAACAACGCAGCTTGAATGAATCAAAATGGTTAAAAACGAATTCGTGGTTGTTTGATTTCGCTAAGTATGTCAAAATATGAAAAATTGGCTTGAACTTGGAATTTGAGTCCTTAAAAAGGTTGTTAAAGTTGTTTGAGATGTTAGAATTATTCTATGAATGTTTAATTTCGTGTTTAATGAGTTTATAGATTGTTTAAATGGCTAATTTGGTTCTAGAATGAAGAAATTGGGAATTTTTGTAAGAGCAAAGGCTGTTGTTTGCGTTCTGGGAAACTAACTTTGGAGCCTAGCGCTGTCGCGCTGCAGCGCGGCCGCGCTGGTGCCCAGTTCAGTTAGGGTGCAGCCACGTCAGAGTTCAGTAAGATCAGAAGTGAATTCTTGTTTATTCAGCTTGGGGAATGTTAATCTAACCTATTTTAATGATTGTAGAGAAGCCTAAAACATGTAAAAAGATGTAAACGTAGATTGTAATGACAAAGATGTCATTAGAAGTTATGAACTACGAATTTATGGAAGTCGTAAGTTCAATGTTTGTGAAAATTGAAGTTGTTGTTCAAACATTAAGTCTTGAGTTATATTCGAGTAGGAAGTTCAGATTCATGATATGTGAATAGTTAGAGTATTTAGACCTTAAACCAAGATAATGAAAAAAGTAGAATGGAAACAAAACCAATGAGGTTAGTTGTAATGAGTCTAATTGGTATTGTGATCTTAATGATGTATGTAAGATACTTGAAGAACGTGAATTGTAATTGTATAGCAAACGCACGAGGCAAGTTTTCTAACCTTTGTTACTTTATAATTCAGCAAGGTTTCTTATCTTGGTTCATTATCTATGGTTTGTAAATGAGCTTTCTAATTCTTTCGAAAGTATTACTTCTTTAAACGATGTTTATTCAATTGGGGATCGTGGTGATCCTATCACATATTAAATCATAACTCGCTTAGGTACTCTATTCGAGATTGTAATACCCGAGAATTTCCATATATTATTAAATAAATATATTAATGGAAATGAGAATTTATTTGAATATAAATGATTTTGTGTTATGAGAATGATTAATTCAATTATATTAAATTGAATATCTATGATAATTGAGAAATTGGTGGAGTTTGTGATAAACTCGTTGATTGCCTTGCGTGGCACAGTGACGTAATATAAGAATGATTATATTAATTTAAGCGAACAATTAATCTATATTAATTGTTAATCGAAGAATATTAATTAACTGTTATAAAATACTAATGAGGATTGATTAATAATATGTGATTATTATTGCAAGAAACATAATAATAATGAGCAACGTGTTTATAAATATAATAAGATTATATTAATTGATATGTGCAAATGTGCAATATTTGAATATATAAAGTATATGGAATACAACTATATTATATAGTGTAGAGAGACACTTAAGTGTGACCATGCATGTATATACATAAACTATGTTATATAATGCAATGCGAATATATTACACATAGAAACCATATATTACATGAAGCATAATGTGATTATGTTAAAACTATATGTTATGAATGCATGATAATACTGATGTGACAATAAATATGTGAGAATACACTGTATAATATATCATGAACATATTGTAAACTATTAATTTTAATAAAGTGAGACATCATGAATATATGGTGAACAATTTAATAATACATGAGATAATGTAATGTGATAACATCCGATTAAATTATACCAGTATGATAAAAATGTACATGAATTATATGTGCACAATTCACACTTATTACATTATGTGAATCCATGTTAGTATCATTTGAATTACATTGTAACTATAATTGTGGCCTAATTATATAGTATATATACATGTAACATATTTTGGCATAAGTGTTGTGTATATATACAAATTATAGAATGCTGATATATGGCCTTGTTCCAATATAATAGTCACTCTCCTTTCCCTCATTCACGTGCACAGCCATTATGGCCTAAGCCTATTGCTTCTCCTTAAACTCAGTAAATTTCCATAGCCTTGTAGCAATGATGAGCAAGGGAGTGGTGTTAATGATGGATTCTAACAACTAAATACCTACCATTCTATAACCTTCATGCAATTTGACAATCCGTTAGTTTGATTTGGGAGTTAGAAACTTGGACTGTGTATTCATTCTTCTATATAAAGAACTCCCTGCACCTTCATTTCATTGCTGAAATATTTCTAAGAGAGGAGAGTGTACTGTGATTGTCTATTTAGTTCAGAAGGAATTTTTATTGTAGCATCAGCAAGCTTACTCCATAACAGAGGTATAAATCCTCTTCGTGTCTTCATTTTCATTTTCTGTCAAAAGAACTCCATTGTTGTTCTCTGAGTTTTGTTGAAATTCTTGATTATGCCAAATTGGTTCATGATTGGTTTGTAGAACCCTTATATTGTTGTTATATGAACATACACACATGATGGAACCACTGAATAGTCTTTCATTTCCATTGTTCCTCTTCAATTTCTGTAAATACATGAAATTCGTAAATTAGTTAGAGTTCATGAAATTGGGAATTGATAATTGCTATTGACTGTTATATAAGCATATATGTATGTGTTAGTAAGTTAAACAAGGATAATATCTGGGTAAATCGATGAAATGGGAGGTTTTGGGTCGGTTTTCGCTGCCGTCTGAACCCAGAAAACTGCCTCGACGCCGCAGCGCCGCAGCCCGCGCCGCAGCGCCACACGCGCCGCAGCCCGCGCCGCAGCGCCGCACGCAGCGCCACTCGCGCCGCAGCGCCAGTATTGCCGCGCCGCAGCGCCAGCCTCTGTGTTCAGTTTTCTGCATTCTGCAGCAAAACTGTTATGTACCAATTGTTTGATTTTTGTTTAAACAAGCATGGGAGCATGATTAATACATATATATAAACCTAATGAGGCAATGTAAGCATGTTTTAGTATACTAGCATGCGTGGTTAACCAAACGACACATAGTTTGGAAACGAATTTAAAGTTTCATAAACGACGTTAACATATATGAAGCATGTATACATTCTGACTTTTCGAGCATGTTTATAGGGCCTTGAAATACATGAAAAGCATGTTAACTTACATATGTAAGTGTCATAAGGAAGCATGAACATGATAGACCTTATTAATGAACTATACTAACAAAGTATAAGCTTTGAACGTGAACGTTGGTATGTTATGACGAGAATTAGAATTTGACATTTATGGACACATGTGATAGTATTCTTAGACTCATTCATGTGTCATGCGTGTATATATACCATGATTAGTTGCCGTGATTAAAGTTTAGCATGAACAAAGCATGTTTTCAAGATAATAACAATGCTAGCTACATATATGCAATACGAGTACTCATGAGCATGACTAATACAAGTTATATGAATATCTTATGTGTTTAAAAGCAATCATGTTAGACCATATGAGTTCGTGTCCTTGAATGGCTTTAAGTATTAACTTAAGAACCTATACCATGTACGATTGGATTTGGAAAAGTTATACAAGCATGAAAGTATCCTTTAAATATGAATACATGCTACGCGATATTATATGATGTTACTTGAACCCGATTTTGACGGTTAACTTAAGGAGATGCCGTAACTTGCTAAAATGAAATATATTTAGTATTGATTGTGGTCTTATGTGATATTAATAATATGCAAGCATGTTTGCTAATTGTTGAGATCTTATATAATATGAGAATGCGTTTAAACTCTAAAGAAGGAACGTTAAGGATAGAAATTATATTCTATATAACTGTGTAGCTAGGTAAAACTTAGCTTATGTGTTGATCGTATATTCAAAGAGAAAATGTGAAGTTAAATTATATGACTAATGAATATCATATATATACGTAACTGTATTACGATAGGAATTCGAAAGTGTTGATTGCTTTTCGTGGATAAACTACGCTAAAGGCAAGTTCTCTTACTTACACTCTTTTAAAGTGCAAGTATCCTAACCGACGCATTTACTTTATGCAAGGAAATCTATGATTGAGAAAGTTTCCTAACTTATACTCTTTTACTATGCAAGTATCCTATCTTGTGTATTGCGAACTAGTTTCCTATTTAATCGGTTGAATCGAATTAGCATACTTGAACTCTTATTTCTTTAAAGCTATTATTCATGTTGAACTTAGTATTGTTCTTGAATATTGTGGAAGTGTCTATGCCATTTGATTCGGCTGGACTTATGTTATTGAAAAGCAACCCAAACTAATTGATTGGTGCGGGATCTTGTATTTGACTGAGAAGAACAACCTTCTTTGAAGGGAATATATAATTGTCGGAGAACCGACGTGCACACTTGAGCATGGTTGATTGTTATGCACAACAAGGGTACTTTAGGCTGATCACCTGTTGTACCTGTTTTTGTTGGATTTTCAGTTTATTACTGTCAATTCTAGTAGAAGTTCATAGTCCGTAGTGACTACTCAGTATTCAATTATTTGAAATCTTGAATTGACTTATTATTGAATCATATTGATATTATCCTATCCTTAGCGACTGATATTGAGAACTGTTGATATTCTTGTTATTTTTGAACTATCAAATCTTGTTATACCCTTTCGAGAATTGAGAATCTTATTACTCACCCTTATTGTATATTACTTGCTGGGCAATTTGTGCTCATTCTTGCTTTCCCTAAAACATTTCAGTTAAGGCAGAGCATGGTGAACCTTCGGGCGTTGATAAGGGCAAGGGCAAAGCTACCAACTAGCTTATGTCTGTTATGTTTTAAAATATTAATATTGTATGAAGATGATGTAGTAAGACTGGATTTGATTATGTTTAAGCTTAAGTTAGATTATGTAATAAGTCGTTAACTGATATTATTATGTAATCTATTAAGTACTGTAGGTTGCGAGACTTGGGGGAATAATTATAATAAATCATTGTAAATTATTCTAGAATAGATTTTCCGCTGTGATCGTATGATATTTAATTATTATTATTGTGATGTATTACCATGACCACGTGATGAACCGAATTCGAGAGACCAAGTGGCGGTCCTGGAATTTGGGGGCGTCATAGGTTGGTATCAAAGCTGTAGTTATAAACCTTAGGAACGAGTGTCCTTAGACTATAACTTAGGCGAACTTAGAAGTTAGGAAGGAGATAAAACTCATGTAGAGTTTTCCTTGAGAGACTTAGTCTGTTATGAAATGTAACTTCATTCTATACAATGAACTTATATTTTGCTTAACACTCTAATGGAGATGCTATTTCTTGTCTTGTGTTTGTGAGTGTAGGATGACAGACACAGGGGTACCTAGTAGAGTTGCAGAGGAGGAGCCCAGGGATATACACGTAGTATACGAGGCACCTCTAGAGGCTACACCAGTGAAGGCTGTTGCACCATTCGAGTCTGACGACGAGGACGAGATTGAGATAGAATCTGATCCAGAGGAGGAGCCGATGGAGGATGAGCCAGTAGAGGACTCTGATGAGGCTACTATAGAGGAACAGATGCTAGGAGAGTATGAGGAGCGGATCCTAGAGTTAGACTGTAGAGTTCAGGAGCTGGAGGCAGAGGCCCACGAGAGAGAGTCTGAGTTCCAGAAGCTGAGGGACGAGGACCACCAGAGGAAGCTGGTTTTGCAAGAGTTAGAGGTGGAGATTGCCTACCGTAGGGAGGCAGGGATCCAGATGGGGACTCTATTTCACAGGTCAGTGGCTAGGAATGTAGATTTGGCAGAGAAGCTAGAAGAGGTTGAGCAGAGGGAGCTGAGTGAGAAAACTGAGAAAGAGGCACTCCGTACTCAGCTAGAGTTGGAGGTGATGGATAGGTTACACTTCGAGGAGAAGTGGGAAGCGTCCAATGAGAGAGCTGACGACCTTGAGGACGAGGTCAGGTGCAAGAAGAGAAAGATGAACAAGATGGGGTATGTGTTCTGTTCAGCTTTTGAAAGGGTGATTGATGGTGTGTACCACTACCCGGCAGAACAGGGACAGACTCTACATACCTTGAGCCGAGAGCTGGTTGCGTATATAGCACAGTTGGAGTACAAAAGCGCAGTGGAGCGCGGGATGATGGGATGAGATTTCCTTAGTCAATCTAGTGGTAGTACTAGTTGTGTCTTTATGTATTGTATATACTATGTTGTAATTCCGATCTTTTGTGTAAGATGTGGGATGATGATGTAAACCCCGAGTTAGCTTTTGTTAGAGGGGTAGTATGGTAGTAGGTTGGTATATTCCCCGTCTTTTGTGATATTAGGGGATATATGTGATGACATTTATAGCAGTATGCTAGGAAATCATGTAATGAAAATGAAATGGCATATGAATATAAATGGAGTTGATTTTAGAAACGTGTTATAAATTTATTCTTTTAGTATTAAAAGAAATACTTAAGTAATATACTTGAATAATAATAAAATGAAAAATTGTGATGCAGATAATGCCGCCCAGACGTAGATTGACTACACCCGAAGAATCTGTTAACAACGAGAGGGAACAAGTAGACCCGATCCAGAAACTGGTAGACTTGTTAGGAGAAGCCTTAAGGGGAAGGAACAATGAACCCGTTCGCCCGAACCCTCAAACTGTGCCAGTAACAACCTTTAAAGACTTTAAGAGTGTAGGACCCCCAGAGTTCGAGGGAACTACCGACCCAATCGTCGCACAAACGTGGATCAAAGAGATCGAAAAAGCTTTCACTATAGCTAGCGTAGGCGAAGATCAGAAGACGGTGTTTGCCACGTACATGATGAGGGGAGAAGCGAACTACTGGTGGGAGGCTAATCAACAAAGAGCTGGAGAAGGGATAATAGCTTGGGATAAGTTTAAGACACTGTTCTTCGAGAATTACTTCCCGAAGAGTATGAAGAATAGGATGGAGGTGAAATTCCTAGAGTTAAAACAAGGTGAGATGACGGTGGCGCAATACGCGGCTAGGTTTAACGAACTAGCGCGATTTGCGGAGCACCAAGTTGGTGATGAAGCGAGGAAGGCTAGACGCTTTGAACAAGGGTTGAAGCCATGGCTGTTTAATAAGGTATCAGTGCTTCAAATTGATTCCTTTGCAACATTACTGGAGAAGGCAATCATTGCGGAAGGTGGCAGTGAGGCCTTAAGTCTGTATAACAAAGAAAAGAAAGGAAAGAATACTAGAGGAGAAAATCGTACGGGAGGAAGCAGTAGCGGAGGAAGCAACTTGGGAAAGAGAAAGTGGGACAACAACAACAACAACAAAAACAACAATAATAATCAATCAGGGAATTTTTGTGGAGGTTTCAAGAAGAGGGCTGAAGGATGCCCGAAGTGTGGGAAGAATCACCAGGGCGAGTGCTGGAAGGGACGTGGCACTTGCTACAACTGCGGACAGGAAGGGCACATCTCGCCCAACTATTTGAAACCGAAAAAGGTACAAGGATGCTTTGCTTGTGGCTCGACAGAGCACCGAATTAAGGACTGCCCAAAGAAGGGAAGTGGCGGGGGTAGTAATCAGCAAGGAGGCAACAAGCTGATGATCGGTGGACCGGCACAATCCAACCGCCCAACCGCCAGAACCTTTAACATGACCGTCCAAGACGCAGTGGCTGCGAAGGATGTGGTGTCAGGTATAATCCCAATCAATGATATAAATGCTTACGTATTATTTGATTCGGGTGCCACCTGTTCTTTTGTATCTGAAGAATTTGCTAGTAGACTTAGTACACCCCGAGAAAGATTAGAAAATCCTTTGATCATAGAAGTTGCTAATAAGGAAGTGATCCCTGTAGAATACGTTTATCGAAATTGTCGCGCAAATATTAGTAAACATGAACTGAGCGTAGACTTGATTCCTATTAGACTGGGAGAATTTGACGTAATACTGGGAATGGATTGGTTGTATAACCATGCTGCGATAATTGACTGTCAGAACAAATGTGTGAACCTTCAGACTCCGAGTAAGTCTAAGGTAGTGTTTTATGGTAGCTCATCGCTTAAGCAATCGTGTTGCGTTACGATGATGCAGGCCAAGAAATTGTTAAGGAAAGGATGTGGAGGATATTTAGCTTACATCGTTGATACTCGGAAGAAGGGAGTAGAAATTAAGGATATATACGTAGTTAATGAATTCCAAGATGTGTTTCCGGACGATCTGCCTGGTCTTCCGCCAGACAGAGAAATCGAATTCGTAATAGACTTAGCACCGGGAACGGCACCGATTTCGAAAGCTCCATATCGTATGGCGCCAGTAGAAATGAAGGAATTGATGATACAATTGCAAGAATTATTGGATAAGGGTTACATTCGACCAAGTGTTTCTCCTTGGGGAGCACCAGTACTATTCGTTAAGAAGAAGGACGGATCAATGAGGCTCTATATCGATTATCGAGAATTGAATAGAGTAACGATCAAGAACCGGTATCCGCTACCGAGGATAGACGACTTATTTGATCAACTGAAGGGAGCAAGGTGTTTCTCAAAGATCGACCTACGAACAGGATATCATCAACTGAAGGTACGGGATGAGGACATACCAAAGACTGCGTTTCGAACCCGTTATGGACACTACGAGTTTTTGGTAATGTCATTCGGATTGACTAATGCTCCGGCAGCATTTATGGACTTGATGAACCGAGTTTTCAAGCCATACTTGGATAAATTTGTAGTGGTCTTTATCGACGACATTTTGATCTACTCGAAGACAGAGGAAGAACACGCCGAACATCTAAAGATTATTTTGGAGGCACTAAGGAAGGAGAAGATGTATGCAAAATTTTCTAAGTGCGAATTTTGGATGGAGAAGGTTCAATTCTTAGGCCACGTGGTGGATAAGAATGGAATCTCAGTAGACCCTGCAAAGGTCGAAGCAGTAAGTAATTGGGAACAACCGAGAACACCGACGGAGGTGAGAAGCTTTCTAGGGTTAGCTGGGTACTATCGAAGATTCATCCAAGATTTTTCTAAGATAGCAACCCCATTGACCAATTTGACTAGAAAGACGGTGAAATTTGTATGGACCGACAAATGGGAAGAAAGTTTTCAAGAACTGAAAAGGAGATTGAGCGAAACACCTGTGTTATCATTACCAGATGATGCGGGAAATTTTGTGGTGTATAGTGATGCATCGCACAAGGGGCTTGGCTGTGTGCTCATGCAACATGGAAAGGTTATTGCATATGCGTCACGACAATTGAAGGATTACGAAAAACGATACCCTACTCATGACTTAGAGTTAGCGGCAGTAGTTTTTGCGTTAAAGATATGGAGACATTATCTATACGGAGAAAAATGTGAGATATACACCGACCACAAAAGTCTGAAATATATCTTCACAAAGAAGGAGTTAAACATGCGGCAGAGAAGGTGGTTAGAATTAATCAAAGACTATGACTACGATATTCTTTATCACCCGGGAAAGGCAAATGTGGTTGCCGACGCTCTGAGCAGGAAAGGAAGGGAGAAGTTGTTTAATTTGACGACTCAGGAAGAGTTGATAAGAGAGATGGAGAAATTGGAGATAGAAGTAAAAGGACCAGAAAAGTCTGGTGAGAAGTTAATTGTAATGGAAGCTTGTCCGATGTTATTGAATAGAGTAAAGGAAGCTCAGGAAAAGGATGAAGAGTGTGAGAAAATCCGAAAGATGATCACAGAAAGTGAGGAAGAAAAATTTCGAATGGATAAAGACGGTATTTTGAGATTTGAAGGGAGAGTGTGGGTACCAGCGGTAACCGAGTTGAGGGAAGAGATTTTGCACGAGGCACACAATACGACATATTCCGTTCATTCGGGAGGCACAAAGATGTACCGAGATCTAAGGCAACATTTTTGGTGGCCTAATTTGAAACGGGAAGTCGCAGAGTGCGTCAGTAAATGCTTGACTTGCCAACGCGTTAAAGCAGAGCATCAGCGGCCAAGTGGTTTACTACAACCGTTGGAAATACCAGAGTGGAAATGGGAGCATATTACGATGGACTTCGTGGTAGGACTTCCAGTTACGCAGAAAGGTTATGATGCCATTTGGGTTATTGTGGATCGACTTACCAAGACTGCACATTTTCTACCAATCAAGATCCGCTACAGTTTGAACCAATTAGCAAGCCTATATGTAAAAGAAATTATTTCACGACATGGAGTGCCGGTGTCAATTGTCTCTGATCGAGATCCGCGCTTCACGTCCAATTTTTGGAAGAGTTTGCAGGAAAGAATGGGAACGCAGTTGAGGTTGAGTACAGCTTATCATCCTCAAACAGACGGACAAAGTGAGCGAACAATACAAACGTTAGAAGACATGCTTAGGACTTGCGTGATGGATTTTAAGGGAAATTGGGACGACCACCTACCCTTAGTAGAATTCGCATATAATAATAGCTACCATGCGAGTATTGGCATGCCACCGTACGAAGCTCTTTACGGGAGAAAGTGCAGAACGCCGTTATGTTGGGACGAAGTCGGAGAACGACGAATACTCGGACCAGAGTTAGTTCAACAAACCGCAGACGTGGTGACAGTGATAAGAGCCAGACTTGTAGCAGCTCAAGATCGCCAGAAGAAATACGCAGATTTGCATCGGCAGGACCGAGACTTCAAAGTCGGCAGTTTCGTATTCTTGAAGGTATCTCCATGGAAGGGAAAAATCCGTTTCGGCAAGAAAGGAAAATTGAGTCCAAGATTCATAGGACCGTTCGAGATACTGAAGCGAGTGGGCGAAGTGGCATACAAAGTTGCGTTACCACCCGAGTTGGAGCACATCCACAACGTATTTCACATTTCCGTGTTGCGACCGTACAAGGCCGACTACAAACATGTGATTTCTTACGAGCCCATTCAAGTGGAGAAGAACTTGGCGTATGAAGAAATTCCTGTCCAAATATTAGATAGGAAAGAACAAACTTTGAGAAATAAAGTTATTTCATCTGTAAAAGTACTTTGGCGTAACCACGATGTCGAGGAGGCAACGTGGGAGTTAGAAGATAGGATGATGAGGGACTATCCCCATCTATTTGTGTAACCTTGTAGCAATTCCGGGACGGAATTTTTATAAGGGGGGGGAGGATGTAATACCCGAGAATTTCCATATATTATTAAATAAATATATTAATGGAAATGAGAATTTATTTGAATATAAATGATTTTGTGTTATGAGAATGATTAATTCAATTATATTAAATTGAATATCTATGATAATTGAGAAATTGGTGGAGTTTGTGATAAACTCGTTGATTGCTTTGCGTGGCACAGTGACGTAATATAAGAATGATTATATTAATTTAAGCGAACAATTAATCTATATTAATTGTTAATCGAAGAATATTAATTAACTGTTATAAAATACTAATGAGGATTGATTAATAATATGTGATTATTATTGCAAGAAACATAATAATAATGAGCAACGTGTTTATAAATATAATAAGATTATATTAATTGATATGTGCAAATGTGCAATATTTGAATATATAAAGTATATGGAATACAACTATATTATATAGTGTAGAGAGACACTTAAGTGTGACCATGCATGTATATACATAAACTATGTTATATAATGCAATGCGAATATATTACACATAGAAACCATATATTACATGAAGCATAATGTGATTATGTTAAAACTATATGTTATGAATGCATGATAATACTGATGTGACAATAAATATGTGAGAATACACTGTATAATATATCATGAACATATT
Organism: Panax stipuleanatus; assembly: GCA_020205555.1. Lineage (NCBI taxonomy): Eukaryota > Viridiplantae > Streptophyta > Magnoliopsida > Apiales > Araliaceae > Panax > Panax stipuleanatus. The sequence continues at coordinate 57,224,276 of CM035119.1, forward strand.
GTAAACTATTAATTTTAATAAAGTGAGACATCATGAATATATGGTGAACAATTTAATAATACATGAGATAATGTAATGTGATAACATCCGATTAAATTATACCAGTATGATAAAAATGTACATGAATTATATGTGCACAATTCACACTTATTACATTATGTGAATCCATGTTAGTATCATTTGAATTACATTGTAACTATAATTGTGGCCTAATTATATAGTATATATACATGTAACATATTTTGGCATAAGTGTTGTGTATATATACAAATTATAGAATGCTGATATATGGCCTTGTTCCAATATAATAGTCACTCTCCTTTCCCTCATTCACGTGCACAGCCATTATGGCCTAAGCCTATTGCTTCTCCTTAAACTCAGTAAATTTCCATAGCCTTGTAGCAATGATGAGCAAGGGAGTGGTGTTAATGATGGATTCTAACAACTAAATACCTACCATTCTATAACCTTCATGCAATTTGACAATCCGTTAGTTTGATTTGGGAGTTAGAAACTTGGACTGTGTATTCATTCTTCTATATAAAGAACTCCCTGCACCTTCATTTCATTGCTGAAATATTTCTAAGAGAGGAGAGTGTACTGTGATTGTCTATTTAGTTCAGAAGGAATTTTTATTGTAGCATCAGCAAGCTTACTCCATAACAGAGGTATAAATCCTCTTCGTGTCTTCATTTTCATTTTCTGTCAAAAGAACTCCATTGTTGTTCTCTGAGTTTTGTTGAAATTCTTGATTATGCCAAATTGGTTCATGATTGGTTTGTAGAACCCTTATATTGTTGTTATATGAACATACACACATGATGGAACCACTGAATAGTCTTTCATTTCCATTGTTCCTCTTCAATTTCTGTAAATACATGAAATTCGTAAATTAGTTAGAGTTCATGAAATTGGGAATTGATAATTGCTATTGACTGTTATATAAGCATATATGTATGTGTTAGTAAGTTAAACAAGGATAATATCTGGGTAAATCGATGAAATGGGAGGTTTTGGGTCGGTTTTCGCTGCCGTCTGAACCCAGAAAACTGCCTCGACGCCGCAGCGCCGCAGCCCGCGCCGCAGCGCCACACGCGCCGCAGCCCGCGCCGCAGCGCCGCACGCAGCGCCACTCGCGCCGCAGCGCCAGTATTGCCGCGCCGCAGCGCCAGCCTCTGTGTTCAGTTTTCTGCATTCTGCAGCAAAACTGTTATGTACCAATTGTTTGATTTTTGTTTAAACAAGCATGGGAGCATGATTAATACATATATATAAACCTAATGAGGCAATGTAAGCATGTTTTAGTATACTAGCATGCGTGGTTAACCAAACGACACATAGTTTGGAAACGAATTTAAAGTTTCATAAACGACGTTAACATATATGAAGCATGTATACATTCTGACTTTTCGAGCATGTTTATAGGGCCTTGAAATACATGAAAAGCATGTTAACTTACATATGTAAGTGTCATAAGGAAGCATGAACATGATAGACCTTATTAATGAACTATACTAACAAAGTATAAGCTTTGAACGTGAACGTTGGTATGTTATGACGAGAATTAGAATTTGACATTTATGGACACATGTGATAGTATTCTTAGACTCATTCATGTGTCATGCGTGTATATATACCATGATTAGTTGCCGTGATTAAAGTTTAGCATGAACAAAGCATGTTTTCAAGATAATAACAATGCTAGCTACATATATGCAATACGAGTACTCATGAGCATGACTAATACAAGTTATATGAATATCTTATGTGTTTAAAAGCAATCATGTTAGACCATATGAGTTCGTGTCCTTGAATGGCTTTAAGTATTAACTTAAGAACCTATACCATGTACGATTGGATTTGGAAAAGTTATACAAGCATGAAAGTATCCTTTAAATATGAATACATGCTACGCGATATTATATGATGTTACTTGAACCCGATTTTGACGGTTAACTTAAGGAGATGCCGTAACTTGCTAAAATGAAATATATTTAGTATTGATTGTGGTCTTATGTGATATTAATAATATGCAAGCATGTTTGCTAATTGTTGAGATCTTATATAATATGAGAATGCGTTTAAACTCTAAAGAAGGAACGTTAAGGATAGAAATTATATTCTATATAACTGTGTAGCTAGGTAAAACTTAGCTTATGTGTTGATCGTATATTCAAAGAGAAAATGTGAAGTTAAATTATATGACTAATGAATATCATATATATACGTAACTGTATTACGATAGGAATTCGAAAGTGTTGATTGCTTTTCGTGGATAAACTACGCTAAAGGCAAGTTCTCTTACTTACACTCTTTTAAAGTGCAAGTATCCTAACCGACGCATTTACTTTATGCAAGGAAATCTATGATTGAGAAAGTTTCCTAACTTATACTCTTTTACTATGCAAGTATCCTATCTTGTGTATTGCGAACTAGTTTCCTATTTAATCGGTTGAATCGAATTAGCATACTTGAACTCTTATTTCATTAAAGCTATTATTCATGTTGAACTTAGTATTGTTCTTGAATATTGTGGAAGTGTCTATGCCATTTGATTCGGCTGGACTTATGTTATTGGAAAGCAACCCAAACTAATTGATTGGTGCGGGATCTTGTATTTGACTGAGAAGAACAACCTTCTTTGAAGGGAATATATAATTGTCGGAGAACCGACGTGCACACTTGAGTATGGTTGATTGTTATGCATAACAAGGGTACTTTAGGCTGATCACCTGTTGTACCTGTTTTTGTTGGATTTTCAGTTTATTACTGTCAATTCTAGTAGAAGTTCATAGTCCGTAGTGACTACTCAGTATTCAATTATTTGAAATCTTGAATTGACTTATTATTGAATCATATTGATATTATCCTGTCCTTAGCGACTGATATTGAGAACTGTTGATATTCTTGTTATTTTTGAACTATCAAATCTTGTTATACCCTTTCGAGAATTGAGAATCTTATTACTCACCTTTATTGTATATTACTTGCTGGGCAATTTGTGCTCATTCTTGCTTTCCCTAAAACATTTCAGTTAAGGCAGAGCATGGTGAACCTTCGGGCGTTGATAAGGGCAAGGGCAAAGCTACCAACTAGCTTATGTCTGTTATGTTTTAAAATATTAATATTGTATGAAGAAGATGTAGTAAGACTGGATTTGATTATGTTTAAGCTTAAGTTAGATTATGTAATAAGTCGTTAACTGATATTATTATGTAATCTATTAAGTACTGTAGGTTGCGAGACTTGGGGGAATAATTATAATAAATCATTGTAAATTATTCTAGAATAGATTTTCCGCTGTGATCGTATGATATTTAATTATTATTATTGTGATGTATTACCATGAGCACGTGATGAACCGAATTCGAGAGACCAAGTGGCGGTCCTGGAATTTGGGGGCGTCATAGGTTGGTATCAAAGCTGTAGTTATAAACCTTAGGAACGAGTGTCCTTAGACTATAACTTAGGCGAACTTAGAAGTTAGGAAGGAGAAAAAACTCATGTAGAGTTTTCCTTGAGAGACTTAGTCTGTTATGAAATGTAACTTCATTCTATACAATGAACTTATATTTTGCTTAACACTCTAATGGAGATGCTATTTCTTGTCTTGTGTTTGTGAGTGTAGGATGACAGACACAGGGGTACCTAGTAGAGTTGCAGAGGAGGAGCCCAGGGATATACACGTAGTATACGAGGCACCTCTAGAGGCTACACCAGTGCAGGCTGTTGCACCATTCGAGTCTGACGACGAGGACGAGATTGAGATATAATCTGATCCAGAGGAGGAGCCGATGGAGGATGAGCCAGTAGAGGACTCTGATGAGGCTACTATAGAGGAACAGATGCTAGGAGAGTATGAGGAGCGGATCCTAGAGTTAGACTGTAGAGTTCAGGAGCTGGAAGCAGAGGCCCACGAGAGAGAGTCTGAGTTCCAGAAGCTGAGGGACGAGGACCACCAGAGGAAGCTGGCTATGCAAGAGTTAGAGGTGGAGATTGCCTACCGTAGGGAGGAAGGGATCCAGATGGGGACTCTATGTCACAGGTCAGTGGCTAGGAATGTAGATTTGGCAGAGAAGCTAGAAGAGGTTGAGCAGAGGGAGCTGTGTGAGAAAACTGAGAAAGAGGCACTCCGTACTCAGCTAGAGTTGGAGGTGATGGATAGGTTACACTTCGAGGAGAAGTGGGAAGCGTCCAATGAGAGAGCTGACGACCTTAAGGACGAGGTCATGTGCAAGAAGAGAAAGATGAACAAGATGGGGTATGTGTTCCGTTCAGCTTTTGAAAGGGTGATTGATGGTGTGTACCACTACCCGGCAGAACAGGGACAGACTCTACATACCTTGAGCCGAGAGCTGGTTGCGTATATAGCACAGTTGGAGTACAAGAGCGCAGTGGAGCGCGGGATGATGGGATGAGATTTCCTTAGTCAATCTAGTGGTAGTACTAGTTGTGTCTTTATGTATTGTATATACTATGTTGTAATTCCGATCTTTTGTGTAAGATGTGGGATGATGATGTAAACCCCGAGTTAGCTTTTGTTAGAGGGGTAGTATGGTAGTAGGTTGGTATATTCCCCGTCTTTTGTGATATTAGGGGATATATGTGATGACATTTATAGCAGTATGCTAGGAAATCATGTAATGAAAATGAAATGGCATATGAATATAAATGGAGTTGATTTTAGAAACGTGTTATAAATTTATTCTTTTAGTATTAAAAGAAATACTTAAGTAATATACTTGAATAATAATAAAATGAAAAATTGTGATGCAGATAATGCCGCCCAGACGTAGATTGACTGCACCCGAAGAATCTGTTAACAACGAGAGGGAACAAGTAGACCCGATCCAGAAACTGGTAGACTTGTTAGGAGAAGCCTTAAGGGGAAGGAACAATGAACCCGTTCGCCCGAACCGTCAAACTGTGCCAGTAACAACCTTTAAAGACTTTAAGAGTGTAGGACCCCCAGAGTTCGAGGGAACTACCGACCCAATCGTCGCACAAACGTGGATCAAAGAGATCGAAAAAGCTTTCACTATAGCTAGCGTAGGCGAAGATCAGAAGACGGTGTTTGCCACGTACATGATGAGGGGAGAAGCGAACTACTGGTGGGAGGCTAATCAACAAAGAGCTGGAGAAGGGATAATAGCTTGGGATAAGTTTAAGACACTGTTCTTCGAGAATTACTTCCCGAAGAGTATGAAGAATAGGATGGAGGTGAAATTCCTAGAGTTAAAACAAGGTGAGATGACGGTTGCGCAATACGCGGCTAGGTTTAACGAACTAGCGCGATTTGCGGAGCACCAAGTTGGTGATGAAGAGAGGAAGGCTAGACGCTTTGAACAAGGGTTGAAGCCATGGCTGTTTAATAAGGTATCAGTGCTTCAAATTGATTCCTTTGCAACATTACTGGAGAAGGCAATCATTGCGGAAGGTGGCAGTGAGGCCTTAAGTCTGTATAACAAAGAAAAGAAAGGAAAGAATACTGGAGGAGAGAATCGTACGGGAGGAAGCAGTAGCGGAGGAAGCAACTTGGGAAAGAGAAAGTGGGACAACAACAACAACAACAAAAACAACAATAATAATCAATCAGGGAATTTTCGTGGAGGTTTCAAGAAGAGGGCTGAAGGATGCCCGAAGTGTGGGAAGAATCACCAGGGCGAGTGCTGGAAGGGACGTGGCACTTGCTACAATTGCGGACAGGAAGGGCACATCTCGCCCAACTGTTTGAAACCGAAAAAGGTACAAGGATGCTTTGCTTGTGGCTCGACAGAGCACCGAATTAAGGACTGCCCAAAGAAGGGAAGTGGCGGGGGTAGTAATCAGCAAGGAGGCAACAAGCTGATGATCGGTGGACCGGCACAATCCAACCGCCCAACCGCCAGAACCTTTAACATGACCGTCCAAGACGCAGTGGCTGCGAAGGATGTGGTGTCAGGTATAATCCCAATCAATGATATAAATGCTTACGTATTATTTGATTCGGGTGCCACCTGTTCTTTTGTATCTGAAGAATTTGCTAGTAGACTTAGTACACCCCGAGAACGATTAGAAAATCCTTTGATCATAGAAGTTGCTAATAAGGAAGTGATCCCTGTAGAATACGTTTATCGAAATTGTCGCGCAAATATTAGTAAACATGAACTGAGCGTAGACTTGATTCCTATTAGACTGGGAGAATTTGACGTAATACTGGGAATGGATTGGTTGTATAACCATGCTGCGATAATTGACTGTCAGAACAAATGTGTGAACCTTCAGACTCCGAGTAAGTCTAAGGTAGTGTTTTATGGTAGCTCATCGCTTAAGCAATCGTGTTGCGTTACGATGATGCAGGCCAAGAAATTGTTAAGGAAAGGATGTGGAGGATATTTAGCTTACATCGTTGATACTCGGAAGAAGGGAGTAGAAATTAAGGATATATACGTAGTTAATGAATTCCAAGATGTGTTTCCGGACGATCTGCCTGGTCTTCCGCCAGACAGAGAAATCGAATTCGTAATAGACTTAGCACCGGGAACGGCACCGATTTCGAAAGCTCCATATCGTATGGCGCCAGTAGAAATGAAGGAATTGATGATACAATTGCAAGAATTATTGGATAAGGGTTACATTCGACCAAGTGTTTCTCCTTGGGGAGCACCAGTACTATTCGTTAAGAAGAAGGACGGATCAATGAGGCTCTATATCGATTATCGAGAATTGAATAGAGTAACGATCAAGAACCGGTATCCGCTACCGAGGATAGACGACTTATTTGATCAACTGAAGGGAGCAAGGTGTTTCTCAAAGATCGACCTACGAACAGGATATCATCAACTGAAGGTACGGGATGAGGACATACCAAAGACTGCGTTTCGAACCCGTTATGGACACTACGAGTTTTTGGTAATGTCATTCGGATTGACTAATGCTCCGGCAGCATTTATGGACTTGATGAACCGAGTTTTCAAGCCATACTTGGATAAATTTGTAGTGGTCTTTATCGACGACATTTTGATCTACTCGAAGACAGAGGAAGAACACGCCGAACATCTAAAGATTATTTTGGAGGCACTAAGGAAGGAGAAGATGTATGCAAAATTTTCTAAGTGCGAATTTTGGATGGAGAAGGTTCAATTCTTAGGCCACGTGGTGGATAAGAATGGAATCTCAGTAGACCCTGCAAAGGTCGAAGCAGTAAGTAATTGGGAACAACCGAGAACACCGACGGAGGTGAGAAGCTTTCTAGGGTTAGCTGGGTACTATCGAAGATTCATCCAAGATTTTTCTAAGATAGCAACCCCATTGACCAATTTGACTAGAAAGACGGTGAAATTTGTATGGACCGACAAATGGGAAGAAAGTTTTCAAGAACTGAAAAGGAGATTGAGCGAAACACCTGTGTTATCATTACCAGATGATGCGGGAAATTTTGTGGTGTATAGTGATGCATCGCACAAGGGGCTTGGCTGTGTGCTCATGCAACATGGAAAGGTTATTGCATATGCGTCACGACAATTGAAGGATTACGAAAAACGATACCCTACTCATGACTTAGAGTTAGCGGCAGTAGTTTTTGCGTTAAAGATATGGAGACATTATCTATACGGAGAAAAATGTGAGATATACACCGACCACAAAAGTCTGAAATATATCTTCACACAGAAGGAGTTAAACATGCGGCAGAGAAGGTGGTTAGAATTAATCAAAGACTATGACTGCGATATTCTTTATCACCCGGGAAAGGCAAATGTGGTTGCCGACGCTCTGAGCAGGAAAGGAAGGGAGAAGTTGTTTAATTTGACGACTCAGGAAGAGTTGATAAGAGAGATGGAGAAATTGGAGATAGAAGTAAAAGGACCAGAAAAGTCTGGTGAGAAGTTAATTGTAATGGAAGCTTGTCCGATGTTATTGAATAGAGTAAAGGAAGCTCAGGAAAAGGATGAAGAGTGTGAGAAAATCCGAAAGATGATCACAGAAAGTGAGGAAGAAAAATTTCGAATGGATAAAGACGGTATTTTGAGATTTGAAGGGAGAGTGTGGGTACCAGCGGTAACCGAGTTGAGGGAAGAGATTTTGCACGAGGCACACAATACGACATATTCCGTTCATCCGGGAGGCACAAAGATGTACCGAGATCTAAGGCAACATTTTTGGTGGCCTAATTTGAAACGGGAAGTCGCAGAGTGCGTCAGTAAATGCTTAACTTGCCAACGCGTTAAAGCAGAGCATCAGCGGCCAAGTGGTTTACTACAACCGTTGGAAATACCAGAGTGGAAATGGGAGCATATTACGATGGACTTCGTGGTAGGACTTCCAGTTACGCAGAAAGGTTATGATGCCATTTGGGTTATTGTGGATCGACTTACCAAGACTGCACATTTTCTACCAATCAAGATCCGCTACAGTTTGAACCAATTAGCAAGCCTATATGTAAAAGAAATTATTTCACGACATGGAGTGCCGGTGTCAATTGTCTCTGATCGAGATCCGCGCTTCACGTCCAATTTTTGGAAGAGTTTGCAGGAAAGAATGGGAACGCAGTTGAGGTTGAGTACAGCTTATCATCCTCAAACAGACGGACAAAGTGAGCGAACAATACAAACGTTAGAAGACATGCTTAGGACTTGCGTGATGGATTTTAAGGGAAATTGGGACGACCACCTACCCTTAGTAGAATTCGCATATAATAATAGCTACCATGCGAGTATTGGCATGCCACCGTACGAAGCTCTTTACGGGAGAAAGTGCAGAACGCCGTTATGTTGGGACGAAGTCGGAGAACGACGAATACTCGGACCAGAGTTAGTTCAACAAACCGCAGACGTGGTGACAGTGATAAGAGCCAGACTTGTAGCAGCTCAAGATCGCCAGAAGAAATACGCAGATTTGCATCGGCAGGACCGAGACTTCAAAGTCGGCAGTTTCGTATTCTTGAAGGTATCTCCATGGAAGGGAAAAATCCGTTTCGGCAAGAAAGGAAAATTGAGTCCAAGATTCATAGGACCGTTCGAGATACTGAAGCGAGTGGGCGAAGTGGCATACAAAGTTGCGTTACCACCCGAGTTGGAGCACATCCACAACGTATTTCACATTTCCGTGTTGCGACCGTACAAGGCCGACTACAAACATGTGATTTCTTACGAGCCCATTCAAGTGGAGAAGAACTTGGCGTATGAAGAAATTCCTGTCCAAATATTAGATAGGAAAGAACAAACTTTGAGAAATAAAGTTATTTCATCTGTAAAAGTACTTTGGCGTAACCACGATGTCGAGGAGGCAACGTGGGAGTTAGAAGATAGGATGATGAGGGACTATCCCCATCTATTTGTGTAACCTTGTAGCAATTCCGGGACGGAATTTTTATAAGGGGGGGGAGGATGTAATACCCGAGAATTTCCATATATTATTAAATAAATATATTAATGGAAATGAGAATTTATTTGAATATAAATGATTTTGTGTTATGAGAATGATTAATTCAATTATATTAAATTGAATATCTATGATAATTGAGAAATTGGTGGAGTTTGTGATAAACTCGTTGATTGCCTTGCGTGGCACAGTGACGTAATATAAGAATGATTATATTAATTTAAGCGAACAATTAATCTATATTAATTGTTAATCGAAGAATATTAATTAACTGTTATAAAATACTAATGAGGATTGATTAATAATATGTGATTATTATTGCAAGAAACATAATAATAATGAGCAACGTGTTTATAAATATAATAAGATTATATTAATTGATATGTGCAAATGTGCAATATTTGAATATATAAAGTATATGGAATACAACTATATTATATAGTGTAGAGAGACACTTAAGTGTGACCATGCATGTATATACATAAACTATGTTATATAATGCAATGCGAATATATTACACATAGAAACCATATATTACATGAAGCATAATGTGATTATGTTAAAACTATATGTTATGAATGCATGATAATACTGATGTGACAATAAATATGTGAGAATACACTGTATAATATATCATGAACATATTGTAAACTATTAATTTTAATAAAGTGAGACATCATGAATATATGGTGAACAATTTAATAATACATGAGATAATGTAATGTGATAACATCCGATTAAATTATACCAGTATGATAAAAATGTACATGAATTATATGTGCACAATTCACACTTATTACATTATGTGAATCCATGTTAGTATCATTTGAATTACATTGTAACTATAATTGTGGCCTAATTATATAGTATATATACATGTAACATATTTTGGCATAAGTGTTGTGTATATATACAAATTATAGAATGCTGATATATGGCCTTGTTCCAATATAATAGTCACTCTCCTTTCCCTCATTCACGTGCACAGCCATTATGGCCTAAGCCTATTGCTTCTCCTTAAACTCAGTAAATTTCCATAGCCTTGTAGCAATGATGAGCAAGGGAGTGGTGTTAATGATGGATTCTAACAACTAAATACCTACCATTCTATAACCTTCATGCAATTTGACAATCCGTTAGTTTGATTTGGGAGTTAGAAACTTGGACTGTGTATTCATTCTTCTATATAAAGAACTCCCTGCACCTTCATTTCATTGCTGAAATATTTCTAAGAGAGGAGAGTGTACTGTGATTGTCTATTTAGTTCAGAAGGAATTTTTATTGTAGCATCAGCAAGCTTACTCCATAACAGAGGTATAAATCCTCTTCGTGTCTTCATTTTCATTTTCTGTCAAAAGAACTCCATTGTTGTTCTCTGAGTTTTGTTGAAATTCTTGATTATGCCAAATTGGTTCATGATTGGTTTGTAGAACCCTTATATTGTTGTTATATGAACATACACACATGATGGAACCACTGAATAGTCTTTCATTTCCATTGTTCCTCTTCAATTTCTGTAAATACATGAAATTCGTAAATTAGTTAGAGTTCATGAAATTGGGAATTGATAATTGCTATTGACTGTTATATAAGCATATATGTATGTGTTAGTAAGTTAAACAAGGATAATATCTGGGTAAATCGATGAAATGGGAGGTTTTGGGTCGGTTTTCGCTGCCGTCTGAACCCAGAAAACTGCCTCGACGCCGCAGCGCCGCAGCCCGCGCCGCAGCGCCACACGCGCCGCAGCCCGCGCCGCAGCGCCGCACGCAGCGCCACTCGCGCCGCAGCGCCAGTATTGCCGCGCCGCAGCGCCAGCCTCTGTGTTCAGTTTTCTGCATTCTGCAGCAAAACTGTTATGTACCAATTGTTTGATTTTTGTTTAAACAAGCATGGGAGCATGATTAATACATATATATAAACCTAATGAGGCAATGTAAGCATGTTTTAGTATACTAGCATGCGTGGTTAACCAAACGACACATAGTTTGGAAACGAATTTAAAGTTTCATAAACGACGTTAACATATATGAAGCATGTATACATTCTGACTTTTCGAGCATGTTTATAGGGCCTTGAAATACATGAAAAGCATGTTAACTTACATATGTAAGTGTCATAAGGAAGCATGAACATGATAGACCTTATTAATGAACTATACTAACAAAGTATAAGCTTTGAACGTGAACGTTGGTATGTTATGACGAGAATTAGAATTTGACATTTATGGACACATGTGATAGTATTCTTAGACTCATTCATGTGTCATGCGTGTATATATACCATGATTAGTTGCCGTGATTAAAGTTTAGCATGAACAAAGCATGTTTTCAAGATAATAACAATGCTAGCTACATATATGCAATACGAGTACTCATGAGCATGACTAATACAAGTTATATGAATATCTTATGTGTTTAAAAGCAATCATGTTAGACCATATGAGTTCGTGTCCTTGAATGGCTTTAAGTATTAACTTAAGAACCTATACCATGTACGATTGGATTTGGAAAAGTTATACAAGCATGAAAGTATCCTTTAAATATGAATACATGCTACGCGATATTATATGATGTTACTTGAACCCGATTTTGACGGTTAACTTAAGGAGATGCCGTAACTTGCTAAAATGAAATATATTTAGTATTGATTGTGGTCTTATGTGATATTAATAATATGCAAGCATGTTTGCTAATTGTTGAGATCTTATATAATATGAGAATGCGTTTAAACTCTAAAGAAGGAACGTTAAGGATAGAAATTATATTCTATATAACTGTGTAGCTAGGTAAAACTTAGCTTATGTGTTGATCGTATATTCAAAGAGAAAATGTGAAGTTAAATTATATGACTAATGAATATCATATATATACGTAACTGTATTACGATAGGAATTCGAAAGTGTTGATTGCTTTTCGTGGATAAACTACGCTAAAGGCAAGTTCTCTTACTTACACTCTTTTAAAGTGCAAGTATCGTAACTGACGCATTTACTTTATGCAAGGAAATCTATGATTGTGAAAGTTTCCTAACTTATACTCTTTTACTATGCAAGTATCCTATCTTGTGTATTGCGAACTAGTTTCCTATTTAATCGGTTGAATCGAATTAGCATACTTGAACTCTTATTTCATTAAAGCTATTATTCATGTTGAACTTAGTATTGTTCTTGAATATTGTGGAAGTGTCTATGCCATTTGATTCGACTGGACTTATGTTATTGAAAAGCAACCCAAACTAATTGATTGGTGCGGGATCTTGTATTTGACTGAGAAGAACAACCTTCTTTGAAGGGAATATATAATTGTCGGAGAACCGACGTGCACACTTGAGTATGGTTGATTGTTATGCATAACAAGGGTACTTTAGGCTGATCACTTGTTGTACCTATTTTTGTTGGATTTTCAGTTTATTACTGTCAATTCTAGTAGAAGTTCATAGTCCGTAGTGACTACTCAGTATTCAATTATTTGATATCTTAAATTGACTTATTATTGAATCATATTGATATTATCATGTCCTTAACGACTGATATTGAGAACTGTTGATATTCTTGTTATTTTTGAACTATCAAATCTTGTTATACCCTTTCGAGAATTGAGAATCTTATTACTCACCCTTATTGTATATTACTTGCTGGGCAATTTGTGCTCATTCTTGCTTTCCTTAAAACATTTCAGTTAAGGCAGAGCATGGTGAACCTTCGGGCGTTGATAAGGGCAAGGGCAAAGCTACCAACTAGCTTATGTCTGTTATGTTTTAAAAATATTAATATTGTATGAAGATGATGTAGTAAGACTGGATTTGATTATGTTTAAGCTTAAGTTAGATTATGTAATAAGTCGTTAACTGATATTATTATGTAATCTATTAAGTACTGTAGGTTGCGAGACTTGGGGGAATAATTATAATAAATCATCGTAAATTATTCTAGAATAGATTTTCCGCTGTGATCGTATGATATTTAATTATTATTATTGTGATGTATTACCATGAGCACGTGATGAACCGAATTCGAGAGACCAAGTGGCGGTCCTGGAATTTGGGGGCGTCACAGAGATTATATTATTGTCATTATCAAACTATTAAATGGCTAGTGAACCCTTTTTGATTTAACTAGTCCATAGTTGATGAGCGTTCTAAAGTTTTAAAATCCTTTAAAGCTATTCCAAATCGAACTTTCTTTGGTACAGATTCTAATGTTAAAGCTAAGATACACAACCCTAAAATAGGGGATTATGCTACGCAATAGCGTTAAAATATGTGTTCACAATACATTGTACAGAGGGTTGATCACCTGGAGTGTAAGACCTCAACTTTTTATGAATAAAGATTTAATTTTATCTAAATATTATTCTAAATAGTAAGGTGATAATTTAATAAATGCTATAGTTATGGGTGATATGTGCAAATTTTACAAACTAAGTAAGTTGTCATAAATTATTCGTTTGGTCTGGAAATATTCTTTTTGTCATGAAATATTCGTATGACGGCGCAATCATTGGTGGACCCCACAACAGAATAACTGTCGGATATAGAAAGAGACAGAAATAACCTTTTTATAAAAATAACGGCAAAACTTTTACCGTTAAACTGTTAAAATATCCGGTGATAAAAGTACAGTAATACGCGTTGTTGCACAGTAGCACACGGTATTGCATAGTATCTCTGATTATTGATTCTTACGTAAGAAATCACTCAGTATTTCATTCAATAATTGCCACAGTAGTTGTTGCATAGTATCTCATATTATTGATTCAATAATTGTTACAGTAACATCTGCACATTATTTATATTATTAAATCAGTAATTGTCACGACACAGTTCCTCATATTATTTAATATTATTAGTTGGCACTATTGGCAATGTCTAGAAGGTTCTATCAATGAAAGGGGTTAGATTATTTAATTGCGCGCCAATAAGGAGAATTTCTTATCGGAAAGCCCCCTCTTTCCTGAGAACGATTTAGTTGTCAATATTGTGAGTTATAATATTAATGATGAATAATTGTTGAAAGATTGTGTTGATTAAAGATAGGTATAATAATTAATGAGTGGAAAATATTTGTTCAAATTATGTTATAAATAGAGGAGTTTATTGTAAGTTTGGCTTATTAATCCATGGATCCCCACGTACTAATTTATCAAACCGTCGGTAGAAATTTATCTCAATTTTGCTTTATTAATTATTATTATAATAATAATAAAAATTTTTTTTATATAAAACAGAAAACTTTTTATAATATATATAAAGTTGTTTGTTTTATTAGAATATAAATAGAGTATATTATATATTAAGTTTTTATTTTATTAGAATATTTGATTGCATAGTGCTGCATAGTAAAATCAAATTTTCGCCGAATTCATCCGTGATTTTTTACTTTCTGTTCATCCGTGATTATTTTCTTAAATAGTGTGTTGCCATTCTCCTATAAATATGTTACTTAGTTAAGAAATAAAAATCACACCAAAATCAGAGAATTCTTCTTCTATAATATTGTCCATATTTCTTTCTAGTATAAGAATACTTTTAGTGTAGCTAATAATACAAGATTTTCTCAAGAATATCTCCGTTATACCAGTCAGACTTAGTCTCCTACTAAGGTAAAGGATGTTATTTTCTTTCAATACTCATATGGGTTGTCATTCTATTCTTTATTAATCTGTGGGAATAACCTGTCTACGCGGACTACCGCATGCATGGTGAATAACTCTCTGTATTCATTCTTTATTAAGTTGTGAAAATGATCTGTCTACGCGGATTACCCCATGACGGGTGAAAATTCATTTGCAGTTTCATATATTCTAATATACTCGTATGGGATATCATTTATTTTGTACTTGTTAAGGGATATCGTTTTTTTTCATATTTCTTCATTTATGGTACAAAATTATTGCTTGTTTCTTATTATTAAATGGTTAAATTCTATGTAATTAATAGAATATCCTTAATAGTAGCGCTCCATCTAATATCATTTCACTGGAATATTTATCTGAGCAATTTTATTAAATTTTAATCTTTTCATGTCGGGGTACTATTCATTCAGGGTACTATTCATATGGTATTATTCACACGGTACTATTCATATGGTACTATTTATACGATGCTTTTCATGAGTACTATTCACAACAAAATTAAAAAAAAAAATTCTTTGTTCAAGTTATCTTTTATGAATCTTATTCTTAACTTTTACTCCACAATTGGTTATCATGTTGACAATTTGAATATTCTTGAACTTGGATAAATTAACTTACAAATCTTTAATATTTGTCCTTGATATCACTTGATTCATTCTTTATATTATTGTTATTATCCTCATGCTTAAATTGTTTGAAAAGCTAACTTTGGCTAGTATTGCAAAGATGAACTGTTGATTGGTATGATTATGACCAACAATTGCGTATTGCTATAATCATGACTTTTGATTTTTATATTTGCATCAAGTTCAAGGGAATATGCACATAATTCAAGAGAATACTCTCTTGAACTGTGTGCTTAGCATGTGCCCTTAATGTGCCCTAAGGGCACATGTTAGGTGTTATAGAAAAATGCTTGTGGTGAAAGTTCTCTTTGGCCCGTAGAGCAAAGATGGACAGGTATTTGGCATGATCATGACCATTGGTGATACAAAGAAATATCTTTGGCCTGTAGTGCAAAGATAAAATGTTGACTTGTATAAGTATTGATTGGTGTTACAAGGATAAAATATTTCTGATGGACCTCTAACTAGTAGAAGATAGTAGGCATCATTCTCTACTTGATTCTTCTAATGGATTGTTATTTCCACTGCAGTTGTTGATCTAAAACTTATTGTCCATAATATTTTATCTGATTTATTATTGTTCAAGGCTAACGATAATTTATTCTTCATTATCTTAGTCATAATATTCTTTACTGAGCTAGTTGAGCTCACCCTTTTCCTTTTGGTTCTATGGTTCTTCTCAGGAAATGAGAGTGTCGCTGGGACTAGTCCGGGAGTGGAGTAATGATCCAAGATAGTTCTATAGTAATCCTCACTATTTTATAAAATAGTGTAAAAATAATTGTAATGAGGACTAAATTTGAGTATGGATATTGTCGTATTATGTACGGTGCAATATTTATATTAAAACTCACAGTTTATGTGTTGTTGTATTTTGCACGACAGTTAATAGTTGTAAATATAAAGTTTGTATTTGAATTCTATACCATGTATTTTGGTGACTAAGAATGGATTATGTGGACTTATTTTGGGGGCATCACAATTGGTATCAGAGCTTATGGATATGATCTCTGATAGAGATCTGGGATTAGAACTAGGAGGAGAGAGACGAGTAAAATCTTCGCTAATGTGTCCTACCTAAGCTTATCAGTTATTTAATTGGTCGGTCGGAATATAGGGATAATATGTGATATGTTAATTTCTTTAATTAACCCTTATTTTATAGAAGTATTTGAGAATGGCATCTGAAAATCAGGAGATAAGCAATGGAGCATATGAGACTATTGAGACACTGCCAATCAATAACCAGAATAATGTGCATCAGGAAGGCAATAATCCTACTATAAACAACACCACCGACCAAATGATGAACGATGGGGTGTTTAGGAGCTTTCTACAATTCATGCAAAACCAGACAAGAGAGAGACTCATGTTCAAAATGCAGGTGAAAACAATGGTAACTCACGGCTGGTCACTGCCAAGCAATTCAAAGAGTTGGGACTACCAGAGTTTTTGGGAAAGCCAGAGCCACTCAAGGTAGAAGCTTGGATTAAGCAGATCACCAAAATATTTGATGTCCTGGGATGCACAGAGGAGCATAAGGTTCCTTTCGTGGGAATCTATGAAACGTACTAATCTTTTCGCACTTAAGATGACTTGGGTGAAGTTCTAGGAATTGTTCAACAATAAGTATTTTCTAGAAATTATTCGTCATATGAAGGAGGTGGAATTCATCAAACTAGAATAGAATAATATAACTATATCACAATACGAGGCCAAGTTTGCGAAATTATCCCGGTTTGCATCTTATTTGGTGGATAATGAGGAACGAATGACACGAATGATTTTGAGAGGTTTGAAACCTGAAATTCGTCAATACCTCATTTCTCATAAACTTTTTTTGTATTTATATGTTTTGAATAGGGCTCAATTATTGGAGAGAGATAATGAGACTTTTCAACTAAAAGACAACAACCGACAACATAATAATAGTCGTACCGATGGTAACAGTCATTGTAACAATGATAACCATCGTGGAGGAAATTATCATGCCAGAAATGATAACCACTTTGGTGGTAATAATGGCCAAGATAATAGAAGAAGTTAGTCGGGTGGAAATTTCAAAAAGAGGAGATTTAACAATGACAACGGAAATACATCGGCAGCGGAACCATCACCAGCACCCATTTCTAGGGGAGGGGAATGACCACCAGTCGTATGTTACAAATGCGGACAAGAGGGGCGCATTACTCAAAACTGTACAACCCAAAGTGTGTTTAATTGCGGAAAGGAAGGTCACATAGCTCGAGTGTGCCCTATAGCAAAGTCAAGTCCAACTAGGATGGTGACACCTAAGGCTGTCCCAGACAACTCAAAGTCTGTGGTTCAGGGGAGAGCTTTTGTCGTGACTTCCCAAAAAGCGATGAACCCGAACGAAGTTATCACAGATAAGCTAATCATAAACACTTGCGAAGTCTATACCTTATTAGATACCGGTTCTACCCACTCTTTTATTTCACCTGCTTGTGTTCAACGTTTGAACTTGACCCCTGAGAAATTAGACTTTGACTTATCTGTTGAAACTCCATTGGAAACCTTCATTACATCCATAGTTTACAAATCTTGTTTAATTCAAATTGGCACCCTCACATTACCTGTTGATCTCATCTCTTTGAAAATACTTGCATTTGATTTGATTTTAGGAATCAACTGGCTAACCAATCATCATGCTAAAATTGATTATTTTTGTAAGGTTGTTAGCCTTCATATTTTTAACCAACCTGTTATGTGAATTCAAGCAACCAAACCACTAAAATCAATCACTGCCATTTCAAATCATAAACCTATTCGTTTATTGAAAAATGGATGTCAATCTTTCTTAGCCCATGTCACCGATTTAAACAAGAATACGTCAGATTTGAATGATATTTCTGTTGTTAATAAATTCCTTGATGTATTTTCTGAAGAAATTCCTAGCTTACCCCCAGAACATGAAGTTGAATTTTTTATTGACCTTGAACTCGGTACAAAACCCATTTCCAAAATCCCATATCGAATGGCTCATATTGAACTTCAGGAGTTAAAGGTCCAACTACAAAAGTTTTTAGACATCGGCTTTATACGTCCTAGTACATCGCCTTGGGGTGCTCTTATTTTATTTGTAAAGAAGAAAGACGAGAGTATGCGACTTTGTATTGACTATCGGGAGTTGAACCATGTCACCATCAAAAATAGATATCCATTACCTCGCATTGATGACTTGTTTGACCAGTTGCAAGGTGCTAAATTCTTCTCAAAGATCGATCTTCGTTCTGGATATCATCAGTTAAAGATTAAAACTGATGACATTCCAAAGGCTGCTTTCAGAACTCGATACGGGTATTATGAATTCTTAGTCATGTCTTTAGGATTGACTAATTCTCCTGTTGCCTTCATGGATTTGATGAACCGGATATTCAAGGAATATTTGAATCATTTTGTGGTTGTCTTTATTGATGACATCCTCATTTACTCCAAAATCCGTGAAGATCATGAGCAACACTTGAGGCTAATACTCCAAAAGCTTCGTGAAAACATACTATATGCCAAGTTAAAGAAATGTGAGTTCTGTCTTGAGGAAGTAGCACTCCTTGGGCACGTAATATCGAAGCATGGAATATCAGTTGACCTAGCAAAGATTGAAACAATACAAAGTTGGGAGCAACCTAAGTCAGTAACCGAAATACGTAGCTTTTAGGGCTTAGCTGGTTATTATTGGAGATTCGTGGAAGGATTTTCTCGAATCTCCACTCCATTAACTTAGCTGACTCGAAAAGATACAAAATTCGGATGGAGCAAGGAATGTGAGAAGAGCTTCCAAGAACTCAAGAGAAGACTCATTTCAGCACCTGTTATGACAATACCATCAGGTTCGGAGGGATTTGTCATCTACAACGATGTTTCAGGCAAAGGTTTAGGATGTGTTCTCATGCAACATGAGAAAGTCATAGCCTATACCTCACGACAACTCAAAGAATATGAGTGGAATTATCATACTCATGATCTAGAGTTGGCAGTAGTTATTTTTGCGCTAAAGATCTGGAGACACTACCTGTATAGGGAGAAAGTGGAGATCTATACAGATCATAAGAGCCTAAAAAATATTTCTTCACTCAAAAGGAACTCAACATATGGCAATGACATTGGCTTAAGCTGTTGAAAGATTATGACCATACCATTCAATACCATCCTGGAAAAGCGAACGTGGTAGCTGACGCGTTGAGTAGAAGATCATATGCGGGTACGAGTGCGATATTGTCAACACAAAGGTCCATTTTGTATGACTTACAAAGGATACAGATAGAGTTAAAGACTCCAGAGACCCACATGAAGATGGAAAATATACGAGTAGAAGCAGCTTTAATTGATAAAGTTAAAGCTTCTCAAGCTACAGACCTGAAGCTGATGAATATGAAGAAGAAGGTGCTATTCCAGAAGCAAGAATCGACGAAGAGGGAATACTTCAAGTCAACTCTGGACTTTATGTTCCTAACGACTTTAATTTGAAGATTAAAATTATGATGGAAGCACACAACACACCGTTTGCAATCCATCTTGAAAGTAGCAAAATGTATCGTGATCTTCGACATACATTTTGGTAGAGCAAGCAACATGAAGAGAGAGATAGCGGAGTTTATCTCGAGGTGTTTAACGTGTCAACGTGTCAAGGAAGAGCATCAAGTGCCAAAAACGTACATTGCAACCACTTGAAATAGCAGAATGAAAGTGGGAACACATCAACATGGATTTCGTTATGGGTCTTCCCAAGGTTTCTGAAGGCATAGATGCAATTTAGGTCATTGTCGATAGATTAACTAAGTCTGCTCATTTCTTAGCTATACGAGAAACTTATTCAGTTGAACGTCTTGCTCTTATGTACATAAATGAGATTTTAAGACTGCATGGTATGCCAGTATCCATAGTTTCTGATCGAGACCCAAGATTCACTTCATGATTTTAGGTCAGCTTGCAGAAAGCTATGGGCACTGATTTACGATTCAATTCTGCATATCATCCTCAAACTGACGGACAATCGGAAAGGACTATTAAAACTCTTGAAGATCTATTGAGACTATGTGTTCTAGACATCAAAGGAAGTTGGGACACGTACTTACTGTAGACACTCGAATATTCATTTCCCTGTTACTAACACTGTAGGAGGGCAAGACTGTCATCAGTTCAACCCCGGTCTCAATATCAGGCCATCAAATCAACCCTGGTCTCAATATCAGGCCATCAAATCAACCCCGATCTCAATATCGGGCCATCAAATCAACCCCGATCTCAATACCGGGCCATCAAATCAACCCTGATCTCAATATCGGGCCATCAACTCAACCCCAATCTCAGCCCGGTAATGAGATTGCTCCATCAAATCAACCCCGGTCTCAATATCGGGCCATTAAATTAACAATGGTCTCAATATCGGGCCATCAAATCAACCCTGGTCTCAATACCGAGCCATCAACTTAACCCTGGTTTCAACTCGAGAGGTATAGATCAGCCTCGATCTCAACCCGAGAAGACCAGGTCAGCCCCGGTCTCAACCCGAGAGGTACAGGTCGGCCCCAGTCTCAACTCGGGAGGTACTGGTCAGCCCCGGTCTCAACCTGAGAGGTACAGGTCAGCCCCGATCTCAACCCGGGAGGTACAGATTAGCCCCGATCTCAACCTGGGAAGTATAGGTCAGCCCCAGTCTCAACCCGGGAGGTATAGGTCAGCCCTGGTCTCCACCTGGGAAGTACAACTCAGCCCCAGTCTCAACCCGAGAAGTACAGCTCAGCCCCGGTCTCAACCCAGAAGGTACAGGTTAGCCCCGATCTTAACCCGGGAGGTACAGATCAGCCCCGCTCTCCATCCATGAAGTACAGGTCAGCCCAGGTCTCAACCCGGGAGGTACAGATCAGCCCCAGTCTAAACTCGGGAGGTACAAGTCAGCCCCGTTCTCAAACCAGGAGGTACAGGTCAGCCCCCCGATCTCAACCCGGGAGGTACAGGTCAGCTCCGATCTCAACCCGGGAGGTACAGGCTGGTCTCAACCCAAGAGGTATAGGTCAGCCCCAGTCTCAACTAGGGAGGTACAGGTCAGCCCCGGTCTCAACCCGGGAGGTACAGGTCAGCCCCGGTCTCAATCCGAGAGGTACAGGTCAGCCCCAGTCTCAACTTGGGAGGTATAGGTCAGCCCCGGTCTCAACCCGGGTGGTACAGGTCGGCCCCGGTCTCAACTTGGGAGGTACAGGTTAGCTCCGGTCTCAACCCGGGAGGTACAAGTCAGCCCTAGTCTCAACCCGGGAAGTCAGGTCAACTTTAGAAACAATCCTGAAGCATCACAACATCTCCAAAGGAAAACCTGGAGCGACCAGGTCAGGCTCAGAGACAACATTGAGGACAAACAGACTCAAATGGGATCCAAATCTTGGAAACAACCCCAGGAAGTCAGCTGAAGGCCATGCCGACACTAAAGGCAACCTCAGAAGGGGAAAAATGGTCATTTTACCAACTCTAAGATGATTCGGTCAAACTTGCAGTGAATTGATGCAACCGAGGATGGAACGAACTATAACAATGATCCTGAGTGCAAACAGCACAAGATAACTCAACGGACAAAGTGCGGGGAATCAAAGACCTAGTTATGAACCCGTCTTCTTGGACCCAGAAAATGTTTTATCCCATATCATTGTGACACTCTCGGAGAGGGCTTTTTGAAAAGGTATAGCACGCCTCAAACGGACGCTCTGATCAAAAGTTAGAAAGTTTCAACTTCGACCTCACGTTGCTCAAAGTATACGTACTTCAAGACGACAGAACCCTCCATGGGGCCCATGCCACGTGGAGCCGCACCTCTACCTGTAGCAGAAGCAGATAGATTGGAGGCTCCCTGGTCTATATATAGAGGTGCACCCCTCTCTCATTTTAAGAATTCAGAAACGCTCCGAACCTCTGCCCGTTTGGTTTTCCAGCTATTTTCTTATCTTCCAAACCCATATTTTTTCACTCTAACACGTAGATATACCCACATACTACCACATATCAGAAAATAACCAGTAAATTTGGATGTTTAAAGCCTAAGATTTGGCAAAAAGCCCGTATAGTAGTCCATTATGGGTATTTTTACGATCAGCAAGTTTATATTACTTCTTCACACTTTTATACACTTGCATATCAAGTCTCGTTTTCTAAATATGCCCGGAACTCAGTTTCATGGCCGTTTTTGTCAACCTTTGGAATATTTTTTTACATAAACGTATTTTCTGGCATTTTTACAACTCGGATTGACGATCCGTTGCTTCCAGCAGGTTTTATATACTTGCATCTTCGTTACTAGCAAGTTTGTCGGACTGGGTTATCTTCCCAGTCCGGGTTTGACTTTTTTTGTATATATATAACTGTATATGTACTAACTTTTTAATTTTGTCAAGCCCGGATGTCAAATCCACGGTAGTTTACTGCTTTTATATATAAATATGCATATATAAGCAGCCTTCACCACACTAGGTTATCTTCCCAGTCTTGATTGACTACTTTTATGTCTATATATATACATGTATATATATATATTTACATTTCAGTTCAGCCTGGATTATTCTGTGGCCTTTTTACTACTTATATATAAATATGCATATATAAGTTGCCTTCACCACATTGGGTTATTTTTCCAGTCTTGGTTGACTATTTTCTGTCTATATATATATATATTTATATTTTAATTCATCCTGGATTATTCTATAGCCTTTTTATTGCTTTTATATATATTTATGCATATATAAGCAGCCTTCACCACACTGGGTTATCTTCCTAGTCTTGGTTGACTATTTTTCTATATATTTACATTTTAGTTTGGTCTGGATCATTCTGTGGCCTTTTTACTATTTTTTGCACCATTCATCACACTGGGTTATCTTCCCAGTCTTGGTTGACTACGTTTCTGTCTATATTTACATTTTCGTACTGGCCTCGGAGTGAAAACCCATCGCCGTTTACTGTCTTTTTATATATATTTCAATTCTGTCCAGCCTTGATCATTTCGTGGCTTATATATATATATATATATATATATATATATATATATATATATATATATATATTAATTCCAGTCTAGGCACCGGTGTGAAAACCCATCGTCCTTTATAGCTTTCGTATATATAATTATATATATATATATATATATATATATATATTGCTTTACTCAATTTTATTAAATTATTGCTTTAAATATTCATTTAATATGAATCGACACTGACATATCTGCGGGCGAACAAGATTTATTTAAATCTCACCAACTCTAGCTTTCAAACGGTTCAAAATAGGTTCAGACAGAACCGGGAAGCTAGAATGGTTGAGATTTATTTAAATCTAGCATTTTTCTAGTTTCAGTTATAAAAGCTACCGCGCGATCCTTAGATCGCTATCTAGTGGGAATGAGATGCTTCGGCCATGTGCGAGCCAGGATTTACTGATGAATCCTTGGCTCTGGCGATATTTGGATATTTTTGTACATATTTGAGATGTGTAGGTTTATTGGCAACTCATATGTGAGCTTAGGAATCGTGGGATTCATGATCCAATTGATCAGAATCTAATTCCCACAATGGAAAACTCCACTTTACAAATGTACCCTGCCAGTTTTTTTTGTAAAAATGTATATACAAAAGACCTTAAAATGGTTATCCGAATTTAAGGTCTCAATATAGTGAAAATATGGTTTTTCATGTCAGAGTCCCTCTGATGGCTATCATGCCCATGAGGAGACCGGCACTTATATATATGTTGTGGTCGAGGATGCTTCGCAGCCCGACAATCACCATTCAAATTGAGTCGTAAGGCTGAAAAGATAAAACTGAAGTATCGATATGCTTCAATTCCTATGATAGCGTAAGGGTTTGAAAACCTTCTTTTAAAACATCATTCAACAATTTTTTCGTAAAAAGAAGCTCTTGCAAATCAAATCAAACACTTTTGCAAATAAAATCAAAGACTTTTTGCAAATCAAATCAAACCCTTCGTATATAGGTTCAACGATGCATAAGACATGCTTTCCATCAAACATAGGCCCAATTTTCAAACAGCATTCACACACACATTTTAGTTTTTTAAGGGAAATATTAAAAAGATGCGGTACCGTGTTTTACACGGGAGTTGTGGGGTGCCTAACTCCTTCTCCACACTTAATCAAGCCCCCGAACTCAAACTTTATTTTCAAGGATCAAGTTTTGACAATGTCTAGCAATTGGGCCTCTTTCAAACAAAACTTGGTTGAGTTGGTACAACCATTTTAAATCTAGCAACTGGCGACTCTGTAAAACGTACAAATTGTTGACATGATACATGTTGGCCTTTTCCTAAAAAACACTTCAAAACCTTTTTCTCAATAAAAAGAGTAAGGGTAGAGATAACTTAGGAAGAGAGAAAGATTCCGGTTGTGACTCAACTCGCTGATATTTTCCCAACGTCGACAGGTGGCGACTCTGCTAGGGACAGTAGAGGGCTTAGGCCGCGTTCAAATCTTTTCAAAAAATTCTCCTTTCAAAACTATGTATGTGTGAATGCTGCATTTTTACAATTGAATGGATGAGTGAATGTTTTGTATTTACATTGAATGAATGCTTTCCTGTTTTAGTGCTTCGTACCCATATTAGTGCTTCGCACCAATGTCGTCATATGCACAACGGTGAGACGCGATGTATGTGAATGTATGTTGTGTGATTCCTCCTTCGGGAGGCAAACCAGTCGGTGATAAGTAATGACTCTGGGGACGGCTAAGTCTCAGGGGGCTAGTGAAAATGCACCACCCAGATTCGCTCCAGTTGAAAGATCGAATTAATTTC
Organism: Panax stipuleanatus; assembly: GCA_020205555.1. Lineage (NCBI taxonomy): Eukaryota > Viridiplantae > Streptophyta > Magnoliopsida > Apiales > Araliaceae > Panax > Panax stipuleanatus. The sequence continues at coordinate 57,249,701 of CM035119.1, forward strand.
ACCTCTAGTAGATTGCGATGATCTGGGGACCTTCATGCCAAAAAGCCGCGAGAGTAGCCTAAGATAGGTCAACCTCTAATTAACCAAACCCGATGGGAAGCTTCTTCATGCCTTCCTCTTTTAATTCAATGTCAAGTTTTCAATTCCAATGTAAAGGAGCACAATGTAAATATCATAATGAAAAATTTACATTCCTTGTCATATACATCCTGTCATATCATCCTGTCATCAAAAACAACTGACCTCTATTTTGTAGGATAAGATTAAAAAACCACAAAAAACCCATCATGGCATGCATCCTATTCTTACCTACATCAGGAAATTGACACGCCTACGTTTTGTTGTAGGTGAAAATTTTGTTCTGTCACTAGATCTAATTCTAAGAAGGCACTAAGTCCATCCACGGACATGACTTCCAGTGCTCAACCAGAATCCACCCCTGTATCTAGGGAAGAGTTTGAAGGACTAAAGAATCAGATAGCTGAATTGGCCAGTTTCCTGAGAGAACAAAGTAAGGCTCTTAAAGGGAAGCAAGCCCAAGCTCAAGCAGAACCGGGAACACCTGGTGGTACTGGTGGCAGTTAAGAGACTGAAAAGATAGATACTCAGATTCCTGGGCCACAAAACCAGGACACAACTAACAAAACCCCTGAAATCACCGTCCTTAGCAAAGAACAGGAAGCTGGTGACATTCTAAAGAAAGTACAGCAGATGGAAGAAACCATCCGGTCTATCAAAGGGACTGGGGCATTTGGTAGTGTCAATTATTCAGACTTCTGTATCTTTCCTGGGGCTCGTTATCTCAAAAAATTTAGAACTCCTGATTTTGAGAAATACGATGAATTGGGAGACCCCTATACTCACCTGAAAGTATTCATTGGAGAACTTGGATCCTATACAGAGGACGAGAAGCTTCGAATGCAATTATTTCAGAAGAGTCTGACCGGGGAGGCTAGAGCCTGGTATGCCCATCTTGACAACTCCAAGATTCACAGTTGGGAAGAGTTAGCCCAGGCCTTCCTCAGTCAATACAGTTTCCAGTCTCAGATGGCTCCAAAAAGATACCAAATAACCAAAATCAAGAAACAAAATATTGAATCATTCAGAGAATATGCTCAACGATGGAGACGAGTTGTAGCACAAGTCATTCCACCTATGAATGAGACTGAGATAGTCATGACCTTCATCGACATCCAAGAAGCTCCATATTATGAGAGGGTCCTAGCAGGCATAGGAAAACCATTATCTGAAATGATCAAGCACGGAGAGATGGTCCAAATGGGGCTGAAGTCTGGGAAGATAAAGGACCTGACTACCTTAGAAGCCATTGCCGAACATATCTAGTCCAAAAATTACAGGAGTAACTCCCGGAGGGTACTTAAAAACAAAGATGAAGAAGTTTCCTTAGTGTTGCAAGGACAAAATCAAAGGGCTGATTTAAGCAATATGCCCATTCAAAAGAGGAATTATACCACTTTTCAAGCTCCTGCACAGACTTCAAACCCTCCATTTCAGAAGACTATGGAGGCCAAACGTCAGAGAACATTCACCTCGTTAGGGGACTCACTAGAGAATTTGCTGAAATTGTTAATCGCACAGAAAAAGATTGTGCAACTCCTTCCACCAACCAACACCGGTGGACGGAATTTTGACCCAAGTAAGAAGTGTGTTTGCCATTTCGGATCCCCGGGCCATGACACTCAAGACTGTTAGTCTCTCAAGCACAAAATCCAAGACTTGATTGAGAATGGAGAGATTGTGGTGACCAAACCAGAACAACCACGTGTACAAGACAATCCCCTCCCTCAGCACAAAGAGGAGAGTGTCAACATGATCAATATAGAAAATGGAGGAGGATCCAAAGCCCTCCGACATGTCAGAGAATCAACTCAATCCAGCAACAGCAGCCCTAACAGATGGGAAGTCTCAGAAAGGCGATTCCTGATAGAGCAAAAGATAAGGTCTATCAAGGAACAAATTGAACAGTTAGCAGAAATGATCATATACCAACATCAGATCACTAGACAGATGATGAAACAGGCCAACTAGTCTGATGCCTATCGTCCTCCCACACCGGAGATCAGTCCCATCTCTAGGAAGGATCACTACCAGTCTCATGAGCATGAACCCGGGCCAACAAAATGATTAAATGATAGAATTGCCAAGATGGCAGGAAGTTCTTATTTCAAAGGAATTTCAACAACCTAAACCAGCCAATAGAGGAAATCCTCTAGATGTTAATCAACGAGGGAATAGTTGCAGATTTATTACCTCCATTAAACCCGCGATCCAGGAAATTCAAGTCTGACCAAATCTGTCAGTACCACTCCAATGCACACGGCCATGATACTGAAGATTGTTGGGCTCTTCGTAACCTGATTCAGAATATGATTTAAAATGGTGACTTAATATAAGGGAATCGGGATTATGGCCTCCCAGATGAAGACACTCTCTTTATCCCCACTGCATGGAATCAGGATACAGTGGTTGTGGTTTCTTGTGATAAGGAGCCATCCCTCACACCCTTAGTACTGCCAGGAAAAGAGGTCAAAGAAACACAAAATCCTGTGAAGGTGGCCGCACCCGAGCCTTTAATCTTGCCCTTCAGACCTCAGTATCCAGTTATCAGTCTAAAAAGGGTCCCATGGAACTACGGGAATGACGAAGGTTCCATCTCAAACAAAATTGCCATCGTACCAAAGGATAATCCATTGTACCTACCTCAACGGGTGATCAAACCAGTCATCAAAGCTAAAGAAAAGGTGGCTGAAGAGAAAATTGAAGAGTTCCTCAACGAAATGGGACACAATGAAATCAAAATAGTGCAAAGCTTGAAGGATGCACCAAGCAAATGTCTATCCTAGATTTGGTCTTATTATTTGTGGATCGTCGCAACATTCTAGTGAAAATATTGGAAGAAGCCCATCTGCTAAAGACAGTGGATGCCGAGAAATTTTGTCACGTGGTAGAACACATTTTCAACAGTAATGTGATATATTTCACTGACGATGATATCCCAGCAGAAGGGACGGCTAATCGCAAATCCCTACACATAGCAGTAATGTCTTTCGGGTATGTGATCGGAGGTGTGCTCATAGATGGAGAATCATCCCTCAACATCTGTCCCTACGATACCTTGGAGAGAATGAAGATAAACCCGAACCAGATCAAAACCAGTCATGTGGTCATCCGGGCTTTCGATGGATCTCACCGACAAGCTATGGGGGAAATAGGGCTTCCACTAGAGATTGGTCCGCACACCTTCTATGTTTTCTTTCAGGTGCTTAACATCGCCACTAGATACAACTTATTGCTGGGTAGGCCATGGATCCACATGGCAGGGACAGTGCCATCCACCCTCCATCAGTAACTCAAATATATTATCAATGGCAACCTCATCACGGTCAATGTCGAACCAAAATACCCTGCCTGCCTACCGGGAGACATGTCGGTGATCAGCCTTGATGCAGGGATTGAACCTACAAGCTTTTAAGCTCTGGAAGTGAGTGATACTCAGTATTTACCTATCAAAGCACCAGCCTTGAAGCCTAAAGTCTCCACTAAGGTGATGACAGTGGGCCAGGAACTGATATCTTTGGGTTTCTAACCTGGAAAATGGTAAGGGAAGAATCAGCAAGGTATCAAGAGTCCAGTCCAAATCTTGAGTCAGACTGGGAGAGCCGGATTTGGTTATTCATCCGGGTCAAATCACAGGAACCCACAAAAGCATCCTAAGGCTTATGCTTCCAAAATTTTACTGCCAAACCTTACGGGTGTCGGATGGGTGAAACCCATGAGGAAAATCCCAGCTGTGGTATCAGCCCTATTATTTCCTCCCATTATATTAGCAAGTGAGAGAACAACTCTCAGATCCGAGGTGGATAGAAAAAAGGGAAAAGAAAAGATCATGTACGAAGGACGAGACCCATTTGCTAACACGCGGGTTATCATAAACTACGAGGGTATGAATGATGAGATCACAGACAGCGACGATGAGGATCAGATTCAAATCCCTCGCTTCAAGAAGGGAAAAGGGGGTAGTTCAAAGAAAAACCCTGACTCTATTATAAAGGATGTCTCAGTCGTTATCCGAGACTAGACAGACGAGCACAGTTCCTTGATCCTCCATATTCATAAGGATCTAACCCTGGATAACTGGAGCAGTGTCCCTTGTCTCAGTCAAAAAGGGTAAAAGGGCAGAGAGTCTGTCTGCCTTTTAAACATGCTTTCATTTACTGCTTAATTTTTATTTCACAACTATAGTAGTAACTTTTTCCATGCTTTGCCAAATGCTTTGTATATTTAAGCAGTTGAATATAATAAAATGAAAGCATTTTGTTTTCAAGACTCAAGCATTGGATATGTTTGTCTCTGCTGATGAGATGCCAACCTGTCACAGTGACTACAACTTTGATATAGAACTGAACTTTGACTTGATGGATATTGATCAAGAGGAGGAAGATGACTATGCGGTGCCCGAGGAGATCAAAGAATGGGTCAAAGACAAACCCAAACCAAACCTCGACCAAACCACCACTATCAACATAGGAACCTTCAAAAACATCAAAGAAATCTAGATAGGCTTAGAACTTACACTATATCAAAAAATTGACCTGATCGAACTCCTAATACAGTTCTAGGATGTGTTTGCATGGACACATGAAGACATGATTGTCCTATCTACTGACATTATCATCTATCGAATGCTCATGAAAGATGTATTCAAGCCAGTCAAGCAGAAGCTCAGGCGATTGAAACCTGAATGGAGTCTGAAAGTCAAAGAAGAAGTCATTAAACAATTCAAAGCCGGTATCATCATGGTATCAACATACCCAGAGTGGCTATCAAACATAGTCCCCGTGCCTAAGCCCAGAGGGAAGGTACGAAAAAGCGTGGATTACCGGGATTTGAATAAAGCCTACCTCAAGGATAATTTCCTAGTACCTTTTATTCACATCCTGATCGATAATACGGCACAGTATGGCATGTGTTCCTTCGTAGATTGCTTAGCTGGTTATCATTAGATCATGGTTGCAGAAGAGGACCGGGAGAAAATAGTTTTCATCACTCCCTGGGGAACCTTCTGCTATAGGCGACTATCCTTCGGCCTCATCAATGCCGGAGCCACGTATCAGCGAGCCATGATGGCCCTGTTTTATGACATGATGCACAAAGAGATAGAGGTTTATGTGGATGACATCATCATCAAATCCCGGAGGGAGGATGGTTACATTGACCATCTCAGGAAGCTATTTAACAGGTTGCGTAAGTACAACCTCAAGCTAAATCCTGTCAAATATGCTTTTGGCGTCACATCAGGCAAGCTATTAGGATTCTTGGTGAGTAATCGAGGCATCGACCTAGACCCTGCCAAGATCAAAGCCATCACTGAGATGCCAGTACGTCGAATAGAGAAGGAGATACATGAATTTCTGGGGAGAATTAACTTTATAAGACGATTCATTTCCCAGCTCACAGCAACCTGTGAACCTATATTCAAGATACTAAGGAAGAATTCCTCCACCAAATGGAACGAGGAGTGTCAACAAGCCTTCTTTGCCCTCAAGAAATAGTTGATCGAAGCACCTATTTTGGTACCTTCGAGGGATGGAGTTCCCTTGTTCTTGTACATGTCCGTTAATGCCAATGCAATGGGCTGCATGCTAGGACAGAAGGATGATAGTTGCAAGGAAAGAGCCATCTACTACATCAGTAAAAGATTTAGCAGTGGTGAACAGAAGTACACCCTGATCGAAAAGACATATTGTGTGTTAGCATGGGCCGCCGTGAGGTTGCAACACTATTTGCATGGGCACACGACGTACCTCATATCTCGCATGGATCCCCTGAAGTATGTATTCAACAAGCTAATGTTGAATTGTCGACTGTCCAAATGGTAGTTGATCCGACAACAGTTCGACATTGTCTACGTGACTCAGAAGTCAATCAAGGGTTAAAGCATTGCAGATCAATTAGCTGAAGCACCTGCAGGAGGGTTCAAACCCCTAGAGACTTATTTCTCGGATGGTGGGATCATGACAATTTAATAACTCCAGCAAGAGAATACAGTCCAACCATGGAAAATGTATTTCGATTGAGCAGTGAATATAGAAGGTGTCGGAGCTGGGGCAGTCCTTATCTCTGGTACAGGAGAACAATATCATGTGGCTACCAAACTTTAATTTGGCAACACCAACAACACATCTGAGTATGAAGGTTGCATAAGGGGGTTGAAACTAGCCCAATCCATGGGTATCAAACATTTACTAGTCTTTGGAGACTCTGACTTGGTCATCAGACAAACCATTGGGGCATATCACACCAAAGAACTACATTTGCTGCCGTATCATCTGCAGGCCGTCAAAATATCCCTGGATTTTGAAGACATAACCTTCTGCCATATTCCTCAGGGTAGGAATGACTTCGCTGATGCATTGGCAACGTTGGCTTCATTGATCCGTATATCCGATAGGAGTGGGATTCCCTGCATCAAATTCATAATTAAGAAAGCCCCGACATACAAGAATTACGTTAGATAAGTATCAGATAAAATGTGAGAACCCGAATTTTCAGATATTATTAAATAAGGATTTAATAAATAAAACTCTTAAAGTGTGAGATGGGTTCGAATAAGAGTATATATATATGTTATATGAGGTATGTGATATTATATTGCATAGGTTAATATGGGCTATGTAATATGTGTTTTTGTGATTAATAAATATACTATTAATATATATTTGTTATTTAGCGTAGAGACGATTCAGTGGAGATAAAGGAAGTGGATAAATTCCTATCGATATTAAATAATTTATAGAATTATTTTATCATAGTAAGTTGGTGACATTAAATATCCTTAATGTATAATCACCATATTCTCGTGTATGTGTTTTAATAACTAGTATGCTTATAATATAGGTTGTTGATAAATCTTAAGCTATCCGTGAACGGGTTTGGATAGTGAAGCATAAGTTAGTTAAGGGAATTAACTAATAAGAATAAATATTAGTTAATTTAAGTTGAGAGTTATATTATGGAATAATATAATGTGAATATTGAACCTTAATTAACTATGGTGATATAGTATAGGGTTTAATTTACTTAAGTAAAGGAGTGAATTAATATATGTGTTGAATATGTAATTATAGTTGGTACTTTTATATATATTACTTAGAATAGTAATATGTGAGAAAGCCTAATGTACGAATAATGTTAATAAATATATATACGTTATTAAAAGAGGATGGAAATCATTATATCTTTAAATAAATATTTAATATTCGAAGAAATTATTTTGAGGACAATCTATAGAAAAGAAAGAGAACTAATTATATATTTCTAATAAAGGGTATTAAAATAATTTCTAATATTGAATTATTTTAATAAAAGGAGAAAATATTATTTTTAAATAATAATATCACCTTATATATTTTGTATAAGGTGTGATTGATTAATATGATAGATATATTACATATTTGCTATATGTAAATAAATTGATGAAAATAATTTATTATAATAGAAAATAAATTTATTACCTATTTTCTATATATAATGTACATGTGCCGTACATGTGACTATTTTATCTTGAGACAATAAGTAAATTATTTTTTAATAATGAATATCCTTATTCGAAGAAAACATAATATTTTATGTTATGGCTAAATACATAATTTCTAATGTATTTTCAAAAGAAGTTTAATTTATAAAAGGAAACTAAGTTATTTTAATAACTTGAGTTGCTATAGTACCGTAAGTGTTATAAATAATATTTGAATATTCTAATTATAATATATTTATATGTGGACCTTGTACTTAATAGTTCTATTTTAATTGAACATGTTATAAGTAGTAATATGGTGAGAGATGAGTAAGTAATGAGAATAATAATAAGCTTAAGATTAAGCTTGTGGGAGATGTCTTGTGTGGGACGATAGTAGATTCGTTGATGAATTAATTAATTCAAGGACGGAAGAATTATTAATTAAACAATTAATCTATATTAATTGTTAATTTTATTATAATGGTATGTTGAATTATTATTATTGCGAGTAATAGCATGATAATAAGTATATTGTTTATAAATATAATAAGATTTATATTTATTTAATGTGGTAATTAACCATATAAATGTTAATTAATTGTTATGGAGACTAATAATTACATTGGTTGATGAAGGATGAATTAATTAATATTTTATTAATTAATTAATTGCCATTGAATATAATAATATATAAACGAGTAGATTATATTTTCTCAACTAGTCGACATATACAAAGGATGCGATAATTAAACCGTTAGTACATGGTAGCTAACTATATATTATACATATAATACAAGGTGACGTATTAATATGGCTACACATGATATATGTAGACTATATAGTAAGATTAGAAAATAAATGTGTACATGAGGTAATGTGAGTACATGTGTGAGTGAGCTAAGTACCACATGGATATTATAAGGAGTAAGCAATTGTTAATTGATATTGTTTTTACTAAGTTATTATAATTATAATAATAACCGTTATGAGGATGAATAATAATCATACCCAATATTCGGTATTAAGAAAATGTACACGAATTATAGATGTGCACAGTAAATTTACTACATGATAGTATTATTGGGATTACATTGTGACACATTAATTTATAACTTAAGTTATATAAAATGGAATGTGTACAACTTAAATGTATATGGAATGTATATATATAGACCAAGTGTTGTATTACATTTGCAAGTTGATTTTGTTGAGATTTAGAAGCATTGTTCCATATTGAGTGCCCACCTTCTCATTTCTTCCCATGTGAACCCACATGGCTATACTCCTTCTCAATTTCATCAAAACATAGTTAATCATTACAAGGGGAGTGGGAATCATGATGAGTTCCAACAACTCTCACCAACTCTCTCTTATCCATTGAACATTCTTGCAATCCTTTGATTTAATATGGAAGGTAATTGAGTTGTCTGGTATTTCAATTGCCTATATAATGAGGCTTCTCTTCTCTAATTTCAATTGTTGAGAGATTATATTGAGGGAGAGTATTATAGCAACATTTGTTTAGTAGCAAGTTCATATTGAAGAGGTATAGTTCTTGATTTTCTTACATTCTTGTCCTTCAATGTCAACTTCTTAATTTTTGCTAGACAAGATGTTAAGTTGATTGGGATTATGTTTGTTAAGTGTTATTGAAGTTAGTAAGCATGATAAAACTGTAATGTAGCTACTATGAAATTGAATTGTTGAAGAAATTCTGAGTTGGGCTTGTTTCTGCCAAAGTAGAGCAGTCACTGGCTTGGTCGGACACCGACGCAGCTGCGCCGGGTTTATACCTAGTACCTGCGCAGCTGCGCAGGGTCCTAGGTTCTATTTTTGGTCAGACCCTGGCGCAGCTGCGCCGGGTTTATGCATGATAGCTGCGCAGCAGCGTAGGGACAGCACCAGTAGCTTTGTGTTCTGTTGTGGTTTTTGTCCATGCTAGCATATTATATCACTTTGGACAGGCTTGAATACTGATTTACTTATTGTGTATGAGTTCTTTAATACAACGTACACATTGGTGAGCATGCTAGCACATATTAGGAAAGGAAACCTCATGTTTTGTAAAATAAACTTATGGTTTTGAACATGAACTTTGAGGCTGTGTGACAGTTATAGTTGGTGCCTTCTGTTAAAATCTAGGCTTGAGAGTTTGACTTAAATATGCTTGAACATGCGTTTAACATATAGTTGAGAGTCCCTTTTTGCATATCATGACTTGCTTTAGTTACGTAATGTATGTTTTCTAAAGAAAGTAGGAAACATTAATAATGAAGTTGATGAAACTTATGATTTTGAAATGAAACTTATGGTTTCGGTTGTGAACTTAGAGACATATGTAATATATATATATATATATATATATATATATATATTCTGACTTTTGGGACACATTAGTATGGTTTAAGAATGCATGAAAGGCATGATGATTTGCGTACATATGTTTTATAATGTAACATGAGCATGCATACTTCAGTAGTGCACATTTCTAACGAAAGTGTAAGTTTTGAAACAAACTTTGACACGTATGTACCATATCCATATTCTGATTTTGCAAGCACGTTTACATGGCCTTGAAATATATGACGAACATGTTAACATATGTATATATATAACATGAACATGTTAAGCCTTGTTAGTAAACTTTACTAATGAGAGTATAAGTTTTGAATGTGCACCTTGACATATTACCTTGAGGTTTGGATTCTGATAATGATGAACATGTTTGATAGTACACTTGGACTCTCTCATGTATCATACATGTATATATATACCATGACTACATATCATGAAACCAAGTTTAGCGTAAACGAAGCATGTTTTCAAACTAATAATCGTGATGGTTACATGTATGAAGTATGAATATTCATGAACATGCCCAGTATGAGTTATATGAATACTTTATGTGTTTAAAGAACTAGCATGATAAACTTTGTGATGTTCATGACCTTGAGTGGCCTTAAATTGTTAGAATGTTGACTTAGAACCTATATCATGTAGATTGCACGTGAAAAGGTTAAACGAGCATGAAAGTATCCTTTAATGTGTATACATGCTATGTAGGACCATATGTTAATACTTGAATCCGACTTCGACGGTTAATAGAGTATATTTGCTTTGTTATGGTCTTATATGTTAGTAATGATAAATGAGAATGATTAACTCAAAAGATGGACTACACTTGCTATATGTAAATAGATTAGTGGCAGACAGGCATGTGTATATGAAGAATGTTAGTAAGTATGTATGGTTAAAGTATACGTATACTTACATAGTTATTCTGGGAATACGATAAAAATGTGAGACGAAGGTTCTAAGAACCAAGTTAGACAACAATGTAACCTTTATTATTACATTGAGAATGTGTGGATACATATAACTGATGAGTGTGATCTCTATGATTAATATAACTGTGTAGGATTACACAAAGTGCAGAGATTCTGAAGCAGTTAAGTCGTAGTTGTTAAACTACGAATCAGGCAAGTCTTTCAGTTCCTATTTGATATATGAATTCAATAACTGTTAGTTGAATTATATTATGCTGTGATAATGTGAACTTATATATAAACTGTATATGTGATATAAATGAGATTGAAAGTTGATCTTTGATGATATACTTATTATGTGAAAGTAATATGCGTAGTAAATATAAATTGTTTATAAATGCATGAACTGAGTATGATGTTGTATGCTATGTGATGCATGAAAACTGTTAGAATTGTTGAGCTGTCGAGCTCACTCTTGTAAAATAACCATTTTTGCAGGTTAAGAACTTACGATAAAGACTTCGTGCTTCTTGATTGATAAAGATAGATAGTATCGCAATGAAGAATACTGTTTAGATTATTACTTGAACTACGTTTAGGTTCTAGGAGTGTGCTTGATATATACTTACGATGTTTAATACTTGTTGCATTGTAAAGATGTATTAGTTAATACATAGAGAATATCGAGTTGAGTTGTAAACCTTTATACGGTAATTCGAATCATATTATATAGTTGATTTAAGAATTATAATTAATTCAAAGTTATGGAATCAATAATAAGAATTTATTCAAAGGATATTGAAAAGTTTAAATTATTCTGCATTTTAGTAACATCGAATATGATGTAAAGACGAGATCTTGGATATGAATAGAATTTATATTCTAAATTATAATAAGCAAAGTTGTATTCTTTTACTAATGATTAAAAGATGTAATAGTTTCGCATTAGTATTTGGTTAGTAGTATCGTGACTGCACCGGATCAGAGGTTTTGAAGGAACGTGGATTTAAGGGCGTCACAGGTTGGTATCAAAGCTATAGGTTATAAACCTTAGGTAAGTGTACCTTAGACTATAACCTGAGAGAGTGAAAGATAAAGATTAAAATATATCTAAATGAAGATTCAAAGAAGAATCTCGAAATATCTGGAGAATGAGAATCAGGAGTTTCCTAACTCCGGTAATGAAAATGTTAAGACGATGTCTGTAATATGTATATGACAAAGATAGTGAGAATGAACTCGAATGGAGTTTAGTTGATAGTAGGGAAAGAACCAAAGGTAAAGTGATAATCACGACGTGATCAGTTTGAACTGTGAGATGTAATTATTTTGCGTTAGTATTTGGTTAGTAGTATCGTGGCTGCACTGGATCAGAGGTTTCGAAGGAACGTGGATTTGGGAGCGTCACATAAAATACCTCCTGTCAATCAGCCTTGGTATCAAGACATCAAGGAATATCTCCAAGATAGATCTACACCCATCGGGGCAAGCCAATCCGAGCGAAAGCGGATTCACAAAATGGCTATGAAGTTCTATCTGAGCGGAGATGCACTCTATAAGAGAGATGCTGGAATAGGCCTGTTAATATGCCTTGATAAAGAGTAAGCCTAGAGGTTGATGGATGAAATCCACAGTGTAGTCTGTGGTCTACACATGAGCGATCACCTGTTGGCCAAGAAAATATTAAGAACAGGATATTACTGGATCTCGCTCAAAGCTGACTGTGATGATCACGTCAGGAGATGCTTTCAATGCCAAGTATATGGAAATGCTATACATGCTCCTCCAAATGAGCTGCACAACATGAGTTCACCATGGCAATTCTCCATGTGGAAATGGATGTGATCGGTCTAGTGGAACCAAAAGCCAGCAGTGGTCATCGATTCATCTTCACCATGATTGATTACTTCACCAAATGGGTTGAAGCAGCCTCTTTTCCCAAAGTCACAAATGAGGTCATCATTGTTTTCATTAGAAATAATGTTGTTTGTCGATATGGACAACCGGAGGTGATCGTATCAGACAACGCCAAGAACCTGAACAATCAAATGATGAAAGAACTATGCAGTAAGTTCCACATCAAGCATCTCAATTCCGTCATGTATCGGCCCAAGATGAATGGTGATGTTGAAGCGGCCAACAAGAACATCAAGAAGATTATGTAGAAAATGTCCGCCAATCACAAAGAGTGGCCTGACCTGCTGCCTCTAACCCTATTAGCATATAGGACATCAATGCGCACCTCTACTGGGGCTACCCCCTATTCATTGGTCTATTACATGGAAGCAGTCCTTCCCATAGAAGTAGAGATGGAATCCTTGCGAGTGTTAATTGATGCTCAGATGGACGAAGAACAGTGGTTGCAAGACCGGTATCACCAACTGTCCCTGATAGATGAAAAGAGGGCTACAACCGTTTTCCACAGATAGTTATATCAGAAAAGGATTGCTCGATCCTACAACAATAAAGTCCGAATACGGTAATTCAAATTAAACAACTTGGTGCTGAAGAAAGTTTTGGCCAATCAAGATGAAGGTAAAGGAAAGTTCGCCCCTAATTGGAAAGGTCCTTTCATTGTCAAGGAAGTGTTGACAGGAGGAGCAATCAGACTACAAGAGATGGACGGGAGAGAATTTCCCCAACTCATCAATTCAGACACCGTGAAAAGGTACTATGTTTGAAGCACATGCATGCCCGCACCTAGGTCCTACAAATCAAACCAGGTCCGATTTTCACTAGAAGCCGAAACTATGAATGACCTGATCTCCTTACACCCGGGAGTACGTAGGCAGCCATTTCTGGTGCGGTCAAACCAAATAAATATTCAAAACTCATCAAACCAAACTCAAAATATAAGACAAATACTTTTTCAAACCTCTCTCATATAAAAAACTGAACTACGAATGACCTGATCTCCCTCCACCCGGGAGTACATAGGCAGTCATTTACGGTGCGGTTTGACCTTCAAGAAAAAATAAAAACCAGTTCCAAGACACCAAAACTATGTAAAAGCTAAGTCCTATCAAGCTACCCTGATCAACAGGCCCATCTAAGATACTCTCTGACATCTCAAGTGTCAGTCCATCAAGGAGAAGCTCAAGATATATCAACAACAACAAGTCATGAAAGAAGTGGTAATCACTCAGCAATGACAATAAATATCCAAACAAGGAAGTGAATCAAAATATATTTCTCTGATATATAATACTGTTTGATATATACATAGTATCATGTACATGATAAAAAATGGCTGATCTAGTATGTGCAGGAAAAACAAAGCTAGTCTATGGACCCAAGGATAAGCGGGCCAGCAACGCCAACATGGCATCTATCTCTGTAGATGGGGGAGCAGCTGCAAGTGCAATACCCTCAGCCTCCATACGGCTCAAAATATCCACAGTTATCTGCAATGTGGCACTGTGGTCATCAATATATGCACTTATCTCGGTAACCAGACCATGAGTATAAGATCGAAGAGCAGTACTATCAGTAATGTGGAAATCCCGGGAAGCTATAGCCTCATCCCTCTACACAAAAGCTACATCCCTAGAAATAAAAGTCTCCTCGATCTCCATAAAAGCTGCGTCTCTGGTAGATCGGATCTCCTCTCGCTCAATCAATCCTGCATCCTGAGCGGCTCGAGCCGTATCTCTCTCAGCCAAAGCTATATCTCTGCCAGACAAGGCTGTTAACATCAGCGCTCTAGCCTGATCCCTCTCAAAGGTTATCTTAGCTAGTGAGTCTGCCAAAGCTGAATCTGTCCCTGCAAGAATGATCGACGGATCACTAACTAGTGCTGCTGTCAGACCCATGAACAACTCATCCTCGGTAGGAGACTCAGGATCCTCCATAGGCTCCTCCTCGTCTGAATCCACTATAGGAGCTGACTGGATGAATGCAGCTGATGCTATCTTGACCTTCAACCATGTTGAGTACTCCGGAGAATGATCTGGATGGCTACTAGAGAAATTAGCCCTCTCCCTATGAGTCCAACACTCATACACTCTGATCAAATCAGCAGATAACATAGATGAAGCTGACATCCTCTGATCAGCAGCCCCCTAGAACTGATGCAGGCTCTAAAACTGATCGAACTGGCCCATAACAGCCAGAGGATGATAAGTAGTCACTCCCCTCAATCCCGCTAGGGGCAGATAGTCCATGCCAGATGCATGGGTAATAAAGCTATAAGGGGAGACTAGTCTTGTGTAGGGAAGAATCGAAAATGGATGCACAATATTAAACAGAAATGTAGGACATAGCTATATCATGTGAGAAACAATACCCCTGATGTCTGAAAAATCCAATCAGTCGAATATGGGACATGAGCCATATATACAACAAGACCGAACTGCCTCTGAAAAACCCCTTCGGGTGGGTAATGCAGTGGGTGGCTGACCTCAGAGTCTCAGCCAATATCATCAGAATAATGGTGCTACCCTGCCTAAGGGCCCGAACCACAACTATCAATCCCACATCTAAATGGTCCAAGCGTAGTGGCATATAAACGTAGGATACGATGCACATCAGCAAAATGTCTATCCTGGCCAAATGCCACGCCTCTGCCGATACAATAAAATCCCCGGCATGTCGATCGTAACTGTCAAACTCACAAAAGCGATCGATCAAAAAGTCAATGGAGATCACATGTCCAGAGATAATCTCATCCATAACCACGCTCTGGCGAAGACTTGACATCCGTATAAACGGTCTTCTCATATCACTGATCGCCGTGCGAGCGCAGGGCACCTCTAAAGCTAAGCCAGTGAACCGCTGGTACTCCTCAAGGGTCGGAGTCAACTCATGATGCTCGAAGTGAAAGACCTGTCTATCAGGTATCCAACAGGATAAGATGCCATCTACGAACCCGTATGGCACCTGAAAGTCTACAAGGGCCAATGAATACCCCAGCATCTGATCCACTGTCCCTCTGGCTGGGAAGGATAGGCTGTCGTACCACGATCTCAATGACGATGCCACCTCAGACGGTGGTAAATGCTTGATACGGCTAACGGTGGAGGATGTCATCTGTATCACCATATCACAAGACCATCCAGGGGTCAAATCTGAACTCATCTGTCTAAATGCATACACATGACATAATACATGCATAATGACAAATATAAAATATGATGCGATATATAGGAAATATCATGAACATCTACAATAAACTATCTACTACAAGCTTCATCCCTGTCTGATAATACAATACAGAATAAAAAGTAAAGGATAATGGGGCACCACAACCCAACTACTAACAGTGGTCTATCAAAATGGGGAATGTCGACGTCGGAAAAAAAATCCACAGGTTGAGACCGGGGTTGATCTGTACCTCCTGGGTTAAGATCGAGGCTGACATGTACCTCCCGGGTTAAGACATGGGCTGACCTGTACCTCCCGGGTTGAGAGCGGGGCTGATCTGTACCTCCTGGGTTAAAACCGGGGATGACCTGTACCTCCTTGGTTGAGATCGTGGTTGACCTGTACCTCCCGGGTTGAGATCGGGGCTGACCTGTACCTCCCGGGTTGAGACCGGGGCTGACTTGTACCTCCCGGGTTGAGACCGGGACTCACCTTTAACCTGTACCTCCCGGGTCAAGACCGGGGCAGACCTGTACCTCATGGGTTGAGACCAGGGCTGACCTGTACCTCCTGGGTTAAGACCGGGGCTGACCTGTACCTCACGGGTTGAGATCGGGGCTGATATGTACCTCTCGAGTTGAGACCGAGGCTGATATGTACCTCCCAGGTTGAGACCAGGGCTAATCTATACTTCCTGGGTTGAGACCGGGGCTGATTTGTTCCTCCCGGGTTGAGTCCGGGGCTGATCTATACCTCCTGGGTTGAGATCGGGGCTGATATAAAGGCCCAGTATTAAGACCAGGGTTGAACTGATTACTCGATATTGAGACCAGGGATGAACTGATGGCCCAGTATTGAGACCGGGGTTGATTTGATGGCCCAGAAATGATACCGGGGTCGATTTGATGACCTGGTATTGAGATTGAGATTGAACTGATGTCCCGATATTGAGACTGAGGTTGATTTGAAGGCCCGATATTGAGACCGGGGATGATTTGACGGACGACCCGATATTAAGACCAGGTTGAACTGATGACCTGGTATTGAGATCGGGGTTGATTTAATAGCCCGATATTGAGATCGGGGTTGAATTGATGGCCCGATATTGAGACCAGGGTTGATTTGATGGCCCAATATTGAGATCGGGGTTGATTTGAAGACCCGATATTGAGTTCAGAATTGATTTGATGGATTGGTATTAAGATCGGGGTTGATTTGATATCCCGGTATTGAGACCGGGGTTGATTTGATGGCCCGGTATTGAGACCGGCGTTGATTTGAAGGCCCGGTATTGAGATCGGGGTTAATTCAACCGCCCGGTATTAAGATCGGGGTTGATTTGATGGTCCGGTATTGAGATCGGGATTGAGTTGATGGCCCGGTATTTAGATCGGGGTTGATTTGATGGTCCGGTATTGAGACCGAGGTTGAGTTAATTGCCCGATATTGAGACCGGGGTTGAACTTATGGCCCGGTATTGAGACCGGGGTTTTTTTGATGGCCCGGTAGTTAGACCGGGGTTGATTTGAAGTCCCGGTATTGAGATCGGGGTTGATTTAATGGCCCGGTATTGAGACCGAGGTTGAACTAATGGCCTAGTATTGAGATCGGGGTTGAGTTGATGGCCTGGTATTGAGATCGGGGTTGATTTGATGACCCGATATTGAGAACGGGGTTGATTTAATAGCCCAGTATTGAGATCAGGGTTGAATTGATGGCCAAATATTGAGATCGGAGTTAATTTGATAGCTCGGTATTGAGATCGTGGTTAATTTGATGACCCGATATTGAGATCGGGGTTGATTTGATGGCCCGGTATTGAGACCGGATTTGATTTGATGACCCGGTATTGAGACCAGGGTTGATTTGAAGGCCTGGTATTGAGACCAAAGTTTATTTGATGACCCAGTATTGAGATCGAATTTGATTTGACAGCCCGGTATTGAGTCCGGGGTTGATTTGATGGCCCGGTATTGAGACCAGGGTTGATTTGATGGCCCGGTATTGAGTCTAGGGTTGATTTGATGCCCCGATTTTGAGACCGGGTTGAACTGAAGACCGGGGTTGAGTTGATGGCCCAGTATTGAGACTAGGGTTGATTTGATAGCTCAGTATTGAGACTATACTTGAGTTGATTGCCCGGTATTGAGTTCTTGTTTGAACTGATGGCTCGGTATTGAGACCGGGGATGATTTGATGACCCAGTATTGAGACCGGGGTTGATTTGATGGCCCGGTATTGAGACCAGGGTTGAACTGATGGCCCGATATTGAGACCGGGGTTGAGTTGATGACCCGATATTGAGACCAGGGTTGATTTAATGGCCCGGTATTGAGACCGGGGTTGAGTTTATGACCTAGTTTTGAGATCGGGGTTGAACTTATGATATTTTTTCCCTCCTATAGTGTTAGTAACATGGAAAGAAAATTTCTAGTGTCTACAGGGCACAGCCGTCCAATAGCCAAAACAGTGGCTGACCAAAAGATATAGCTACAATAGCTATCCAAAAAGATCCAAAACATCTGCGCTCAAGTGGTTAACCTGCTCCATATCCTCCGTAGACACAAAGTCGCGGTCATCAGACATGTCTGGGCAGTACAAGATACGATCAGCCACTGCAAAACTACTGGAAAATGAACCTGAAGAAGGGCCCGCTCCTGAGCTGGAAGGATCCAGTGCTCAGACAGAGCCCTCATATATCCCTAGAGGCAACGGCGGGGAAGAATAGAGAAGAAGGCCTGCAATCCCCAGCTGTTAACGATATCACTATAGTCCAGGTGCAAAGTATGGTACAGGGAGTGCACGTTAAACCAGTTCCCTCGAGGCTTCGTGTGGCCATGAACCTGCATCAAAAACCAACCCATGTCAAAAATATGTGCCCCGAGAATGGCAAAAAAAAGAGAGAGAATCCAGAAAGAAGAAAACTTTAAGTCACCTCGTTGGCGTGGAAAAATTTCGATGGATGACGACTCAAGTCTCCCAACAGCTCTTAGGCCGGCACAACAATGCCCGGAACCTCCGCACATGGTGCCTGGGCAGGAGCAGCAAAAGGAGCATGCTAATCATCAATATCAAGCGGCTGCTCGTCCTGGGCTGGACGAATCACAGACTCTGCCAATCTGCGAGGCGATCGAGCTGGACGTGGCTGAGGAACATCATAAGCTCGCCTACGTCTAACGCCTGAGACTACCCTGCTAACACTGCCGGGTCTATCTCGGTCCATCACCTGGACAAAGTCTCCAATCACCTCAGAAAGGGTGTGGTAAGCCTAAAACCTGTGGCTTATTAGTTTAAATCAGTACTTTATGCATTTTTAAGTCCTAAAACATGCATGGGTCAGTCAAAAATACCCAGTAAAGTCAAAATTGCATGTTTTTTAAAAGCTAAATCCTAAAAACATGCATGGGTTAGTCAAAAATCCCCAGTAGAGTCAAAAACTACATGTTTTCTAAATGCCTAAACTTTTGAAAAAATTTCGCCATAGTCTCCTTTGTAAAATGGACTGTCCGCATGCACACAGTCATTTCTAGGTGGCCATTCAGTAGCACACCTTCCCAAAAATAGAAACAACTCATATTTATGAAAAAAAAATCAAAAGTAAACCTCATATGGTAGCCCAAATTACCATGGACATTTTTAGTTGAAAATCCATGCTCACTAGTCCTCGAAAAGGATGAGTAAACTGATCAAAAAGAGCGAAATATAACTGTCTCAGAATCTAAATTTTCTTACATCCAAATGTGCATTACAGTAAGATATGCATACATATGAAGTCAGAAAATTTTTAGCATGTCATATAAGCATACATTTTTCATACATTGCGTCTAAAAGCCCCCTATGTGGTTTACATGGTTTTAAAGGTCAAAACTTTTGAAAAAAGGACATAGAACGTTACATGCGATGCGCTGAATGCGTAGGAGCTGATGGAATCAGAAAAAAGCTGCCCGAACTCGGTAGATCCGAAAAAGAAAATCGAATTCCGTTTGAAACTCGAAATGAAACTTGAAAATTATGAACTCCCGCTGCCCAATTTAAAGTCACAGGTAGAAGTGGGCCCACCTGCGACAGTTGCACCTCTACCTGTGGCTCCCTAAGGTGGGTCCCGCTTCCCTGGGCTCGGTTCGGTTCGAGTTGAAACGGAGTTCCTATGAGCCGAAAAGTCAAATCTGAGAAAAAATCGCTACGCAAGTGAGCGATTTGTCCTGAAATCCTGCGTTTAAGTAGCGGAATCCTGAAAGAAAGGGAAGCTTCCTGAAAACCCATTAGTATTCGTCCCGAAGTAATGTCTAGGGACCAATGATGAAGAATGCTAAAAAATTGCTAAAAACTGTGCAAAACTGCCGAAAACTGTCACTTTCGAAGCGTCAGGTACAGACCGAGACAGTTCAGCCGTTTGCACAACCCTAACGAAGCGTCGGGTACTGATCAATGATAGTTCAGCCGTTGGCACAACCCTAGAGAAGCATCGGGTACTGACCAAAGATAGTTCAGCCGTTGGCACAACCCCAGCGAAGCATCGGGTACAGAATGGTGACAGTTCAGCCGTTAGAACAACCCCAGCGAAGCGTCGGGTACTGACCGATGACAGTTCAGCCATTGGCACAACCCCAGCGAAGCGTCGGGTACAGTTCGATGATAGTTCAGCGGTTGGCACAACCCCAGCGAAGTGTTGGGTACTGACCGATGATAGTTCAGCCGTTGGCACAATCCCAACGAAGCGTCGGGTACTGACCGATGACAGTTCAGCCATTAGCTCAACCCCAACAAAGTGTCGGGTACAGACCTAGACAGTTCGACCGTTAGCTCAACCCCAACGTTGCATCGGTTGGGATACGGTTATGAAAGCCATATAATAATCCATCCCCGATAATGGAATCTGTTATATACATCCTCAGAGGGAGCAACGAGTTGAAGTGGTAATTAAACTTACTATGGCGAACTACCGGTGTAGATTATCGTCCAGATAGACATCGGGAGAACTCATTGGAATAACTCGGCAGCAACAATGTCGTCCTCATCAGAGTCACCTAGGCTATCATGGATGATGTCATCCCCAGCAGAAAGTGATGAAAACAGTTCGCAGTAGCCTATTAGTGACCTCCTCAACAAAACGAGACAGCAGCCTAACTCTGATAACCTGTCAGGGGATGTCCTACCAGCAACCAGCTAACAATGCCACCCCAAGGGTTATCATGAATAACGTTATCCCCCAGCAGAAGCTAACGTGACCCTAACCCCTCAAAGGTATCCAACCTGCATAGCATGTCTTACAATGGTGGCATTTCTAGTGTTTGGCAATCTTTATCCTGTTCATTCCACTGCATTGCATGAACATGATAAAGAGGGGCATCTTAGACACTCAAAATTTTCTTTTCTTATTACTAACATTGTAGGAGGGCAAGACTGTCATCAGTTTAACCCCGGTCTCAATATCGAGCCATCAAATTAACCCCGATCTCAATACTGGGCCATCAAATTAACCCCGGTCTCAATACCGGGCCATCAAATCAACCCCGATCTCAATACCGGGTCATCAAATCAACCCCGGTCTCAATACCGGGCCATTAAATTAACCCCGGTCTCAATACCAGGTCATCAACTCAACCCGGGAGGTACAGATCAGCCCCGGTCTCAACCTAGGAAGTACAGGTCAGCCCCGATCTCAACCCGAGAGGAACAGGTCAGCCCCGGTCTTAACCTGAGAGGTACAGGTCAGCCCCGATCTCAACCCGGAAGGTACAGGTCAGCCCTGGTCTCAACCCGGGAGGTACAGATTAGTTCAGGTCTCAACCTGGGAAGTACAAGTCAGCCCCGGTCTCAACCTAGGAAGTACAGGTCAGCCCCGGTCTCAACACGGGAAGTACAGGTCAGCCCCGGTCTCAACCCAAGAAGTACAGGTCAGCCCTAGTCTAAACCCGGGAAATACAGCTCAGCCCTGGTCTCAACCCGGGAGGTACAGGTCAGCCCCGTTCTCAACCCGGGAGGTATAGATCAGCCCCGGTCTCAACCTGGGAGGTACAGATCAGCCCCGATCTCAACACAGGAGGTACAAGTCAGCCCCGGTCTCAACCCGAGAAGTACAGGTCAGCCCCGATCTCAACGCCAGAAAGTACAGGTCAGCCCCGATCTCAACCTTGGAGGTACAGGTCAGCCTCATTCTCAACCCGGGAAGTGCAAGTCAGCCTCGGTCTCAACCTGGGAAGTACAGATCAGCCTCGGTCTCCACCCGGGAGGTATAGGTCAGTCCTGGACTTAACCTGCGAGGTACAGATTAGCCCCGATCTCAACTCAGGAGATACAGGTCAGCCCCAATTTCAACCCACGTGGTACAGATCAGCGCCGATCTAACCCCGAGTGGTACAGGTCAACCCCGATCTCAACCCGGGAGCTACAGGTCAGCCTCGGTCGCAACCCGGGAGGTACAGGTCAGCCATAGTTTTAACCCGAAGGTACAGGTCAGTCCCGGTCTCAATTCAGGAGGTACAGGTCATCTCAGGTCTCAACCCGAGAGGTACAGGTCAGCCTCGGTCTCAACTTGGGAGGTACAGATAAGCCTTGATCTCAACCCGGGAGGTACAGATCATCCCCAATCTCAACCTGGGAGGTACAGATTAACCACGGTCTCAACCCGGGAGGTATAGGTCAGCCACGGTCTCAACCCACGAGGTACAGATCAGCCCTGGTCTAACCCCAAAGGTACAGGTCAACCCTGGTCTCAACTAGGGAGGTACAAGTCTGCCCCGGTCTTAATTCGGGAGGTACAGGTCAGCTCCGGTCTCAACCTGGGAAGTACATGTCAGCCCCCGCCTGAACCTAGGAGGTACAGATTAGCCCCGATCTCAACCCGGGAGGTACAGGGCAGCCCTGGTCTCAACCCGAGAGGTATAGGTCAGCCCCAGTCTCAACCCGGGAGGTAAAGATCAACCCTGGTCTCAACCCGGGAGGTACAGATCATCGCCGATCTCAACCCGGAAGGTAAAGGTCAGCCCTGGTCTCATCCCGTGAAGTACAGGTTAGCCTTAGTCTCAACTTGGGAAGTACAGGTCAGTCCCGATCTCAACCTGGGAGGTACTGGTTAGCCTCGGTCTCAACCCGTGAGGTACAGATCAGCCCCGGTCTCAACACGGGAGGTACAGATCAGCCCCGATCTCAACCCAGGAGGTACAGGTCAGCCACGTTCTCAACCCGGGAAGTACAGTTTAGCCTCAGACTCAACCAGGGAAGTACAGGTCAGCCCCGGTCTAAACCTGGGAAGTGCAGGTCAGCCTCGGTCTCAACCCGGGAAGTACAGATCAGCCTTGGTCTCCACCTGGGAGGTACAGGTCAGCCCCGAACTTAACCTGGGAGGTACAGATTAACCCCGGTCTCAACCCGGGAGGTACAGGTCAGCCCCGGTCTAACCCCAGGAGGTACAAGTAAACCCCAGTCTTAATACCGGGCCATCAAATCAACCCCGGTCTCAATACTACGCCATTAGTTCAACCCCGGTCTCAATATCGATTAATCAGTTCAACCCTGATCTCAATACAAGGCCATCAAATCAACCCCGGTCTCAACCCAAGAGGTACAAATCAGCCCCGGACTCAACTCGGGAGGTACAGATCAGCCCCGGTCACAACCCGGGAAGTACAGATCAGCCCTGGTCTCAACCCGGGAGGTACAGGTTAGTCCTGATCTTAACCCAGGAGGTACAGGTTAGCCCCGGTCTCAATCCGAGAGGTACAGGTCAGCCCCCGTCTTAACTCGGGAGGTACAAGTTAGCCCCGGTCTCAACTCGGGAGGTACAGATAAGTCCTGGTCTCAACCCGGTATGTACAGATCATCCCGATCTCAACCCGGGAGGTACAGATTAACCTCGGTCTAAACTCGGGAGGTACAGGTCAGCTCCGGTCTCAACCCGCAAGCTACAGATCAGCACCGGTCTAATCCCGGAAGGTACAGGTCAACCCCGGTCTCAACCCGGGAGGTGCAGGTCAGCCCCGGTCTCAACCCGAGAGGTACAGGTCAGCCCTGGTCTCAACCCAGGAGGTACAGGTCTCAACTCGAGAGGTACAGATCAGTCCCGATCTCTACCCGGGAGGTACAGGTCAGCCCCGGTCTCAACCCGGGAGGTACAGGTCAGCTCCGGTCTCAACCCGGGAGGTACAGATCAGCCCTGGTCTCAACCCGGGAGGTACAGATCATCCCCGATTTCAACCCGGGAGGTACAGGTCAGCCCCGGTCTCAACCCGTGAAGTACAAGTCAGCCCCAGTCTCAACTTAAGAAGTACTGGTCAGTCCCGATCTCAACCCAAGAGGTACAGGTCAGCCCCAGTCTCAACTCGGGAAGTACAGGTCAGCTCCGGTCTCAATCCAGGAAGTACAGATCAGCCTCGGTCTCAACCTGAGAGGTACAGGTCAGCCCCAGTCTTAACACTGGAGGTACAAATCAGCCCCTGCTCCACGCGGGAGGTACAGGTCAACCTCGGTCTTAACCCGAGAGGTACAGATCAGCCCCGGTCTTAACCCGAGAGGTACAGGTCAGCCCCGGTCTCAACCCGAAAGGTACAGGTCAGCCCCGATCTCAACCCGGGAGGTACAGATCAGCCCCAGTCTCAACCTGGGAGGTAAAGATCAACCCCGGTCTCAACCTAGGAGGTACAGATCATCCCCGGAGGTCATCCCCGGTCTCAACCCTGGAGGTACAGGTCATCCCCGGTCTCAACCCGGGAGGTACAGGTTGGCCCTGGTCTCAACCAAGGAGGTACAAGTCGACCCCGGTCTCAACCCGAGAGGTATAGGTTGGCCCCGGTCTCAACCTAGGAGGTACAGGTCGGCTCCGGTCTAAACCCGGGTGGTACAGGTTGGCCCCGGTCTCTGCCCGGAAGGTACAGGTAGGCCCCGGTCTCAGCCCGCAAGGTATAGGTCGGCCCCGATCTTAGCCTGGGAGATACAGGTCGGCCCCGATCTCAACCCGGGTGGTACAGGTCGGCCCCGGTCTCAACCGGAGAGGTACATGTTGGCCCCGGTCTCAACCCGGGAAGTCAGGTCAACTTCAGAAACAATCCTGAAGTATCACAACATCTCCAGGTGAAAACTTGGAGCAACCAAGTCAGCCTCAGAGACAACATTAAGGGCAAACATACTCGAATGGGATCCAAATCTTAGAAACAACACTAGGAAGTTAGCCGAGGGCCATGCAGACACTAAAGGTAACCTTGTAGGCCGTTTTATCGGTTAATATATCACGCAAGTATACGCGATCAACAAGTAATAAAGTGTAAGTACAGATATCGTTCCCACGAGGAATTAACAGATAAAAGGTTGCCAAACCACTGGCTTATAATCATCTCGGTCTTATTTAAACGAGCGGTAATCGGGTAAGGGTGTGCAAACTTGCCTGGCTTGTTCCACTCAGGCGGAGGAGGCTCTTGGGGGAACTCCACAGCCCCAATTGGCTCCTTGATATCCATTGCATTTCGCTCATCCAGTTCCAAGTGCACCTCAGGCTCTTCATCAGTATCTGCATCCGTCTCATAACACCAATCTTTTTGAGGGTCATAACTCACGACTTCAGTCATTGGAAGCACAAAATCTTGCATTATTTTCTCTTGTTCACATACCTCCTCCTTCCTTAATGTCGTGCTAATCTGCTCCATCCAAATCTAAAGATCCTAAATCGATTGCTCTTGCTCAATCAAGGTCTCCTCTGTCGATGCTATGGAATTCCCCCACATAATTTCCAATCCTTCCTTTTCTGTTTCAGCCTCGGGCTCCATGTACTGATGCTCATTGGTAGGAGTGTTGTGGATTAGGGCCATCTGATTCTGGAAGTTCTGGCATGATTGCTCTTGGCTCCTAAGCCTCTCATCTTGGCTTTCTAAGCTCCTATACATGAATTCTATTGGAGATTGTTCTCCTTGTAAACATGGGGATTGATATGGGGGTTCTGGTGCATAAGTTGGACTTGGCTCATATTGTTCTAGATAGCTCACAGTATGGTTTTGCATCCCTTATTCATCCTCTATCATCAAGGCCTTGCTAATCTGCTCTGCACAGTTCTGAATACTCTTGAATGACTTCTGTTGCTCATTCAAGATGTCCTTTAGTGATTCTATGCCACTTCCTTCCTCCAAGCTTGCATTTTCTGTGTCACCCTCAAAATTATGTTGAGGCTCGTAAACTAGAGTCTGGAAGGTGCATTCTGGGGCGTATGCGGGATTTGGATCTAGTGTTGGTCTTGATAGTAGTTTGATGAAGGTGGGTGATACCCCCAATGTTGTTGATAAGTGGGATAAGGTTCGACGTAGGAATAACCACCCCCATACTGCTCCTGTCCATAACTAATAGGCTCCTGATGGCTCGCGTAGCTCCCAGCACCGTAGTCATAGGTCACTGCCGTCTCTCGATTCTGCTGAGCTAAGACAGTATCCAGCTTCCTCGAGAGAAACTCTAGCTGTGATGAAAGTGTTGCAATTGTAAGAACCCGAATTTTCAATAAAATTATTAAAATGAGAATTTAATAAATAAAATTTCTAAGGCTTGTATTGGGTTCGAATATATATGTGTGTTATGAGGTAGGAAGTATTGTGTTACATAGGATAATATGAACTATGTAATATGTGATTTTTGTGATTAATAAATATATTATTAATATATATTTATTATTTATTATAGAGAAGAATTAGCAAGAAGATGGATAAGATTTATCTATTCGGTATTAAATAATTTATATAATTATTTATCATAGTAAGATTGGTGACATTAAATATATTTGATAATCACCATCTTCTGGAGTATATGTACGTTGTTGAAGAGAGAGAGAATAGAACCAATATATCTTTAGATAAACATTGGTTAGTGAATTACTAGTTGATTTAATATACCGCGAGAAGTGAACATTAACGGAATATACATAAGTGTTATATATATATCTTGAATTATGTGGAAGGAATTAGATATATATATGAGAACCTTATAGGGGAATAGAGTTTGAACTTATAATTTAAACTTTGAATCATTTGAAGGAGGTAATAAAATATGTTGGTTAACCGATGTAGCAAGATAGCACAATAAAAAGCATGTTCAAGTATTTAAGAATTGAGATTATGGTTCTGCTATAGCAGAACTTGTCTGCCTATGAACTTGAGGTGGCGCAGTTGCGCCACTTCCAAGTTTATGACCAGCGCAGCTGCGCCGGTCTGTAGAAAATTCTGAGAGTTGTGTAATCTGAACTTGGGAATATGTATATTAGTAATTAAAATGTGGGTCATGTATGGGTTAAGTTAGCAAAGCATGATTTGAATGAGAAATTAATTAACCTAGGATAAATGTGGGTTAATCAAATTATGTTATGGAATAATATATAGCCTTGTGTGGTAATGGAAAGGAATGAGAAAGAGTTAATTCACTTACATAAGATGGTGAATTAATATATGTGTTTTACATAAGAGGATGAAAGGAATATGTTAAATAAAATTTGATATTTTTTAAATATATTACATAGTATTGTAATATATAGAAGGGTTAATATTTGAAAGATAAGTGATTAATAAAAGAAGAGAACCAATATATTTATAAATAAATATTGGTTAGAGATTTATGCATTAAGTTAATAACTAAGTTATGATTAACCGAAAATGTGTTGGGACAAGTTATGGAAGAAGAGGAATTGAAGAATTATAGTTTTCTACATGCTAATTATTCTAAGGAGATAGTTATCTTAAATAAAGGTGTTATGAGTATAAAATTCATAAAGCCCAGTATAGTAGTTCTACATATTACAAGTGTGTAATTATTCAAAGTAAGCTAAATAACTTAGCATTAAGGTAAAGTGTGTCACACAAATTTTATAATAAAAAAATATTAAAATGTGGTAATGAGCTTAAAGTAAGCTTGTGAGATATGCCTAGTGTGGCATAATGATGGACTAAGAATATGCTCAATTACATTAGTGGGGAAATGATGAAGTAATGTGACGGACTAATGATTATTATTATTAATTATTATGAGTAATTACATGTGTTGTAAGAGCATACAATGTAATGCAATAAAATTTGCTTCATGTATAAAAATAAGATGAGATGTTAAGAATAACATAATGTGATGTGAATAGTTATAATATAAGGCTATAAGCTTGAATTGTGTAAATTATTAAGCAAGTATAAATGAGACTTATGTGACAATGATTCATGGTGAATCAATTAAACGTGTATTTTAAAAGTATGGAAGAAACTTAATAGATACTTGATAATAACTATCATTGTAATATTTGAGTATATTTGTGATAATGAATTTTATGGAAAATGATGGGAGTAGAGTACCCAACTAAATTATATGTAACCCAATTAGAATATTAATTGAATTATGTACATAAAGTACATAATTATACATGTGGGTATACTTTTTATGTGTAGGTATACATGTATGAAGAGTTGTGTATATATGACATAACTTATATTAATATAGCAACATGAAGTTATTAAAGTGGGACTTGTATTGTCCAAAACAAAATAAACCTAAGTGTTAGTATTTACTAATGTTGCTAGTTGTTGAGAATTGACCTTATCCCAAATTGGTTGTCACCTCTCTCTCCTCACGTGAATGGCTACAAAGCTAGCCTATCTCTATTCCTCAAACTCAGTGGAATCAAATAATGGATGTGCAATGATGACAGAGGAGATGGCTCAATTTGTAGCCATGATTTGCTACTTCACCAACTCTTCTCAATCCTATGTGCTCTTTTTTTCCCGTTGGTTGAATTTGGTGGATAAAGCTATGGTATGTGCAATTCATTTTCTATAAATGAAGCTCTTTTCTCCTTCTTTTCTAATTGCTGAGATTATAAAGTTGTCTGTTAGCTGAGAATTGAGGGAGAGTAAAGCATAATTGTGAGAAGTATGAATTTGAGAAAACATGATAACAGCAAGCTCATATTAAAGCTTAGCAGAGGTATAACTCCCTATCCATGTTCTTCAAATTTCAAATTCTTGATTTTGCTAAGTTAAATGTTAAGTAGTTGGAGAATGCTTATTAGTTGTTACACTAGCTTACAATCATGATTGTAATGCAATGTAGTAGTTTAGAATGGAATTAGCTAAACTTGTCAAAATATGAAAATATAGTATGAACATGAGTTTTGGATTAATATGTGGGTTAGTTAATGTTTATGATAATTGTTGATTCTTTGGTATGTTATAGTTTTATGAGTTACGAATCCATAGTAGCGAAAACGGACTAATTTGGATGAGTTTAACTCGCGTTATGGCAATCGGAATGTGAAACAGTCTGAAAATTCGCGAAGGAGCAAGTCTGGAACAACCTTCTGCCTCCTGTGGCGCAGCTGCGCTGCCCCCAAGGCCATTTGGGGCGCAGCTGCGCCGGGCATGGTAAGACAGAAAAAAAAACACTGTTTTGACCTGCTGTAGTAAATTAGGCATAACGTTTTCATAAGAACTCCGATTGAGGTGATTCAAGATGATTCGGAAAGATAACGAGTAGCCCTACAACTTTTATTCTTTAAGTTGTTCGATTTGAAGTCGTTACGAGGGGTAAAAATGTCCATCTTTGTGACTGCTACGTAATCCGAAGCAATCGGAGGGCGTCGGACATGCACATAAGCAATTGTAGTGCCCCCGACGATGAAATATGTTATTCTAAGTGATAAAACATAAAAATGCATGTTAATAGATATGACATATGGTCTTGAGTACCTTTTCATATCGTGAGTTGCTTAAATGGTTATTTTCCAAAGATTATATAAAGGTTTTGAAAGCAAACTTTGACAAAACTTGTGTCCTTTAAATTCTGACCATTTGAGTATGTTTATATGGCATAGATATGTGTTCAAATGCATGTGAGTTATGATTTCAAGATACATTACATGTGCTAAGTTACTTTGACATTGAAGAATAAAATTAAAGAAATTTTGAAATTAAGATGAATAAGTATTGAGTTACTTGCATTCTAAACTCATGTTCAAGCATGATGGTACTTTTTTTTTATGTCTTTAAGCATGAATGATATGTGCACCCAATTAGTTAAGCATAACATAAGCTATTCAAGCATGTTTTAAAGTAGGTTGACAAAAGAGGGACTATACTAAATATGTGTAACCGAGTTTAATACACATAATCATGCGTATTAAGGATTGTTTAATATCGTTATGTAACTTAATGGTTAACATAGCGAGTCTCTTGTGGAATGAACCTATTTTAGTCTCGATTAAAGAGTTTTGAAAAGGATGACATATGCTAGTTAAAAGTGAATAATTTGGATGTATTGAAGGATGTTTAACATGTTATATGCTAGTACCTATGCATGCTAGAAAGCTAAAACAAAACCAAAAATCAAAAGGCCAAATCTGGTCTGGACAGGGAGCTGCGCCCCTCCCAGGTCTAAATGTGGCGCAGCTGCGCCACAGGGCAATTTTGCCTTATTATTTTAATGGCAGTCTGAACCTTGTGGTAGGCTTGCATTGTTATCCTAAGTTATAAAACAGAGTCTAACTAATGACATGAGTATTTATTGATGTAATGGTGATATTAAACCCGGAATTGATAAATTTTCCTAAGGTTTGCAAAACAAAAGGATAGTGTGATTATATATTTTTGAGTCGAATACTTAGATAGTTAAGTGTGTTAATATTGATATTGAGTATGGTTAAGATATAACTATACGTACCTAACGATACTAAGCGTATGATAGGAAAGTGAAACAAGGTTCTAAGAGCCAAGATAGAAAATAATGTAATACTTCTTATTATATTGAGAAAGTATGAATGTATGACTAATGGAAATAAATCCATGATTATATAACTGTGTAAGATTACACGAAGTGCAGAATTCTTTAAGAAGTTAAGTCGTAGTTGTTAAACTACAAATCAGGCAAGTCTTTCAGTTCCTATTTGTTATATGAATTCAATAACTGTTAATTAAATTATATTATGCTGTGATGATGTGAACTTATATATGAACTGTATATGAGATATATATGAGATTGAAAGTTGATCTTTGATGATATGCTTGTTATGTGAAAAGTAACATGCGTAGTAAATATAAATTGTGTATAAATGTATGAACTGAGTATAATGTTATATGCTATGTGATGCATGAAAACTGTTAGAATTGCTGAGCTGTCGAGCTCACTCTTGCAAATAACCATTTTTGCAGGTTAAGGACTTACGATAAAGACTTCGTGCTTCTTGATTGATAAAGATAGATAGTATCGCAATGAAGAACACTGTTTAGATTATTACTCGAACCATATTTAGGTTCTAGTAGTTGTATTCGATATTTGTTTACGAGGTTTAATGCTTGTCGTACTGTAAAGATGTATTAGATAATACATAGAGGATATTAAGTTAAGATGTATGCGATTATACAGAAATTTGAATAGAGTGAATCATGATATAGTTTGATTCAGGAAAATGTAATGGATTTAAGTTATGGAATCAATAAAAGATTTTGTTCAAGGAAGACTGAAAAAGTTTAAATTATTTCGCATTTTAGTAACATCGAATATGATGTAAAGACGAGATCTTAGATATAAATAGAATATATATATTCTAAATTGTAATAAACAAATTTGTATTCTTTTACTAATGATTAAAAGATGTAATAGTTTGACGATAGTAGTATCGTGACTGCACCGAATCCGAGGTTTCGAAGGAACGTGGATTTGGGGGCGTCACATGTTGGTATCAAAGCTGTAGGTTATAAATCTTAGGTAAGTATACCTTAGACTATAACCTGAGAGAGTGTAAGATAAGATTAAAATATATCTAAGCAAAGATTCAAAGAAGAATCTCGAAGTATCTAGAGAATGAGAATCAGGAGTTTCCTAACTCTGGTAATAAAAATGTTAAGACGATGTCTATAATATGAATATGACAAAGATAATGAGAATGAACTCGAATGGAGTTTAGTTGATAATAGGGAAAGAACCCTAAGATAAATAAATGATCACGACGTGATCAGATTGAACTGTGAAATGATAGATAGTCTGTAATGACTAAGTATGTATAGCTTGATGCTATGAGAGAATTACTATAAAAAGTACGAGATGAACTCATGAGGAGTTGTATGTGGTGAAACGTAGAAAGCTCGTAATGAGCAAGTGATAGAGTAAGATATAGTTAAGTGTTGGAATTCCATTGAGGACTCATGTGATGGCTTAGTTGTACAAACTTTTGTATGAGCATAAGTTTTGTGCTTGCACTGAGTGCGTCACATTGATAATCGTTGGAATGTTAGTGTCGCGGTATCATTATACATATGGTAGAAAGGTGATTCTTTCTCATATGTATTTTGATAGATAGAGATTTCTAAGATATAATTAGATAATATTAAGTTTAGGTGCGAGTTCTTAAGACTCATGCCTATGACAAGTTCGTGACTCATAATCGTATGGTGGGACCCCTCAGCGAATGGACGAGTTTGGTCTGACTAGGATAAGTTCCTCAACCCATATGATTGTGGTAAGTTCCTGAACTTCCATGGTGTGGTAAGTTGGTGAACTGTACGAAGAATAGATATATTATATAAGAGTTTTGGAATAGTGAGCATTGATGGAGTAAGAGATTGGAGTTGATGGAGAAATTTGGATTTTTCTAAATCTTCTAGCTACGCTAGATTTTCAAAATTTATTGACTTCGTGCTAGTGTTTGCACTTCGATTTTCTTGAGAAAAATATTGGGTCAGGTAACTGAACTAATGAGTTTTAAAAAAAAACAACACCGTTATTCGTATGTCTACGCTATTTGTTTCGGCTAAGACAAAAATGATTTGAAAATATTTCAAAATGTATTTCGACCATGTGCATCATTTGATATGGTGTATATGGTAAAACAATGGAGTCATTAATGCAATCGAACCTAGTGTCGGAAGTGATCGTAAAATCGTCAACCCATTATGGTAAGATGTATTATGGCAAAGTCACAAAATGACGGAATCCTCAACGTACTACTAATCTGGTATGGTATCATGACGTTATAAAAGAATTTTTGGTTTTCTTGTAAATTATGAAGAAGGTCAATTAAGTTGGCTAAATTATTTCGATTGATGTTCGGATTATTGATAAGAGTCCAAGCTATTTGATTCGGCTAGGCGACTTTGAAAAGAGATTATAGAATTCAAGCATTCTTGTGTATTTATGCCAAACCGGATTGCTCTGGTGCGGATTTAGATGTTGAAAAGCTGAGGTGAACAACCCTATAAAGGGGACATATTTTCGGGGACAATGGTTCCGAACGTAACGCATATAGTCGTTACAAAACACTACGTTGCGGCCCAACGTAGTGGTACAATAGGTTGGCCACCTAGAGTACGCGTGGAGGGTGTTTTCAGTCTTTGTGATTGATAAACACTCTGGTTTGCGGTGTGAAGAATTGTGTTGAAGCATTAGTAAACCTGGAGAAAAGTTCACGGTCTTGTGACCCCTCAGCATAAATTTGGAATCTGAGTTATTCATACTACTTCCCGGTTATTGAAAAATCGTGGAAGATTCTTATTCTTCTGAAGGATGAAGGTAGTAAGTAGAATGTTCCCTAGAAAGGAAAAAGTGGCAGAATACGATGGAGAATGTTATAATAATAAAACTTCCGAAAAGAGAATGAATAAAATTATTCAAGAGAATATGTAATATTCGGGATAGCACCGAGTACAGGAGGTTTAGGTGATTCCGAGGACGGAATCCTTATAAGGGGGAGAGGATGTAAGAACCCGAATTTTTAATAAAATTATTAAAATGAGAATTTAATAAATAAAATTTCTAAGGCATGTATTGGGTTCGAATATATATGTGTGTTATGAGGTAGGAAGTATTGTGTTACATAGGATAATATGAACTATGTAATATGTGATTTTTGTGATTAATAAATATATTATTAATATATATTTATTATTTATTATAGAGATGAATTAACAAGAAGATGGATAAGATTTATCTATTCTGTATTAAATAATTTATATAATTATTTATCATAGTAAGATTGGTGACATTAAATATATTTGATAATCACCATCTTCTGGAGTATATGTACGTTGTTGAAGAGAGAGAGAATAGAACCAATATATCTTTAGATAAACATTGGTTAGTGAATTACTAGTTGATTTAATATACCGCGAGAAGTGAACATTAACGGAATATACATAAATGTTATATATATATCTTGAATTATGTGGAAGGATTAGATATATATATGAGAACCTTATAGGGGAATAGAGTTTGAACTTATAATTTAAACTTTGAATCATTTGAAGGAGGTAATAAAATATGTTAGTTAACCGATGTAGCAAGATAGAACATTAAAAAGCATGTTCAAGTATTTAAGAATTGAGATTATGGTTCTGCTATAGCAAAACTTGTCTGCCTATGAACTTGAGGTGGCGCAGCTGCGCCACTTCCAAGCTTATGACCAGCGCAGCTGCGCCGGTCTGTAGAAAATTCTGAGAGTTGTGTAATCTGAACTTGGGAATATGTATATTAGTAATTAAAATGTGGGTCATGTATGGGTTAAGTTAGAAAAGCATGATTTGAATGAGAAATTAATTAACCTAGGATAAATGTGGGTTAATCAAATTATGTTATGGAATAATATATAGTCTTGTGTGGTAATGGAAAGGAATGAGAAAGAGTTAATTCACTTACATAAGATGGTGAATTAATATATGTGTTTTACATAAGAGGATGAAAGGAATATGTTAAATAAAATTTGATATTTTTTAAATATATTACATAGTATTGTAATATATAGAAGGGTTAATATTTGAAAGATAAGTGATTAATAAAAGAAGAGAACCAATATATTTATAAATAAATATTGGTTAGAGATTTATGCATTAAGTTAATAACTAAGTTATGATTAACCGAAAATGTGTTGGGACAAGTTATGGAAGAAGAGGAATTGAAGAATTATAGTTTTCTACATGCTAATTATTCTAAGGAGATAGTTATCTTAAATAAAAGTGTTATGAGTATAAAATTCATAAAGCCCAGTATAGTAGTTCGACATATTACAAGTGTGTAATTTTTCAAAGTAAGCTAAATAACTTAGCATTAAGGTAAAGTGTGTCACACAAATTTTATAATAAAAAAATATTAAAATGTGGTAATGAGCTTAAAGTAAGCTTGTGAGATATGCCTAGTGTGGCATAATGATGGACTAAGAATATGCTCAATTACATTAGTGGGGAAATGATGAAGTAATGTGACGGACTAATGATTATTATTATTAATTATTATGAGCAATTACATGTGTTGTAAGAGCATACAATGTAATGCAATAAAATTTGCTTCATGTATAAAAATAAGATGAGATGTTAAGAATAACATAATGTGATGTGAATAGTTATAATATAAGGCTATAAGCTTGAATGGTATAAATTATTAAGCAAGTATAAATGAGACTTATGTGACAATGATTCATGGTGAATCAATTAAACGTGTATTTTAAAAGTATGGAAGAAACTTAATAGATACTTGATAATAACTATCATTGTAATATTTGAGTATATTTGTGATAATGAATTTTATGGAAAATGATGGGAGTAGAGTACCCAACTAAATTATATGTAACCCAATTAGAATATTAATTGAATTATGTACATAAAGTACATAATTATACATGTGGGTATACTTTTTATGTGTAGGTATACATGTATGAAGAGTTGTGTATATATGACATAACTTATATTAATATAGCAACATGAAGTTATTAAAGTGGGACTTGTATTGTCCAAAACAAAATA
This sequence comes from Panax stipuleanatus, assembly GCA_020205555.1. Classification (NCBI taxonomy): domain Eukaryota; kingdom Viridiplantae; phylum Streptophyta; class Magnoliopsida; order Apiales; family Araliaceae; genus Panax; species Panax stipuleanatus. The sequence goes on from CM035119.1 coordinate 57,285,316, forward strand.
AACCTAAGTGTTAGTATTTACTAATGTTGCTAGTTGTTGAGAATTGACCTTATCCCAAATTGGTTGTCACCTCTCTCTCCTCACGTGAATGGCTACAAAGCTAGCCTATCTCTATTCCTCAAACTCAGTGGAATCAAATAATGGATGTGCAATGATGACAGAGGAGATGGCTCAATTAGTAGCCATGATTTGCTACTTCACCAACTCTTCTCAATCTTATGTGCTCTTCTTTTTCCCGTTGGTTGAATTTAGTGGATAAAGCTATGGTATGTGCAATTCATTTTCTATAAATTAAGCTTTTTTCTCCTTCTTTTCTAATTGCTGAGATTATAAAGTTGTCTGTTAGCTGAGAATTGAGGGAGAGTAAAGCATAATTGTGAGAAGTATGAATTTGAGAAAACATGATAACAGCAAGCTCATATTAAAGCTTAGCAGAGGTATAACTCCCTATCCATGTTCTTCAAATTTCAAATTCTTGATTTTGCTAAGTTATATGTTAAGTAGTTGGAGAATGCTTATTAGTTGTTACACTAGCTTACAATCATGATTGTAATGCAATGTAGTAGTTTAGAATGGAATTAGCTAAACTTGTCAAAATATGAAAATATAGTATGAACATGAGTTTTAGATTAATATGTGGGTTAGTTAATGTTTATGATAATTGTTGATTCTTTGGTATGTTATAGTTTTATGAGTTACGAATCCATAGTAGCGAAAACGGACTAATTTGGATGAGTTTAACTCGCGTTATGGCAATCGGAATGTGAAACAGTCTGAAAATTCGCGAAGGAGCAAGTTTGGAACAACCTTCTGCCTCCTGTGGCGCAGCTGCGCTGCCCCCAAGGCCATTTGGGGCGCAGCTGCGCCGGGCATGGTCAGACAGAAAAACAAACACTGTTTTGACCTGCTGTAGTAAATTAGGCATAACGTTTTCATACGAACTCCGATTGAGGTGATTCAAGATGATTCGGAAAGATAACGAGTAGCCCTACAACTTTTATTCTTTAAGTTTTTCGATTTGAAGTCGTTACGAGGGGTAAACATGTCCATCTTTGTGACTGCTCCGTATTCGGAAGCAATCGGAGGGCGTCGGACATGCACATACGCAATTGTAGTGCCCCCGACGATGAAATATGTTATTCTAAGTGATAAAACATAAAAATGCATGTTAATAGATATGACATATGGTCTTGAGTACCTTTTCATATCGTGAATTGCTTAAATGGTTATTTTCCAAAGATTATATAAAGGTTTTGAAAGCAAACTTTGACAAAACTTGTGTCCTTTAAATTCTGACCATTTGAGTATGTTTATATGGCATAGATATGTGTTCAAATGCATGTGAGTTATGATTTCAAGATACATTACATGTGCTAAGTTACTTTGACATTGAAGAATAAAATTAAAGAAATTTTGAAATTAAGATGAATAAGTATTGAGTTACTTGCATTCTAAACTCATGTTCAAGCATGATGGTACTTTTTTTTTTATGTCTTTAAGCATGAATGATATGTGCACCCAATTAGTTAAGCATAACATAAGCTATTCAAGCATGTTTTAAAGTAGGTTGACAAAAGAGGGACTATACTAAATATGTGTAACCGAGTTTAATACACATAATCATGCATATTAAGGATTGTGTAATATCGTTATGTAACTTAATGGTTAACATAGCGAGTCTCTTGTGGAATGAACCTATTTTAGTCTCGATTAAAGAGTTTTGAAAAGGATGACATATGCTAGTTAAAAGTGAATAATTTGGATGTATTGAAGGATGTTTAACTTGCTATATGTTAGTACCTATGCATGCTAGAAAGCTAAAACAAAACCAAAAATCAAAAGGCCAAATCTGGTCTGGACAGGGAGCTGCGCCCCTCCCAAGTCTAAATGTGGCGCAGCTGCGCCATAGGGCAATTTTGCCTTATTATTTTAATGGCAGTCTGAACCTTGTGGTAGGCTTGCATTGTTATCCTAAGTTATAAAACAGAGTCTAACTAATGACATGAGTATTTATTGATGTAATGGTGATATTAAACCCGGAATTGATAAATTTTCCTAAGGTTTGCAAAACACAAGGATAGTGTGATTATATATTTTTGAGTCGAATACTTAGATAGTTAAGTGTGTTAATATTGATATTGAGTATGGTTAAGATATAACTATACGTACCTAACGATACTAAGCGTATGATAGGAAAGTGAAACAAGGTTCTAAGAGCCAAGATAGAAAATAATGTAATACTTCTTATTATATTAAGAAAGTATGAATGTATGACTAATGGAAATAAATCCATGATTATATAACTCTGTAGGATTACACGAAGTGCAGAATTCTTTAAGCAGTTAAGTCGTAGTTGTTAAACTACGAATCAGGCAAGTCTTTCAGTTCCTATTTGTTATATGAATTCAATAACTGTTAATTAAATTATATTATGATGTGATGATGTGAACTTATATATGAACTGTATATGAGATATATATGAGATTGAAAGTTAATCTTTGATGATATGCTTGTTATGTGAAAAGTAACATGCGTAGTAAATATAAATTGTGTATAAATGTATGAACTGAGTATAATGTTATATGCTATGTGATGCATGAAAACTGTTAGAATTGCTGAGCTGTCGAGCTCACTCTTGCAAATAACCATTTTTGCAGGTTAAGGACTTACGATAAAGACTTCGTGCTTCTTGATTGATAAAGATAGATAGTATCGCAATGAAGAACACTGTTTAGATTATTACTCGAACCATATTTAGGTTCTAGTAGTTGTATTCGATATTTGTTTACGAGGTTTAATGCTTGTCGTACTGTAAAGATGTATTAGATAATACATAGAGGATATTAAGTTAAGATGTATGCGATTATACAGAAATTTGAATAGAGTGAATCATGATATAGTTTGATTCAGGAAAATGTAATGGATTTAAGTTATGGAATCAATAAAAGATTTTGTTCAAGGAAGACTGAAAAAGTTTAAATTATTTCGCATTTTAGTAACATCAAATATAATGTAAATATGAGATCTTAGATATAAATAGAATTTATATTCTAAATTGTAATAAACAAAGTTGTATTCTTTTACTAATGATTAAAAGATGTAATAGTTTGACGATAGTAGTATCGTGACTGCACCGAATCCGAGATTTCAAAGGAACGTGGATTTGGGGGCGTCACAGCAATTGGGTTGACGCCATCAGTGTATGCTTCCCTTGGTTGCTCTTGCCTTGTACCATTCCATGGATAGAAATTTAAGTCCATTGTACTTGAGAATAGAACAAATGAAGAGAATTAAAACAAAAATAAAAATTTTAAATTAAGACTAATTTGATTTAAACTAATGTTGGCAAATAGTTATTCAAATAATTCCCCAGCAACGGCGTCAAAAACTTATTGGCCATTTTATCGGTCAATATATCGCGCAAGTATACGCAGTCAACAAGTAATAAAGTGTAAGTAAAGATATCGTTCCCACGAGGAATTAACAGATAAAAGGTCGCCAAACCACTAGCCTATAATCATCTCGGTCTTATTTAAACGAGCGGTAAAGAGAATGAATTATTAAAGCTAAGTTAAACTAGGCAAGAATTAAAACATGCAATAACTAATCCTAGGGTAAATTCAGATAATGAAGACATGGGATTACAATTTCCACCAACACTTCGTTCGAATCTCTTAACTCTCTCACTTAGAATAATAAGCACCTAGAATTGACATCCGAGAAATCACGATTACATAATAGCCTCTTTCGATGGACAACTATGAATCTTCCTAATGCGGCATGTAGGTATATGTCTATCCTACACACTATCAAGCAACTAATATCCAGAATAATTAATAAGACACATGTCACGGGAAATCTCGTTAACTACTCTATCAATTACCAACTTTCGCATAGGAAGTCATTACGATTAGATTCTCAAATGGTTGCATACGACATTTAGGTAAATTTTTATCCTAAACACTAACAAATTATCAACTCTTTAGGACAATGAATGAGACACACGTCACATTATCTCATAGATTACCCGCAAGAATCTCTAACTTTCGCATGATATCATAACTAGGTCTAAACCTATAATTCATTTGTCAAGTTCATACAGGTTCATAAGAAATCTATCTAAAAGCACAAGTTATGATAACCAATTCATAATAATAGCAAAGAGAGAGCAATCAATACAAACTATGTGTTTGGTTCCATTGAAACCCCAAAAATATAAACTAAGTCATAAATAACTTGAATATATTATCCACAAGTTAGATAAACATCATCCAAATACAATTTAATACAAGGAGAGTAAGAGATAGAGAAATGCAAATCTTGTGCCTTCCCCAAGCTTGGATCTTGATGCTATTACTTGCTTCAATCTTCACACACTAACAAAACCCTAGAATCTTACTAACTAACACTAAACTAGCACTAATCTACTCTCTAATCTACTACTAATCTAGACTAAACAAGATGTAAAGGAAGAGAAGAGAGGAACTAAGGCTTAGGGCCAATATATGATACTCTTTCTTGCCCAAAACAAGCCCCCTTATATCCCACTCAAAAGCCAAGTCCCGTTCAATTGAAAAGTCAAGTCTGGCACAGCTGGGGACTGGCGCAGCACCCAAAATGCACTAGAATCCGCGCGCCCGCGCCAAAGCTTTTCTGTTGCAGAGTCCTCTGGTAAAACGGCCATAACTTTTGATCCGGGAGGAGTTATGAGGCCTTCCATCTGTCAAATCGAAGCTATCGAAGAGCTCTACAACTTTCATTCTTTGAGCATTAAGAAATAATGGATGTATGAAGACTAATATTGAGCTCCAAGTGACAGCTGTGCAATAGAAATCCAAAACGTGGAGTTTAACGTCCGTTGGTATACGGGGCATAATTCTCGCCTTCGAACTCTGATTGGGATGATTCAAGATGTTCCGAAAAGCTTAGAAGACGCTCTACAATATGAATTAAGCTCCAATCCAAGAACATGAAATGAACATAAACCCCCCAAACGATATTCGAATTGCATTTCCTTCCCATTTTTGCTTCAAAGGCCATTCTTGCTCCTTTTGGCCTCTAGACTCGTGGCATCACCTTCATTGCTTTCTCACCCATGCTATCTTCATGCTTTAAGCCCATTTTAGTGCTTTGACCCATTTAAGTGTACTTTTGCCCTTTTAAGCTTAATTTGCACCTAGAGAGTTTATAAACCTGAAAATCACAAAACAAAGCAAAAACACATAAAACGCACAACGATACTTGAGTTTAAGCAACAGAATGAGTTGGTTACTATCTGAATAAGTGGTCATAAAAGCCACTTATCAAATACCCCCAAACTTAAACGTTGATTGCCCTCAAGCAACCAAAACAAAACTAAACAAAAGATGCAATGCAGTATCTACAATGTATGCAACCTACGCTATCATGAATGCGAATCCAAGTTCCCAGCCAGTATTGAACTTTCAAAGCAATGCCTCAGAAAACCACGAGGTAGTCGAACAGATAAGCTGCCCAAAACAAGACCATAAGGCATATTCTACAAATCCAAAACTATCAGCACTGATGTATTGTGCGTTGTGTGCCTAGCAACCATTAGATATGCATTCAGACAAATAATTCACATACTATGCTTCTTAGGGGAAAAACAAGATTTAACTTAAGAAAGACAGCAAATCATATAAGTTCTAACTAAACCATGTATTACTAGAGTTAAGAGTCAACAGGGGGTTTTCATTAAGCTTTTGTTACCTCACGAGGGCGTATTCGCACTTTCCCGTGTACACAATCAACTGTGCCATGCCTAGTCCTCTTAGGCTTTTCAATGATATTCATGTAGCGAGCTTTCGACCAATGACTCCCAGACCAGACGGCCTTAGGGCGCTGGGTGTAGAAACACCCCGAGGGTTTACTTGCTCGAATATCAAAGGCCACAGAACTCGACGTAGCCAATGTGTTTATTCTATTTTTTTTTCTTTTTCAATGCATTTTCTTTTGTTTTCTTTTTCTTTTTCTTTTCCTGCAAGGGAGTGCGTCTTACGCTCCATCTCCCCGCATATATCATGCATGTCCCATGTTTCCCCCAAACTTAAGCTTTTAACAGTCTAGTTATTATTATATGCGAACTGAAACTCTTTTATTAAAATATAGTTTTTCCACCAGAAGACAAGTATGTAAACATTTAAACTTAGCATATCATGGTGTTTACTCTATCGTGCTTACTAGTTACACAGTATCTGACAAGTAAGGATTTACATATATGACCATGAAATCAGGCTTAAGTCTCAAATCAGTTCAACAATCAAGTGATTTCAGTTTCTTCACTGGCAACATACATAACTAACCAACTGAAAACTGGATTCGTGCAGTATGCTCTAACACAGAATGCAAAAACAAAAGAAAAATTTTAAAATTTTCACAAATTTTAACTATTTACAACCTACATGCACTAAATAAACAAACAAAATATGCAATATGAATGCAACTACTACATGCACTAAATAAACAAACACAATATGCAATATGAATGCAACTACCCTATATGCAAAATATGAAATGAACTAACTAAATATGCAAAATAAAACCAATACCCCCAAACTTAAAGTGTTCAATGTCCTCATTGAAGGTAAAGGTAAAAATTAAAGGAACTCCCCTATTTGGCTTCTTATGCTGCATGAAATGAAGTGGCGCTCTCTCAGAAGTTTCCCCGTCTCATCTCTGCTCTTGGTAAAATAAACTTCGCTCAACACTATACTCAACGAACCAACCCAGCTCCATATCAATCTTGCTTTGCTAGAGATTCCACACTCAATGTCTCAATTGATCAAGTTGAGAGGATGAGGTGGATGGGAATTGGTACTTTGGATTGAAGAGGTAGGAGGTTTTCAAAACTAAGTCTTGTAGTGGGGGGGATTGCATTAAGGAATTGAGGGTTTGGGATTAAAAGGACTGAGGCTTGGGGGCTGCTAATAATTGACATGAAGTGGTACCCCCCAAAATCTGCAGGATTTTTCCCAAGACAGGCCCAGTTTATGTGTGGAGCGGCAGCGCGTAGTAATGCCTTGGATTGGGCGCGGCCGCGCGAGCCATCACATTTTTCTGCTGCTGATTTTTTGCTAGGCAATGAGGTTGGCTTTGAGCTTGCATTCTATCCAGCAAATTTGACCTGAGAAAAAGCATAACATCTTTATTAAGCCCTCTTATACTAACAAAAGTATATTAACTATTTACATCAAGAGAATTAAACATGGAAAGATATATGCATTCAAATTCCCAAAAAAATCTCTAAGTGCGTATACGCAATGTGCAAGTGTATCAAAAGTATGCTATAAGCTTCATGGTCCCAAAAAGATATGCACTAATGCCTAAGTTCAAAAATGTAGGCAATGAACTCCTAATTCCTACAGTATGCAAAAATTTAAACTAAATATTAACTAATAAGAATTAAACGAGGGGGAGGGAAATGTGATAGAAAGCATGTAAATGGAGAATTAAACAAAGAGATAGAGAGAGGGATGATGGAAAGTAGGTAATGGAGAATTAAACAAAGAGAGAGAGAAATGATGGGGTGCCTCCCATCTAGTGCTTGATTTATAGTCCTCTAGCTCGACTGTGTCTGCCCATTGCTACCCAACTCCCCGACGATACTGGAGAACCCCTCCATCCATCAGAATAGCTGAGTGACTTTGGCGGCTTCCCAGTAGGAGCGGATGCAGATTTAAACTACCTAGCATTGGATAAGTAAAAGAATTTCTTATCCTGAAGGTTGGGGAGCTAGGCAAGGGTTCCGTTGTGTAGGTGAAATGATCGGGGCATGGAGGTATAGACCACACAACGGACTCTTCTTCTATTCTCTTCTCTTCTGACCACCATGGTTTGAAGCTCACAGACTCTCTCATGTTATCGAGATCCGTATCTGTAATGTGGCTTCCAAGGGGGCAAGGGTGTGCAAACTTGACTGGCTTGTTCCACTCAGGCGGAGGAGGCTCTTGGGGGAACTCCACAGCCCCAATTGGCTCCTTGATATCCATTGCATTTCGCTCATCCAGTTCCAAGTGCACCTCAGGCTCTTCATTAGTATCTGCATCCATCTCATAACACCAATCTTTTTGAGGGTTATAACTCACGACCTCAGTCATTGGAAGCACAAAATCTTGCACTTTTGTCTCTTGTTCACATACCTCCTCCTTCCTTAATGTCGTGCTAATCTGCTCCACCCAAATCTAAAGATCCTCAATCGATTGCTCTTGCTCAATCAAGGTCTCCTCTGTCGATGCTATGGAATTCCCCCACATAATTTCCAATCCTTCCTTTTTTGTTTCAGCCTCGGGCTCCATGTACTGATGCTCATTGGTAGGAGTGTTGTGGATTAGGGCCATCTGATTCTGGAAGTTCTGGCTTGATTGCTCTTGGCTCCTAAGCCTCTCCTCTTGGCTTTCTAAGCTCCTATACATGAATTCTATTGGAGACTGTTCTCGTTGTAAACATGGGGATTGATATGGGGGTTCTGGTGCATAAGTTGGACTTGGCTCATATTGTTCTTGATAGCTCACATTATGGTTTTGCATCCCTTATTCATCCTCTATCATCAAGGCCTTGCTAATCTGCTCTGCACAGTTCTGAATACTCTTGAATGACTTCTGTTGCTCATTCAAGATGTCCTTTAGTGATTCTATGCCACTTCCTTCCTCCAAGCTTGCATTTTCTGTGTCATCCCCAAAATTGTGTTGAGGCTCATAAACTGGAGTCTGGAAGGTGCATTCTGGGGCGTATGCGGGATTTGGATCTAGTGTTGGTCTTTATAGTAGTCTGATGAAGGTGGGTGATACCCCCAATGTTGTTGATAAGTGGGATAAGGTTCGGCGTTGGAATAACCACCCCCATACTGCTCATGTCCATAACTAATAGGCTCCTGATGGCTCGCGTAGCTCCCAGCACCGTAGTCATAGGTCACTGCCATCTCTCGATTCTGCTGAGCTGAGACAGTATCCAGCTTCCTCGAGAGAAACTCTAGCTGTGCTGAAAGTGTTGCAATTGGGTTGACGCCATCAGTCTATGCTTCCCTTGGTTGCTCTTGCCTTGTACCATTCCATGGATAGAAATTTAAGTCCATTGTACCTGAGAATAGAACAAATGAAGAGAATTAAAACAAAAATAAAAAGTTTAAATTAAGACTAATTTGATTTAAACTAATGTTGGCAAACAGTTATTCAAATAATTCCCCGGCAACGGCGTAAAAAACTTGTTGGCTGTTTTATCGGTCAATATATCGCGCAATTATACGCAGTCAACAAGTAATAAAGTGTAAGTAAAGATATCGTTCCCACAAGGAATTAACAGATAAAAGGTCTCCAAACCACTAGCCTATAATCATCTCGGACTTATTTAAACGAGCGGTAAAGAGAATGAATTATTAAAGCTAAGTTAAACTAGGCATGAATTAAAACATGCAATAACTAATCCTAGGGTAAATTCAGATAATGAAGACATGAGATTACAATTTCCCCCAACACTTCGTTCGAATCTCTTAACTCTCTCACTTAGAATAATAAGCTCCTAGAATAGACATCTGAGAAATCACGATTACATAATAGCCTCTTTCGATGGACAACTATAAATCTTCCTAATGCGGCATGTAGGTATATGTCTATCCTACAAACTATCAAGCAACTAATATCCAGAATAATTAACAAGACACATGTCACGGGAAATCTCGTTAACTACTCTATCAATTACCAACTTTCGCATAGGAAGTCATTACGATTAGATTCTCAAATGGTTGCATACGACATTTAGGTAAATTTTTATCCTAAACACTAACAAATTATCAACTCTTTAGGACAATGAATGAGACACACGTCACATAATCTCATAGATTACCCGCAAGAATCTCTAACTTTTGCATGATATCATAACTAGGTCTAAACCTATAATCCATTTGTCAAGTTCATACAGGTTCACAAGAAATCAATCTAAAAGCACAAGTTATGATAACCAATTCATAATAATAGCAAAGAGAGAGCAATCAATACAAACTATGTGTTGGGTTCCATTGAAACTCCAAAATATAAACTAAGTCATAAATAACTTGAATATATTATCCACAAGTTAGATAAACATCATCCGAATATAATTTAATACAAGGAGAGTAAGAGATAGAGAAATGCAAATCTTGTGTCTTCTCCAAGCTTGGATCTTGATGTTATTACTTGCTTCAATCTTCACACACTAACAAAACCCTAGAATCTAACTAACTAACACTAAACTAGCACTAATCTACTCTCTAATTTACTCCTAATCTAGACTAAACAAGATGTAAAGGAAGAGAAGAGAGGAACTAAGGCTTAGGGCCAATATATGATACTCTTTCTTGCCCAAAATGAGCCCCCTTATATCCCACTCAAAAGCCAAGTCCCGTTCAATTGAAAAGTCAAGTCTGGCACAGCTAGGGACTGGCGTGGCCGAGCCCAAAAATGCACTAAAATCCGTGCGCCCGCGCCAAGGCTTTTCTGCTGCAGAGTCCTCTGGTAAAACGACCATAACTTTTGATCCGGGAGGAGTTACGAGGCCTGCTACCTATCAAATCGAAGCTATCTACAACTTTCATTCTTTTAGCATTGAGAAATAATGGATGGATGAAGGCTGAAATTGAGCTCCAAGTAACAGTTGTGCAATAGAAACCCAAAACCGTATAGTTTAACGTCCATTGGTATACGGGGCATAACTCTCGCCTCCGAACTCCGATTGGGATGCTTCAAGATGTTCCTGAAAGCTTAAAAGACGCTCTACAATATGAACTAAGCTCTAATCCAAGAACATGAAATGAACATAAACCCCCCAAACGATATTCGGATTGTATTTCCTTCCCATTTTTGCTTCAAAGGCCATTATTTCTCCTTTTGGCCTATAGACTCGTGGCATCACCTTCATTGCTTCATCACACATGCTATCTGCATGCTTTAAGACCATTTTAGTGCTTTGCCCCATTTAAGTGTTCTTTTGCCCTTTTAAGCTCAATTTACACCCGGAGAGTTTATAAACTTGAAAATCACAAAAAAAAGCAAAAACACATAAAACGCACAATGATACTTGAGTTTAAGCAACAGAATGAGTTGGTTACTATCCGAATAAGTGGTCATAAAAGCCACTTATCAAACCTTGGGAGGGGTAAAATGGTCATTTTCCAAACTCTAAGCCGATTTGGTCAAACTCAAGCCAAATTAATGCAACCGAGGACAGAACAAACCATAACAATGATCCCGAGTGCAAACAGCGCAAAATAGCTCAACGGACAAACTACGAAGAATTGAAGACCTGGTTATGAACCTGTCTTCTTGAACCCAAAAAATGTTTTACCCCATGTCATTGTGACACTCTCGGTGAGGGCTTTCCGAAAAGGTATAGAACACCTCAAACGAACGCTCCGATCAAAAGTTAGAAAGTTTCGACTTCGACCTCGCGTATTCGGAGTGCACGTACTTTGAGATGACAAAACCTGCCGCGGGCCCATGCCATGTGGATCCTCATTTCTACCTACGACATGAGCAGGTAGAGTGGAGGCTCCCTAGTCTATATATGGAGGTGCACCCCTTCTCATTTCAACATTTCAGAAACACTCCGAACCCAAGCCTGTTTAGTTTTCCAGCTATTTTCTTGTCTTCCAAACCCAAATTTTTTCACTCTAGCACGTAGATATACCCACATACTACCACATATCAGAAAATAACAGGTAGATTTGGACGTTTAAAGCCTACGATTTGGCAAAAAGCCCGTGTAGCAGTCCATTGTGAGTATTTTTATGATCAGCAAGTTTATATTGCTTCTTCGCACTTTTATACACTTGCATATCAAGTTTCATTTTCTAAATACGCCTGGAACTCAGTTCCGTGCCGTTTTTGTCAACTTTTGGTACATTTTTGTACGTAAGCGCATTTTTTGACATTTCTACAACTCGGACTGACGATCCGTCGCTTCCAGCAGCTTTTATACACTTGCATCTTCGTTACTAGCAACTTTGCCAGACTGGGTTATCTTCCCAGTCCGGGTTTGGCTTTTTTTGTATATATTTAACTGTATATTTACTAACTTTTCAATTCTGTCAAGCCCGGATGTCAAATCTGCGGTATTTTAATGCTTTTATATATAAATATGCATATATAAACAACCTTCACCACACTAGGTTATCTTCCCAGTCTTAGTTGACTACTTTTCTGTCTATATATATATATATATATATGTATATATATTTACATTTCAGTTCAGCCTGGATTATTCTGTGGCCTTTTTACTGCTTTTATATATAAATATGCATATATAAGCAGCCTTCACCACACTGGGTTATCTTCCCAGTCTTGGTCGACTACTTTTTTGTCAATATATATATATATATATATATATATATATTTATTTATTTATAATTCAGTTCGGCCTAAATTATTCTGTAGTCTTTTTATTGCTTTTATATATATTTATGCATATATAAGCAGCCTTCACCACACTGGGTTATCTTCCTAATCATGGTTGACTACTTTTCTGTATATTTATATTTTAGTTTGGCCTGGATCATTCTGTAGCCTTTTTACTATTTTTTGCACCATTCACCACACTGTGTTATCTTCGTAGTCTTGGTTGACTAAGTTTCTGTCTATATTTATATTTTCGTCCGGGCTTTGGAGTGAAAACCCACTGCCCTTTACTTTTATATATATATATATCAATTCTGTCCAGCCTGGATCATTCCGTGGCTTTTATAAATATATATATATATATATATATATATATATATATATATATTTCAATTCCAGTCCGGGCAACGGTGTGAAAATCCATCGCCCTTTACTTATTTCATATATATAGTTATATATATATATATTGCTTTACTCATTTTTATTAAATTATTACTTTAAATATACATTTTATATGAATCGGCACTGACATATCTGCGGGCGAACTACATTTATTTAAATCTCGTCAACTCTAGCTTTTAAACGGTTCAAAATAGGTCTAGACGGAACCGAAAAGCTAGAATGGCTGAGATTTATTTAAATCTAGCATTTTTTTAGTTTCAGTTATAAAAGCTACCTCGCGGACCTTAGATCACTATCTAGTGGGAACGAGATGCTTCGGCCATGTGCGAGCCAGGATTTACTGATGAATCCTTGGTTCTGGCGATATTTGGATATTTTTGTACAAATTTAAGTTGTGCAAGTTTATTGGCTACACATATGTGAGCCTAGTAATCATGGGATTCATGATCCAAATCAGAATCTGATTCTCACGATGGACAAACTCCACTTTACAAATGTTCACTGCCAATTTTTCTGTAAAAATGTACATACAAAAGACCTTAAAACGGTTATCCGGATTTAAGGTCTCAACATAGTGAAAATATAGTTTGTCTTGTCAGAGTCCCTCCAATGGCTATCATTTTGTATGAGGAGACCGACACTTGTATATATATTGTGGTCGAGGATGCTTCGCAGCCCGACAATCACCATTCAAATTGAGCCGTAAGGCTGAAAATATAAAACTGAAGTATCGACATGCTTTAATTCCTATGATAGCGTAAGGGTTTGAAAACCTTCTTTCAAAACATCATTCATCAATCTTTTTGTAAAAAGAAGCTTTTGCAAATCAAATCAAACACTTTTGCAAATCAAATCAAACACTTTTTGCAAATCAAATCAAACCCTTTATATATAGGTTCAACGATGCATAAGACATGTTTTCCATCAAATATAGGCCAAATTTTCAAACAGCATTCACACACACATTTCAGTTTTTTTAAGGGAAAAATTGAAAATATGCGGTACCGTGTTTTACATAGGAGTTGGGGGGGGGGGTGCCTAACACCTTCCCCACACTTAATCAAGCCCCCGAACTCAAACTTTGTTTTCAAGGATCAAGTTTCGACAGTGTCCAGCAATTGGGTCTCTTTCAAACAAAGCTCGGTTGAGTTGTTACAACCATTTCGAATATACCAACTGGCGACTCTGTAAAACGTACAAATCGTCGACATGATACATGTTGGCCTTTTCCTAAAAAACCCTTCAAAACCTTTTTTGCAAAAAAAAGAGTAAGGGTAGAGATAACTTAGGAAGAGAGAAAGATCCGGGTAATGACCCGACCCGTGGATTTTTTCCCAACGTCGACACTTACCATTGGTGGAATTCTCCAACAACAACAGTTATCAAGCAAGTATAGGCCTGGCTCCATTTAAGGCATTGTATGGACGAAAGTGTCTTTCTCTAGTATGCTGGGACGAGGTGGGTGAAGCAACATTGTTGGGACCAGAGTTGGTACGCATGACTACAAAAAAGATTCAAATGATCCGACAACGTATACAAAAAGCACAAGATCGACAAAAGAGCTATGCTGATCTTCATCGAAGGGACGTGGAGTTTAATGTCGGAGGCCATGTATTGTTACGTGTTGCTCCATAGAAAAGGAGTTACGAGATTCGGAAAGACAGGAAAGTTCAACCCATAATTTATTGGTCCATTTGAAATCCTCGTTCGAGTAAGAATTATAGCCTATAGACTCGCCTTACTGCCAAACATGTCTCATGTTCATAACGTTTTTCACATATCCATGATGCGTTAATATGTGAAAGACCCAAACCACATTATTGAATTAGAACTAGAAGAGATAGCCGAAGATTTAACGTTTGAGGAGGTACCTGTCAAGATCTTGGATAAGAAGGAGCAGATTCTACGCTTAAAGGTTATACCTCAAGTCAAAGTTTTATGGAGAAACCATGATATTGAGGAAATGACCTGGGAGTTAGAATCAAAAATGAAAGCAAGGTATCCTCACCTCTTCGAAATACCAGGTACGTACATCAATTTCGAGGACAAAATTTCATAAGTAGAGGAGGTTGTAAGACCCCAACTTTTTATGAATAAAGATTTAATTTTCTCTAAATATTATTCTAAATAGTAAGGTGATAATTTAATAAATGCTATAATTATGGGTGATATGTGCAAATTTTATAAAGTAAGTAAGTTATCATAAAATATTCGTTTGATCGGAGAATATTCTTTTTATCGGGGAATATTCGTACGACGGCGCAATCATTGGTGGAACCCACAACGAAATAATTGTCGGATATAGAAAGAGACAGAAATAACCTTTTTATAAAAATAACGGCAAAACTTGTACCGTTAAACTGTTGAAATACCTGGTGATAAAAGTACAGTAATACGCGTTGTTGCACAGTAGCACACGGTATTGCACAGTATCTTTGATTATTGATTCTTACGTAAGAAGTCACTCAGTATTTCATTTAATAATTGTTACAGTAGTTGTTGCATAGTATCTCATGTTATTGATTCAATAATTGTTACAGTAACATCTGCACAATATTTATATTATTAAATCAGTAATTGTTACGACACAGTTGCTCAAATTATTTAATATTATTTGTTGGCATTATTGGCAATGTTTACAAAGTTATGTCAATGAAAGTGGTTAGATTATTTAATTACGCGCCAATAAGGAGAAATCCTTATCGAAAAGCCTCCTCTTTCCTGAGAACGATCTAGTTGTCAATATTGTGAGTTATAATATTAATAATGAATAATTGTTGAATGATTGTGTTAATATAAGATAGGTATAATAATTAATGAGTGGAAAATATTTGTTCAAATTGTGATATAAATAGAGGAGTTTATTGTAAGTTTGGCCTATTAATCCATGGACCCCCATATACTAATTTGTCAAACTGTCGGTAGAAATTTATCTCAGTTTTGCTTTATTATTATTATAATCGTAATAAAACAGAACAATTTTTATATAAAACAGAAAACTTTTTATAATATATATAAAGTTGTATATTTTATTAGAATATAAATAGAATATATTATATTATATTATATATAAAGTTTTTGTTTTATTAGAATATTTTATTGCATAGTATTGCATAGTAAAATCAAATTTTCGTCGAATTTGTCTGTGTTTTTTTGCTTTCTGTTCATCCGTGATTATTTTCTTAAATAGTGCGCTGTCATTTTCCTATAAATAGGTTGCTTAGTTGAGAAATGAAAATCACACCAGAATTAGAGAATTCTTCTTCTATAATATTATGCGTATTTCTTTCTAGTATAAGAATACCTTGAGTGTAGCTAATAATGCATGATTTTCTCAAGAATATCTCCGTTATACCAATCATACTTAGTTTCCTACTAAGATAAAGGATGTTATTTTCTTTCAATACTCATAAGGGTTATCATTCTATTCCTTATTAATCTATGGGAATAACCTGTCTACGCGGACTGCCGCATGCATGGTGAATAACTCTTCGTATTCATTCTTTATTAAGTTGTGGAAATGATCTGTCTACGCAGATTACCCCATGACGAGTGAAAATCCATTTGTAGTTTCGTATATTCTTTCATACTCGTATGGGATATCATTTATTTTGTACTCGTCAAGGGATATCATTTTCTTTCATATTTCTCCATTTATGGTACGAAATTTTTGTTTGTTTTCATAACCTTATTATTAAATGGTGAAAATCCATGAAATTAGTAGAATATCCTTAATAGTATACGCTCCATCTAATATCATTTCACTGAAATATTGGTCTGAACTTTTTTATTAAATTTTAATCTTTTCATGTCGGGATACTATTCATTCAGGATACTATTCATATGGTACTATTCATACGATATTATTCATACTGTACTATTTATACGGTATTATTCATACGGTACTATTCATGAGTACTATTCACAACGAAATTAAATTTTCTTTTCTTTGTACAAGTTATCTTTTATGAATCTTATTCTTGAATTTTACTCCACAATTGGTTATCATGTTGACAATTTGAACATTCTTGAACTTGGATAAATTAAATTACAAATATTTAATATTTGTCCTTCATCTCACTTGATTCATTGTTTATATCATTGTCATCATCCTCATGCTTAAATTGTGGTAAAAAGTTATCTTTGACCCGTAGTGCAAAGATGAACTGTTGATTCGTATGATTATAACCAGGAATTGTGTATTGGTATAATCATGACCTTTGGTGTTACAGAAAAATGCTTGTGGTGAAAGTTCTCTTTGGCCCGTAGAGCAAAGATGGACAGGTGTTTGAAATGATCATGACCATTGGTGATACAAATGAATATCTTTAGCCCGTAGTGCAAAGATAAAATATTGACTTGCATAAGTATTGATTAGTGTTACAGGAATAAAATATTTCTGATGGACCTCTAACTCGTAGAAGATAGTAGACATCATTCTCTACTTGACTTTTCTAATGGATTGTTATTTCCACTGCAGTTGTTGATCTAAAACTTGTTGTCCATAATATTTTATCTGATTTATTATTGTTGAAGGCTAATGATAATTTATTCTTCATTATCTTAGTCATAATATTCTTTACTGAGCTAATTGAGCTCACCATTTTCCTTTTGGTTCAATTGTTCTTCTTAGGAAATGAGAGTGTCGCTGGAACTAGTCCGAGAATGGAGTAATGATGCAAGATAGTGCTATAGTATTTCTCACTATTTTGTAAAATAGTGTGAAAATAATTCTAACGAAGTGAGTATGGATATTGTCGTATTATGTACGGTGCAATATTTGTATTAAAACTCACAGTTTATGTGTTGTCGTATTTTGCACGATAGTTAATAGTTATAAATATGAAGTTTGTATTTGGATTCTGTACCATGTATTTTGGCGACTCAGAATGGGTTGTGTGGACCTATTTTGGGTGCGTCACATAGAGTACGAGATGGATAGTCCATAATCTTTAAGACTATTAAAGGTTACGGTAGAAATACTTATTAACCTATGAAATAGGTAGTGGTTTTGTGACCCTCAGTACCTACCTTTGATTTTGATATCTAAAATTTATTTTAAAGTCTATTATCTTATTGAACTTACAATTCTTGACTTAAAGTCTATTATTTCAAGAAAGAATTCCTTATTCAAATTGAAGGTTATTCATTGTTCATTCGTATATTATTATTATACATTGTTCTACTTATGAGCAAGTTTTTTTGCTCACTCTTGGATAAAACATTTCAGTTAAGCCTGAGAAACCTGAGGAGCCGTCCACGAGCAAGGGCAAAGGCAAGATGCATAGATAGATGAAGTTAAACAAGTGGAGATTAAATTATATTTCATAGAGATTAAATTATATTTCTTTGAAAAGTTTATGTAATAAGACTTGATTATATTTATGTTTTATTATTTTCGTTGCTGATGTAATAGTTAAGGTTATATAACCTGGGATTTTACTTTAGATTATGTAACCCTTAAACGGGATTATTATTTATGAAGTTTGTTATCTTATGTTATGGGTAGGTAGATAATGTTTGTGATGGATCATGAGCACTAAATATGTGGAATTGAGGTACCCAGATTTGGGGGTGTCATAAATGTAGTCTTTGAATGACATATGTAACGCCCCCAAATTTAGTCGCTCATCCGCCCGAACAAGGGTCGACACTAACTCAACATCTTTCATAACTTAACCAATGATCCCATAATCATATTGGTTGAATTAGTCTATTGCACACTATAAAATTATAAATTTCCCTTAACTTCATTCCTGGATCTTAACTTGATCTCGCTCTACAAGTATCAACTTGTAGTTCATTCGTATATATGGATAACACCTTATATATATCGGTCAAATTTTTTTAACCTTATGATTTAAACATTCTATACTTCTATATATCCAAGGTTCACAGTATTAATAACAAAGATTGTTTTGGAAAACAGAGGGGCGCATTCCGGTAATTTTGGCATCTTATCGGCGCTCATTAATATAACCTCAGTGCTTACAGAACTCCCATTATCATTCAATATCCTCACTTAGATACATATCATTATAAAGATATCTCTTTATATTGATATTTCCTATTTATCTGAAATTCACAATATTAATAACACACTTGTATTTGGAACAGATGAACCTTGCGATAAATTTGGTTTCTTCATCGCTGCTAAATCTTTGATCTTACAGCACTTACAATGTTATTCAATATCCTCATTCAGATTTATAGTTCTTTATCAACATTGTATTAATATTTTACTATCTATCTGAAGTTCAGAGTATTGGCATAACATGATCAGTCTATATTACTAATACCCTCACTCAGATTAATAGATCTTTAGTAATTCTAAGTTATATCAAATTAAAGACATAACACCATTCTGTTGATGATAACATGATATTATTAATATAATCTTTGATTACATGGTTTGCTTTTTCGTATTACAGAAGTCATTATGACTTGATACAAATACAAGTAAATAAAATATGAAACCTAATCTACGCTTCTTTTTTACGTTCATGATATTCTTATCATTCTTCTTTAATTGCAAATAATGTTTTATTCGCAAGAATGAGCACTACGTCTCAGCAAGTCTAGTTAATAACACATAAGCAGTTTATGCTTTTATATAAACTTTAACATGCTTGACCTAACATATTTTTCAATTAACGATTAAGTTAACTCATGCTCAACAATGGTACATATTATATGCAGCATTACATATCAATTAACACTTAACATTTAATCAATACTTAACACATGCTTCTTAATGTCACATAACACTTCTACATATCATCTCCACATATCAACTATCACAAAATAACATTAACAAGACTAGAAATACTAGTACATAGGTTTAGGATAGAAAACTTGCCTCATATATCGTTTATAGATAAATATATTAAGGATTTAAATGCTCGTCATAAACCCTACACGATTATAAGTTTATTTAGACTAGTTAATCGTTTAACGTATAAATCTTTTAAGTTTTATTTCGAGCATTATAACCGCTTATAAATAAGACTTCTTCTACTATACATGAAATAATGCTCATAAATGAATATTCAGCTTTTATATTTGAGATAATTTCAGCATTATAACTATTTATAAAATGAATATTCATCAAATATATTTAAAATAAATTGAGCATTATAACTGCTTATCAAATGAATATTCTTATTAAATACTTGAAGAAAATCGGACATAGTAACTGCTTATAAAAGTATATTTTCTACTTTATAAGAGATATAAATCGGATATTATAACTGCTTGTAAATAGGACTTTTGTACTATATACTTAAAAAATTTTGGGCATTATAACTGCTTGTAAAAGTATATTTTTACAAAATACATGAAATAATTTAAAAATTATAACCACTAGAGTATACCTCTTGTAGTTGCTAGCTTTACTTCCAATCGCGTTGCGCTTCGATGCTTCGAAAGTAATTTTTCTCTCACTATACCTCAATTTATTTGTGGAGAGTAATTTTAGCTCTTAAAATGTATGAAAATAATGAATGAATGGTGGAGTATTTATAGGCTAGGAAAAAGTGGCTTATTACACTTTAATCACCTAAACTTTTCTTACTTTTTCATTGAAAATTACACTTTAGTTGAAAATATCTTCCACTAAGCCACATCATCGCTTGCATCATCATCCAACGTTACATCATCGCTTACATCATCGTCCAAGTGACATCATCGCTTACATCATCCTTCGCTATGATTGGTCGATTCTTCTTCACTTGGATTGAGTTACTACTTAGTTAGTCTAACTAGGTTTTCTTTCACTAGTTTGGTTACATCAACTTAGTTATCTTTCAACTAAGTTCATTTTTAAGTCTTCCTGTTTAATTAACCTTCACTAATTTAAAGTCTGACATTATTGAGTTTTGTTCCGTATAAACACTATTTTGTAAAACGGAAAGTTTATCCGAAAAGACACTTTTCGGTGAATAGTGTTTTTGGCGACAATTTCTTACAAAATTGTTAAACGATCAAAAAGCTGATAAAAATATATTTCGTCTTTTCTATATTTCGTCTTATTCCTGTGAATAGTTTTTTACACATTTTTTGAGAAAAACTTTTATTTGACAATATGACTTTTCACGACATATTACCGGTAGATCTTGAAACGGAAAGTCAATACGACGTACGGATCTCTCAAAAGAGCTTAGGGTCACAACCTAACTCGTATTGTTCTTTGCGTGAATAGTATTTTTACGCAAAATTTCTCGAGAAATTATTGTTTTCATCTTCAAAATTCTTATTCTAAGATTCATGCATGCATCAGAAATACTACCACATTCACACTATCTTAGGTCATAAAACGACCTTTAAACACATAATACAAATAATATTCATTAAATTTTATTTTATACATTAATATTCCATAAAAACTTAAATTTTAAACTACATGGAATTTCTCGGTCGTTACAGCATACGCTGAAGAATGTACATGATGTTAGAAGTTTTCATGGGTTGGATTCTTTTTACCATCGTTTCATTAAGAACTTTAGTACCCTAATTGCACTTGTCATTGAATGTCTTAAGGGAAAATTATTTCAATGATCCAAGGAGGCCGAAGATAGCTTTCAGCTGATCAAGAAGAAGATGACTGAAGCACCAGTACTGACACTTCCTAACTTCGAGAAGGTCTTTGAGGTAAATTGTGATGCATCGGGAGTTGGTATTGATGGTGTTCTTAGTCAACAGGGTCGACCAGTGGCTTTTTTTAGTGAGAAGTTATCATGGTCGAAGAAGAACTAGTCTACTTATGATTTGGAATTTTATGCCATTGTTCAATCTCTGAAGCATTGGTGACACTATCTAATACATAAGGAGTTCATCCTCATTATTGATCATCAGGCCTTGAAGTACATTAATGGTCAGTATAAGCTGAACCGAAGGCGTGCTAAATGGGTTGCGTACTTACAGGAATTCACCTTCACCTTACGACATCAGGCAAGAAGTTTGAATCATGTTGCCGACGCGTTAAGACGAAGAACGTCTCTCCTTAGCACTATGTGTAACTGAAAGTCTAATAATAATCTAGAAGGGGGGTTGAATGGATTATTATTGGTTAAAAAATTATCTTAGGCCTTTTTGAATTTTTAGCAAATTAATTTATAGTGTCAGAAATTAATATAAAGAATTAGAAAAATTCAATCACACAATGCACAAAGATTTATCTGGTTCACAATATATAGCTTGGGTATATTGTTACGTCCAGTCTCAAGCTCCTCTCCAAGGCTTGAGATCCTATTACTCCCAGTAATAAATGCTCATTCACTAGGTGGAAAAACCTTTACAAAGTTTTATAGATCAACTTACAACTCTTCACAACTAACTATCTTGGACAGCAAACTCCCAGCTCCTTCCTCAAGCTTAGTTGAATCTTCTTTTGAGTTCAGAACTATTCTATAACCTGGTCTTGAAACAACAATCTCTTCCTCACCTCATAAATTCACTAGAGACTCAACTCTCAGCTGACCTCTCTAAGACTCTGGTCTTGGTCAAAGAATTTTTGTCTTTCTCACAGATATAAATTAACTGACTATACCCTTTTCCCTTTTTACAAAAAGATAGTTTTGAATTTGCTTATAAAGTAAGCATATATAGTTTAGTATAGATTTATAAAAGTTCAAATAACTTTTATAGTAGATGCTTCTCAGATATGCATATATATATATTTAATGATCAAAAATAAAAGTTCAAGACTTTTATGTGGAATTCTTCAGTTAAGAAGATATGTAAATTGATGCAAATTTATAAAGATTTTCTTTTCTTTTAATAAAGAATGTGTTTCTATGGTTTCAACAATTCTAGAAAAGATGTTTCTTTTATAAAGAGTGTGTTTCTATGGTTTGAATAAATATATATCTTTGAGTTCAGAAAAACCAAATAAAATCACTTATAATGCAACAAGTATTTTTGTGAATAAATAAGTTTTATGAGTAAGATACTTGTTATGAAAGTTTATCAAATATAATAGATTTATCAAATAAATAATACTTGATGAAATTTGTTTCACCCACGTATATATATTATATTATATTTTATCTATGTTGTGAAAATTTGGCCACTCAAGATTTAAAGACCGTTTTGGAGAATTTCACAGAAATAACATCCGAATTATTTTGGTATCTAAGTACTGACCAAATTGTCTGTTTCACAATCTGATAATTATATAATTATTTTTCAATACTTATATAATGTATCAATATTAATAAAAAGTTACTTAGGATTTAAAGACCGTTTCGGAGAATTTCATAGAAATAACATCCAAATTATACCGGTATCTAAGTATAAACTTTTTATAATATTTAATAAATTATATATATATATATATATATATATATAAATGTGTATAACAATTAAGTATGATAAATTTTCACCCACTTATATATATTATATTATATTTGATCTATGTTATGAAAATTTGGCCACTCAGGATTTAAAGACAGTCTCGGAGAATTTCAAAGAAATAACATCCAAATTATATCGGTATCTAAGTACTGACCAAATTGTTTGTTTCACAATCTGATAATTATATAAATATTTTTCAATACTTATATAATGTATCAATATTAATAAAAAGCCACTTAAGATTTAAAGACCGTCCGGAAGAGAAATTTCTTTCGAATTATATCGGTATCTAAGTACAGACTTTTTATAATATTTAATAGATTAAATATAGATATATATAAATGTGTATACCAATTTATCTTTAATATATATATATATATATATATATATATATAAGCAAATATGAGACAATCTAAATACAGAAATTTAATGACTTTTCTCAACTACTTTGACCAATTTAATCTTCTTTCAAGAAATAGAACTTTAAATTTAGAAGATAAAGAGAAAACTTTTTGCAGAGAGATTATGTAGGCAAGGAGATATAGCTTTTTTTTACTTTGTGAATTGGTAAGTTTGGAATGAATTAAAAGCCTCCTATTTATAAGATTTTGAAGTTGAGGGCAAAATAGTAATTTTTGAAATCTGATTTTGAACCAATGGTTCAGATTGCATGGATGTAAAAATGAATGGTTCAGATGAAAGAGGACCACACGGATTGGTATATAAAAACATGCAGACTTGTTTTTCAAAGTTAGCCTATGAAAATATTGAAGTGCCCAAGTCATGTTCCTTTTTAAAATTGCCTGCATGCTTTAGTTAGTGTATCAAATGATTTCACAAAGGCTATTTCATAGCCTTTTCATGCCAACACTTTAGCACACACAGTTTCACTTTTACGGCACACACACACATAGTTTTAAATACAAACAACACACACAGCATACACACACACACACACACACACACACACACACATATATATATATATATATACCGTATATATATATATAATGATTTTGAATTCTTTTTGCCCAATAAGAATTTTAGAAAATCTTTTTAGAAAAGAATAGGAATCTCCTTGCCTTAGGAAATGTTAATAGTTGAATAAATTTAATTAACACTTGATAATTAATTTATCAAGGTCAAGAAAAATAAATTCAATTTTAGGATGAAAAAATATTTTTGATAGGAATAAAATAGGATAATTAAAATCAATTTATATAATAATTCTATAGAGAGGATTCTATCTATTTTATATTAATCTTATTTACTAAGTTTGGTATCATCAACATCATCAAAATAAACTGATTAGTTTTGAGACCTATCAATCTCCCCCTTTTTGATGATGACAATAAACAAAAATATTTTCTATTTACAACTGCTCCACCTTAGTAACTGCTCCCCCTTAGTGTATTCATGAGTTTCAATTTTAACGAAAATCTTTGGTTTTTCAAAAAAAAAAATAGCTCATTAAAGTTGCAGTGCAGTGTGCAGCAGTGACATAGCAGGTGATATAGCAGTTAATAAAGATATTTTTCTTCTCCCCCTTTGTCTTTATAAAAAGTGGGGAATAGAAAAGCTGTTCACAACCTGCAGAAAGAGTTAGTTTTTTTAGAATAGAATTTTTGAACAACCTGCAGAAAAGTATGTTAGAACAATAAAACATAAGTAAACTATATATCATGCATAGTTAGTATGTGTTAGTGTTATCGTACAGTGATCCCAAATAGTTAGTCAGTATATATATATATATATATATATATATATATATATATTTATACAATCTTCCCAAATAGTTAGAATTCGGATAAGTGATCATGAGATAATGAAGTCCCAGAGAGGGAAGGTGATCTTCTGTCGGATTCTGGTCAGGCTGACCAGCCTAAACTGAATTGGTGCCAGCAGAGAGATGGAAGGATGGTACAGATAGCTTCTGAAGCTCCATTAACATGTATAGCATATCTGGAATGTGATGCACAGAAAATTGAAGAGACTCTATTTGACTCAACATATTGGTTTGATTTTTAAGAGAGAGTTGAGTTAAACTATTTAAGGCATCAATTTGAGACAGTAAATTTTGGTGAGGTTCATGGGACTCAGTCACTTCTGGATCAAATATCATAAGAGGTTTTGGGGGCAAATTTAAATGAGAGACAATATTGCTACTTGTCACATATTGAGTCTGGTGGTTAAGCACATTTATACCAAGATGTTGAAATATAGGAGTGAGGAGAAGACCAAAACCCAGACAGTTATGATGATATTAATACTCAAAGGAACTCAGCACAAAATATGGTAGATTGTAAGGCATATGTTGATTCAAGACACATTTTATCAGTTCTAAGTCAAAGGGATGAATTAGTTTGTTTTCCCTAACAGGCATGAGATTGTATCTAACTATTCAAGCAAGAAACTGATATTGTGGAGTGAAAAACTCACACCCTACTTTTCATGGTCTATCAAATAATTGAGCAGGTATCAACTAATCAGTTACAGTAGCCAAATTATGCCTAAATGTTATGCATTTATTTGTAGAGATGCTAATTGGATGAACATAATCATTGACTCTAGACAGTTCTAGCATACTATTGCTTAGATGCAAGGCATTTAAAATAAGTTTCTCATCAATGATGTATTGCTGACCTTGTATGCAAGTAGAGATACTAGTTAGCATACCAGATGAATTTATAACAAATGTCATTTGAGAGTAAAACTCTGCAATGAGAGCAGGGTAAATCAGTCTACTTGAAAAAATCACCAAATAATCCCAACCAACATTTTTAATTTTCTCTAACAAGTCAGAGAAACTGTTAAAAGAGGTAGCCATCCTAGGCATAAGGTTTTTGTCTTAAGTGCCTATACTTCACTTGTGTAGGTATAGTGAGCAATTGTGGTGCAAATATGTCAGAGTGTAACTCAGAAAGAAGAGGCAGTTTCTTTCTTTTTGAAGAAAAAATTTCTTCCATTTGAGAAAGACAGATAGTGTAAAGAAAGCAGACAGACAAGGACACCCAGATAGATAAAGACAAACAGAGGGGAAGGAGCATGTGAAGTGAGTCTATGAATTACTCATTTATAGAAGTGGTAGATAAGTGAAGGTAAATTCATACAGTAATGGGTGATTAGGTCTCAGTCATAGATATTCAGAGAAGTTAAAGCATAGACATGACTAGTTTTAAGCCTGATAGAGCATAAGTAAGTATAGCAAAAAGAGACTGTCTAATCAATTTATGATTTTACTTCATAAATCAGATGGTCAACACCAAAAAAATAGTCCAAGCAGCTCAACATTTGTTATGGTAACCTCATGTCAAAATAATTTCGACAGAAACAGAGAGTAGGTGAGCATGCTATCAGAGAGAACAATCAATAAACTTAGTTCAAATTTTGTCAGATACTTATTTTTTTGAAAAATGTAGATATCAGTAACATATTCCAGGGCAGTCAGAAAATCAGAGCAACCCAAAACAGTATAGATATTATCAGAAGAAAGACAGAGCAATCCCAAAAACAGAAGTTCAAACCTAGAGATTTTAAACCATAACAGTAAATATGGCATATATCTCAATTCAGTATAGATGTTATCAAAACAAATTACCCAAAAACAGAGGTTCAAACCTAGAGGTTTTAACCAATAACAGTAAACATGTCATATATCCCAATTCAGTACAGCAAGAAAAATATTATTCAAAATCCTCACAGTGCATATCGTGCACTGCTATAAACAGAGAGAGAAAATAAATTACCTGCAAGCTCATCTGCAGAACAAAAATGTGATACTGCGTATTTCTTTCAAGCCCAACATCAAATCAATTCATAAACTTAAAATATGTTGTTAGAATAGGCAGAAATACGAGTATAAGAATGTATGTTAGTTAAATCGAATCGATTTTAGTTAATAGAAGAAATTAGGGTTTTTCATAGTTACAAAAATAGGTTTCTAAAAGAAACTGTGGGTTTTCAAAAAAATTCCCTTCTTTTTTTTGTATAAACAAATTAGAGAAGAACATTAAGGTAAAAAAAATCAACTATCAGAAATATTCGGAAAAAAAAATTAAGGCTTTTGTATGTTTTAAAAAATCAGAAAAGACATTAAAAAAAATTAAGGTTTTTGTGTTTTTCTTAAAAGCTTTAGGGTTAAGAAAAATATCAGAGGAGAAATAAAATTTAAAAATATTAAGGTTTTTTTGTTTTTCCAAAAAAATAGGGTTCGTGAGAGAAAGGATTAGACCTTAATGAGATTTTGTAAAATAATATATATATATATATATATATATATATATATATTAAAAGTAACATCCATACACTGATTCAAAAATAAATATGAAAATCTGAGACAGAGAGTTAAAAAAAATTTAACTAAATAAAATGACGAACTGAGAAAAAAAATGTGAAAGAGAAGAAAAAGAATCGGTAAATCGGTTTAAAGTAAATAATAAATTTTAAGAAAATAAAATATTTATGAAAATATATATATATATTTTAAAAAAATATATTGTAAATATATATATTCTAAAATATATATGTATATACAAAAGAATATTGGATAGACGAAAACGTACCAGAGGAATTGGGGTTTGAAGATCGAAGAAGAAGAAGATTTGTTGTTCATCAGACTTAAGAAACGAAGAAACTGACAGTGAAAGATTCGAGAGAAATAGGAAGATTGAAGGTGTAGATAGACTAAATCGGTGGTGTAGAACCGATTAATCGGTTCATATTTACCTAATTTCAACCAGAGATCAGACATTTTTGACGGAATTTGGTTATGGTCTGTGAGAGGACGAGAGAGAGAGATGGAGAAGGTGAGAGAGAGAGAGAGAGAGGAGTGAAAAATGAGAATAAAACTGATTTTTGGCTATTTATATTTAGGTTAATTTGGATGATCGAACGATTAAGGCTTAAGTTTAAAATTGATGGACCGGATTGAGCCGGTGATTTTAAGTATTTGAATCGATCGATCGGTTTTGATCGAACGGCTGAAATTAGAATGTGCTTTCTGTTTTTAATCGAATAGCTGTCTGACTTGATCTGCGTGTTTGTTGAGGATGGCTCCTGATTGGTCCGAATGGACAGCCTCAGATTGATCACTGATTTGACAGTTAGATTGTTTCCTTGGATCAACGGTCCAGATTGAAGCTTGATAAATTTATATATAAATACGTACATACATACATACATATATATATATATATATATATATTTAGTAAGAATAAATAGTTTAAAAATATTTTAAAATTAAAATTTGATTATTAAATATATAAATAATTAATCTTTATGAAGAAATTATATATATATATATATATATATTAAATAAATATAAGAATAAAATTATACTAATAATTGAAATATTCCTATTAATATAGAATAAATAAATAAATTTTATTTTTTTAAAATTTTAACAAGGTGTATATAAATATATTAATTATGTTAACTATAGAATATGGAAATATTTATATATTATTAAATAGGAAGAGAAAATAAAAAAATAGAAACTTTTCAATAAAAATACAAAGAAATTTTAAATCAACAAAAGTATTTACTAATATAATAAAAAAATTCTTTAAAATATTAACAAGTAATATATATATTATATGATAATTAGTTATAAAAAGTGAAGAGTATGATAAATATGCAAAGAGATACTTATGTAAACTATACATATTTGATAATTTTAATTCCAAAATATAGAAATATTTACATATTCTATAATTATATAAATAGAAAAAATGTATATTGATACTATATATAATTTTTAGAAATAATAATAACAGTTTTAATAAAAGTATTAACTAATTAAAAATATTTTAAATGTAATAATAATTAGGTTGAGATATCTAACATACCTAAATCCAGACGTAGTTTGAAGAATCTTTCAGAACTTAAAGATATAGTAAATATGTCTGCAATGTTTAATTCTATGTCGATATGTTCTAACTTGATAATGTCACTGTTTATATGATCGCATAAAAAATGATGTTTGACATCTATATATTTTGATCTAGCATGTAATACAATATTTTTACTTAGATTTATAGCACTAGTGTTATCACATAGAATTGAGACACATTTAAACTTTTTATTATAATCAGCCAAGGTTTGTTTCATCCATAATATCTGTGCACAACATCGTGCAGCAGCTATATATTTTGCTTTGGTGGTTGAGATGGACACTGAGTTTTGTTTCTTAGAGAACCAAGAAACTAAGCATCCACCCAGAAACTGACACGTGCCGCTTGTACTTTTTCGATTAACATAATGACTTGCATAGTCAGAGTCTGAGAAATAAACAAGATCAAATGGTTGACCTTTAGGATACCATAGACCTATATCTGTAGTTCTCTTGAGATAACAAAATATTCTTTTTACTGCAATCAAGTGTGATTCCTTACGGTTTGATTGGAATCTAGCACATTTACAGACACTGCACATAATGTCAGGTCTACTGGCTGTGATATATAGAAGACTGCCAATCATTCATCTATACTTCTTTGTGTCAACACTTTTTCCATTTTCATCAGCAGTTAGTTTATCAGTGGTTGACATAGGGGTGTTAAGAGGTTTTGTAGTTTCTAATCCAAATTTCTTAATCATTTCTTTGCAATATTTAGATTAAGAGATATGAATACCATTTTCTCCTTACGTGATTTGCAATCCTAGGAAGAAATTTAATTTTCCCATCATGCTCATTTCAAATTCCTTACTCATGCTTTCAGAGAAATCATTGCACATTGAAATGTTAGTAGAACCAAAAGTGATATCATCAACATAGATCTGTAAAATAAGGATATCATCATTTTTATATTTCATGAACAAAGTAGTATCGACGGTACCCCTTTTAAATCCATCTTCTAATAGGAATTGACTTAATTGTTCATACCATGCTCTTGGGGCCTGTTTTAAATCATATAAAGCTTTATGCAGTTTATACACATAAATTGGGCAATTAATATCTTCAAAACCAGGAGGTTGTTTAACATAAACTTCCTCCTCAATAATACTATTTAAAAATGCAGATTTAGCATCCATTTGAAATAATTTGAAATCTTTATGGCATGCAAAAGCTAGTAAAATTCGTATAAATTCTGTAGACACTCAAATTTCCTGCCCTTATTATTAATACTGTAAGAGGGCAAAGCGGTCAATCCAGGCAAATTCGATCACCAATATTGGCACTCCAGTCAAATCCGATCACCAATATCGGTACTCTAGTTAAATTCGATCAGCAATATCGGTACTCCAGTCAAATTCGATCACCAATATCGGTACTGTAGTCAAATCCGATCACCAATATCGGTATTCCAATCAAATCTAATCACCAATATCGGTACTCTAGTTAAATTTGATCACCAATATCGGTAGTCCAGTCAAATTCGATCACCAATATCGGTACTCCAGTGAAATTCGATCACCAATATCGGTACTCCAGTTAAATCTGATCACCAATATCGGTACTCCAATCAAATTCGATCACCAATATCAGCACCCCAATTAAATCCGATCACCAATATCGGTACTCCATCCAAATATGATCACCAATATCGGTACTCCAGTCAAATTCAATCATCAATATCGGTACTCCAGTCAAATCCAATCACCAATATCGGTACTCCAGTCAAATTCGATCACCAATATCGGTATTCCAGTCAAATTCGATCACCAATATTGGTCCTCCAGTCAAATCCGATCTCCAATCAAACAGTCAATCCAGCTTCGATCTTCAATCAGACCGTTAAATCAACTCCGATCTCCAATCGGACAGTCAGATCAACCCCGATCTAAATATCGGGCCATCAAATCAACTCCGATCTCCAATCGGACCGTCAGATCAACCCCGATCTCAATATCGGGCTATTAAATCAACTCTGATCTCTAATTAAATCGTAAATCCAACTCCGATCGCCAATTGGACAGTCAATCCAGTTGTGATCACCAATCGGACCATTAATCTAGCTCCGATCTCCAATCGGACCGTCAGATTATCTCCGATCTTAATATCGGGCTATCAAATCAACTCCGATCTCCAATAAGACCATCAGATCATCCTCGATCTCAATATCGAGCCATCAAATCAACATTGATCTCCAATCGAACCGTCAGATCATACCCAATCTCAATATCAGGCCATTAAATCAACTCCGATCTCCAATCGGACCGTCAATCTAGCTCTTATCTCCAATCGAACCGTCATATCAACCCTGATCTCAAAATTGGGCATTTAAATCAACCCCGATCACCAATACCGGGACAACCACAACCTCTAACACCAGTCTCGGGACGTCAACTCAGCCCCAATCTCAACCCGGGAGGTACAGGTCAGCCCTAGTCGCAACTCGGGAAGTCAAGTCAACTTCAAAAATAGTCCTGAAGCTTAACAACATCTCCAGAGGAAAATCTAGAATGACCAATTCAACTTAAGAGACTACACTGAAGACAATCAGACTTGAATGGGATCCAAGTCTTCGAAACAACACCCGAAAGTCAACCAAAGGCCATTCTGATATTAAAGGCAACCCCAGGAGGGGTAAAATGGTTATTTTACCAACCCTAAGCTAATTCGGTCAAATTCAAGACTAATTGATGCCACCAAGGTCAGAACGAACCATAACGATGATCCCGAGTGTAAACAGCACAAGATAGCTCAACAGGCAAATTGCGGGGAATCAAAGACCTGGTTATGAACCAGTCTTCTTGGACCCAAAAAATGTTTTATCCCATTTAATTGTGACACTCTCGGCGAGGTCTTTTCGAAAAGGTATAGCACGCCTCAAACGGACGCTCCGATCAAAAGTTAGAAAGTTTCGACTTCGACCTCGCATTTCTCGGAGTGCACGTACTTCAAGACGACCAAGTCTGATGGGTGGGCCTACCAGGGGAGCCGCACCTCTACTTGAGGAAGCAGCAGGTAGAGCCAAGGCTCCTTGGTCTATAAATATGAGGCCCCCCCCCCCCCCCCCCCCCCTCATTTTCAAGAATTTTGAAACGCAGCGAACCTCTGCCCCTTTGATTTTTTGACTTTTTCACCTCTTCTAAACCCAAAATTTTTCACTATAACAAGTAGATATACCCACATACTACCACATATAAAAAAATAATCTGTAGATTTGGACGTATATAGCCTACGATTTGGCAAAAAGCTCGTGTAGCAGTCCATTATGAGTATTTTTACGATCAATAAGTTTATATTATTTCTTCGTACTTTTATACACTTGCACGTTAAGTTTCGTTTTCTAAATATGCCCGAAACTTAGTTTCGTGGCCGTTTTCATCAAAATTTCGTACATTTTTGTACATAAACTGAATTTATGGCATTTCTACAACTCAGATTGACGATCCGTCAGCTCTATCAGCATCAATGCACTAAATTCTTCATTTTGTCAACTTCGCCAGACTGGGTTATCTTTCCAGTCCGTGTTTGGCCCTTTTTTTGTGTTTATTCAACTATATATATACTAACATTTCAAT
Organism: Panax stipuleanatus; assembly: GCA_020205555.1. Classification (NCBI taxonomy): domain Eukaryota; kingdom Viridiplantae; phylum Streptophyta; class Magnoliopsida; order Apiales; family Araliaceae; genus Panax; species Panax stipuleanatus. Next base: position 57,317,919 of record CM035119.1, read on the forward strand.
TTTGTCAAGCCCGGATGTCAAATCAAAGGTAGTTTACTGCTTTTATATATATTTATGCATATATAAGCAGCCTTCACCACCACTGGGTTCTCTTCCCAGTCTTGGTTGACTACATTTCTGTCAATATATATATATATATATATATATATATATATATTTATATATGTCTGTACGGCCTGAATCATTTCGTGGCCTTTTTACTGGTTTTGCACTCCTCACTATACCGGGTGATCTTCCCAGTCACTGGTTGACTACTTTTATGTTAATTTCCATTTCAGTACGGGCACCGGTGTGAAAACCCATCACCCTTTTTACTGTTTATATATATATATATATATATATATATATATATATATATATATATTTCTGTCAAGCCTGGATCATTTCGTGGCTATTTACAGTTTTTATAAATATATATATATATTTCAATTCCAGTTCGGGCCTACGAGTGAAAATCCATCGCCCTTTTACAATTATATATATATAATTGTATATATGTTGCTATTACTTACTTTTTATTTAGTTAATGCTTTAAATGTTCATTTGATATGAATCGACATTTTTCAGTTACAAAACCAACCTCGCGTCCCTTTAGATCGCTATCTAGTGGGAACGAGACGCTTCGACCGTGTGAATCGGGATTTACTGAATGAATCCTCGGTTCTGGCAATCGTGGGATATATCTGTTTCTGTATAAATTTGAACTGTGCAGGTTTATGGGCTACTCACATGTGAGCCTAGGAATCGTGGGACTCGTGATCAAACTGATCAGAATCTGATTCCCACGATGGACAAATTCCGCTGTAGAAATGTACCCTGCCGGTTTTTTTGTAGGAATGTACATACAAAGACCTTAAAACGATTATCCGAATTTAAGGTCTCAACATAGTGAAAAAATGTGGATTGTCGTGTTAGTGTCCCACCGATGGTTTTCATGCCCATGAGGAGACCGACATTCGTATTCATTTATGTGGTCGAGGATGCTTCGCAGCCCGATAAATCACCATTCAAATGCAGCCTTAAGGCTAAAAAGATAAAATTGGAAGTATCAACAGGCTTCAATTCCTATGGTAGCATAAGGGTTTGATAACCAGCTTTCAAAACATCACTTTCAATTCAATCAAAAGAAAAGCTTTTTCAAATCAAATTAAACACTTTTGGAAATCAAATCAAAGACTTTTTGCAAATCAAATCAAACCCTTCATATATAGGTTCAATGAAGCAAAGCACTACTTTCAAATCAATCAAACATAGGCCCAATTTTCAAACAGCATTCACTCACGCATTTCAGTTTTAAGGGAAATATTGAAAAGATGTGGTACCGTGTTTACACAGGAGTTGTGGGGTGCCTAACACCTTCCCCATACTTAACCAAGCCCCCGAGCTCAAAACTTTGTTTTCAAAGATCATGTTTCGACAATGTCCAGCAATTTGGCCTCTTTCAAACAAAACTCGGTTGAGTTGGTACAACTATTTTTAAATCTACCAACTAACGACTCTGTAAAATGTTCAAATCGTCGACATGATACATGTTGGCCTTTTTCCAAAAAAACCCTTCAAAACCCTTTTCATAAATAAAAAGAGTGAGGGTAGAGATAACTTAGGAAAAGAGATAAAAGATACGGGTTGTGACCCGACCCGCGAATTTTTAAACGACGTCGATAGGTGGCAAATCTGCTGGGGACAGTAGAGGGCTTAGGTCGCTTTCAAATCTTTTCAAATATTTCCCTTTCAAAACTATAAATGTGTGAAATTTTGCGTCTCCACATTAATGAATGCGTGAATGCTACGTCTTTACATTGAATGAATGTAAATGAATGCTTTCCAATTTTTTTAGTGCTTCGCACCCATATTAGTGCTTCGCACGAATTGTCATCATATGCATAGCGATAAGGCACGATGTATGTGAATATATGTTGTGTTCCTCTCACAAGGAGGCAAAACCCGTCGGTGATAAGTAATGTCTCTAGGGATCGGCTAAGTCTCTGGGGCTCATGAAAATGCACCACCCAGATTCGCTCCAGTTGAAAGATCGGATTAATTTTCCCTCCAGTAGATTGCGATGATCTGGGGACCTTCATGCCAAAAAGCCAACGCGAGAGTAACCTAAGATAGGCCAACCTCTGATTAACCAAATCCGACGGGAAGTCTCCCGGAGGGTACATAAAAAGAAAGATGAAGAAGTGTCCTTAGTGTTACAAGGACAAAATCTAAGAGGCGAGTTAAATAGTATGCCCATTCAAAGGAGGAATTATACCCCTTTTCAAAATCCAGCACAACCTTCAAACCCTCCATTCCAGAAAAATATGGAGGTCAGAAGGCGAACAACTTTTACCCCTCTAGGGGATTTACTTGAGAACGTATTCAAACTTCTGACAACTCAGAAGAAGATTGTCCAACTCCTTCTACCAACCAACACTAATGGACGAAATTTTGACATAAGCAAGAAGTGTGCTTATCACTCCGGATCCCTGTTGGTCGTTTTACGGATCAATATATTCGTGCAAGTATACACGGTCAACAAGTAATAAAGTGTAAGTACAGATATCGTTCCCACGGAGAATTAACAGATAAAAGGTCGCCAAATCAATAGTCCATAATCATCTCAGTCTTATTTAAATGAGTGGCAAATTGTTTTAATTAAAAACTAAATTAAAACTAGACAAGGAATCAAACTTAAACTAATTAATCCTAGAGTAAAATCAGATAATCAAGACATGAGATTTCAATTTCCCCTAATGATTCATCTAAGTCGATAAACTTCTAATTAGGTCAAATTAATAGTCAAAGTTTGTTAGCCGAGAACACAAAAGTGAGAGAATGCCATCTTTCGATGCACCTAATCCATATCACATGCAATCCACAGATGATAGACGCAAGTGAACACCCACATTACCTAAATCACTATATATCTATGCGATCTTCAAGTAGATAGGGTTTAAGCACAGGTTATCTATTGACTACGAGCGGCGCTTAGGTATATGTCTATCCTAAGCACAAATCATACATTCAAAGCCATGTAAACATACAATCGCCGACTACTACGATTAGATCTAAACCCACACTTCGTCTTTCAAGCCCATGTGGGTTATCATAGTAATTGGTAGCTAATCAATTAAGCATGTAAAGCACAAATCGCAATAGACAGTCATATAACAATCAATGAGACCAATCATGGAAGGAAATTAATATAGACTACTCATTATGTTCCATTGAAACCTCAAAATAGAGTTTAAGATATCATAATGGAGCACATCTATCATTCACAAGTTGAATATACATCATAAGATTACAAATAGGAAGCAAAGAGATTCAAAAGATAGAAAATAGCAAATCTGAGTGCTTAAGCTCCTTGTTGAATCTCCAATGAAATCCACTTGCTTCAATCTTCTTCTCCAATCAAACCCTAGAAACTAACTAACTAAAACTATCCTTAATCTACTCCTAATCTAGATAAGGAAATGAAAGGAAAAGAAAGGAAGAACAAGCTAGGGCTAGGGCTTGAGAATCCTCTCTCTTTATTTGCTTCAATCTCACTCTTATATGAAAAAGTCAAGTCTGGTCACTTTTAGGAGTGGCGCGGGTGCGCTTGGAATAGCCTGGAATTAGGCGCGGGCGCACGGGAGACACATATCAGAATTTTTGCCTGGGCATTGGAGTGCCCGCGTTGGAAATGGCCTACAAATAGGCGCGGCCGCGCCGCAGAAGTTCTATTGCAGTGACCTCTAGTCGAACGGCCATAACTTTTTATTCGAGAGAATTTACGAGGCCTGCCACCTGTCAAATCGAAGCTATCAAAGAGCTCTACAACTTTCATTCTTTGAGAATTGAGAAATAATTGATGGATGAAGGCTGAAATTGAGCTCGAAGTGACAGCTATGCAATGAAAACCCAAAACAATGAAGTTTAATGTCTGTTGGTATACGGGGCATAACTCTCGCCTCCGAACTCCGATTGGGATGATTTAAGATTTTACGGAAAGCTTAGAAGACGCTCTACAATATGAACTAAGTTCCAATCCAAGAACATAAAATGAACATGAACCCCCCAAACGATGTCTGGATTGTATTTCCTTCCCATTGTCATGCCATTAGTCCATTCTTGCTCCTTTTGGCCTCATTTTGTCCTTTTTAGCTCATTAAGCACCAAGGGAGTTCCAAAACATGCAAACTGCAAAACAAAGCAAAAACACATGAAAAGTACAAAGACACTTGAGTTTAAGCCACGAAACAAGTAAGATAATATCTGAATAAGTGGTCATAAAAACCACTTATCAATTCACAGGCCATGACACTCAAGACTGTTGGTCTCTCAAGCACAAAATCCAAGACTTAATTAACAACGGAGAGATTGTGGTAACAAAGCCTAAGCAACCTCATGTGCAGGATAATCCTCTTCCATAACATAAAGAGGAGAATGTCAATATGATCAGCACCACAAATGGAAAAGGATCCAAGTACCTACGTTATGTGGGGAATCAATTCCGTCCAACAATAGCACCCTAGACAGTTGGGAAATGTCAGAAAGGTGAATCCTGATAGAGCAGGAGATCAAATCTATCAAAGAGAAGATCGAACAGTTATCAGAATTGGTTGTCTACCAGCATCAGATCACCAGGAAAATGATCAAACGGTCCAACCGGTCTGACATCGAGTGTCCGCCCACACCGGAGATTAATCCCATGTAGGACCATAGCCGGTCTTATGAGCACAAACCCTGAACTGACAAGGGGGTTGAAGAAGCAAGTGTCTAAACTGGAAGGAAATTCCTATTTAAGAGGAACTTCACCAACCTAAACCAGTCGTTGGAAGAAATCCTCCAAATATTAATCAACGAGAGAATGGTTGCAGACTTGTTACCTCCATTGAACCCTTAAGACAGAAAATTCAAACCTGACCAAATATGTCAGTACCATTCCCATTCACCCGGCCATGATACCGAGGATTGTTGGGCCCTTGGCAACCTGATTCAAGACATGATTGAAAGTGGGGAATTGATAAGGGGAAATTAAATTCTTGATCTTCCAAATAGCGACACTCTTTGGATCCCCACTGTATGGAACCAGAACACAGTGGCTGTCATATCCTGCGATAGGGAGTCGACTCTCAAACCCTTAGTACTGCCAGGGAAAGAGGTCCAAGAAATACAAAATCCTGTGAAGGTGACAGCACCAGAGCCTTTGATCTTTCCCTTCAGACCATAATATCCCATTATCAGTCTGAAGAGTGTCCCATGGAACTACGAGAACGATGAAGGCTCCACTTTAAATAACATTGCCATTATGACAAAGGACAATCCATTATACCTGCCTCAGCGGATGATCAAACTAGTCATTAAAGCTAAAGCAAAGGTGGCTGAAGAGATAATCGAAGAGTTCCTTAACAAGATGGGACATAATGAAATCAAGATAGTGTCAAACTTGAAGGATGCACCCAAGCAAATGTCCATCCTTGATCTGGTCTTATCCTCAGTGGATCATTGCAACATTCTAGTAAAAGTACTGGAAGAAGCCCATCTGCCACATACCATAGATGCCGAGAAATTCCGTCATGTGGTCAAACACATTCTCAACAACAATGCGATCTCCTTTACTGACAATGATATCCCTGCAGAAGGAACGGGCCATCATAAGTCCCTGCATATAGCTGTGATGTCTTCCGGGTATGTGATCGAAGGAGTGCTCATAGATGGAGGATCATCCCTCAACATCTGTCCCTATGACAACTTGGAAAGAATGAAGATCAACCCAAACCGGATCAAACCAGTCATGTGGTTATCCGGGCTTTAGATGGATCGCGACGCCAAGCTATGGGAGAAATAGAACTACCCTTGGAGATTGGTCCACACACTTTCTACTTATCCTTTTAGGTGCTCAACATCGCCACTGGATACAACTTGTTGCTGGGTAGGCCATGGATTCCTATGGTAGGGGCAATGCCATCCACCCTCCATCAACAGCTCAAGTACATTATCAACGGCAACCTAATCACGGTCAATGCCAAACCAGAATACCTTGTCAGCATATAGGGAGATATGCCAGTGATCAGCCTGGATGCAGGGATTGAACCTGCAAGTTTTCAAGCCCTGGAGGTGAATGATACGCAATATCTACCTATCGGATCACCGGCCCTGAAGCCTAAGGTCTCCACTGAAGTAATGATAGTGGGCCAGGAAATGGTATCTTTGGGTTTCCAACTTGGAGAAGGGTTAGGAAAGAATCAACAAGGTATCAAGAGCCCGATACAAATCCCAAGTCAAACTGGGAGAGCAGGATTGGGATTTTCATCCAGGGCAAATTATCGGAACCCGCATAAGCATCCTAAGGCTCATGCTTCCACCATATTGCTGCCAAATCTTACAAATGCTGGATGGTAAAACCAATGAGGAAGATCCCTACTGTGGTATCGACAATGTTGTTTCCTCCAATCATACCTGTCAAGGAAAGAAAAGCCCTCAAGCATGAGGCAGATAGTGAAAAGAGAAAAGAAAAGATCATGTACGAAGGACGAGACCCATTCGCTAACATGCGGGTCATCATAAACTACAAGGTGATGAATAATGAGATCCCAGACAGCAAAAATGAGGATCAGATTCAAATTCCTCGCATCAAAAAAGAAAAAGGGGGCAGTTCAAAGAAAAACCCCGACCCTACTATAAGGGATGTCTCAGTCATCATCCAAGACGAGACAGATGATCACAAAGCCTCGATCCTCCCGGTTCATGAGGATCTGACCTTGGATAACTGGAGCAGTGCCCCTTGCCTCAGTCAAAAAGGGTAAAGGGGCAGAGAGAGTCAATCTGCCCTTTAATCATGCTTTCATTTACTGCTTACTTTCGATTGTATAGTTATAGCAGCAACTTTGTCATGCTTTGCAGAATACTATGTATATTTAAGCAGCTGTATATATCTAAGATGAAAGCTTTTTTGTTTTTAGGACTCAAGCGTTGGATGTGTTTGTCTCTGCTGATGAGATGCCAACCTGTCAAATTGACTACGACTTTGATGTAGAACTGAACTTTGACTTGATGGATATTGATCAAGAGGAGGAAGATGACTATGAGGTACTCGAGGAGATCAAAGAATGGGTCGAAGACAAACCCAGACCAAACCTCGACCAAACCACCACTATCAATATAGGAACCTCCGAAAACATCAAAGAAATCCAGATAGGTTTAGACCTCACCCAAGACCAAAAAGTCGACTTGATCGAACTCCTAACATAGTTCCAGGATGTATTTGCATGGTCATATGAAGACATGATTGGCCTCTCCACTGACATTGTCATCCATCGAATGCCCATCAAAGGGGTTCAAGCCAGTCAAACAAAAGATCAGGCGATTGAAACCTGAATGGAGTTTGAAAGTCAAAGAAGAAGTCGTTAAGCAATTCAGAATCGGGATTATCATGGTATCAACCTACCCAGAATGGCTTTCAAACATAGTCCTCGTGCCTAAGCCTGGAGGGAAGATACGAGTATGTGTGGATTACCGGGATTTGAATAAAGCCTGTCTCAAGGATAATTTCCCAATACCTTTCATCCACATCCTGATCAATATTATGGCGCCGTACGACATTTATTCCTTTATGGATTGCTTTACTGCTTACTATCAAATCATGGTTGCTGAAGAGGATCGGGAGAAGATAGCTTTCATCACTCCCTGAGGAACCTTCTACTATAGGCGACTATCATTCGGCCTCATCAATGCCAGAGCCACGTATCAGAGAGCCATGATGGCCCTGTTTCATGATATGATGCACAAAGAAATAGAAGTCTATGTGGATGACATTATCATCAAATCCCAGAGGGAGGATGATCACATCGACCATCTCAGGAAGCTGTTCAACTGGTTGCGCAAATATAACCTCAAGCTAAATCCCGCCAAATGTGCTTTTGGCGTCAAAGCAGGCAAGCTGTTAGGATTCCTGGTAAGTAATTGAGGCATCGAACTAGATCCTGCTAAGATTAAAGCCATCATTGAAATGCCAGTACCTCGAACAGAGAAGGAGATATGTGTGTTTCTGGGAAGGATCAACTTCATAAGTCGATTCATTTCCCAGCTTGAAGCAACTTGTGAACCCATATTCAAGCTACTAAGGAAGAATTCCTCCACTAAATGGAACGAGGATTGCCAACAAGCCTTCCTTGCCATCAAGAAATAGCTGATCGAAGCACCAGTATTGGTACCTCCGAGGGATGGAGTTCCCTTGTTCATGTACTTGTCTGTCAATGCCAATGCAATGGGCTGCATGCTAGGACAAAAAGATGATAGTAGCAAAGAAAGAGCCATCTACTACATCTGCAAAAAATTCAGCAGTGGTGAACAGAAATACACCCTGATCAAGAAAATATGTTGTGCATTAGCATGGGCCGCAATGAGGTTATAACATTACCTCCACGGGCACACGACTTACCTCATATCCCGTATGGATCCGCTCAAGTACGTATTCAACAAGCCAATGTTGAACTGTTGACTGTCCAAATGGCAGTTGATCTTACAACAATTCGACATTGTGTACGTGACTCAAAAATCAATCAAGGGTCAAAGCATTGCAGATCAATTAGCTGAAGCACCTTCAGGAGGGTTCGAGCCCTTGGAGACCTATTTCCCAGACAATGGAATCATGACAATTCAACAACTCCAGCAAGAGAATATAGTCCAACCATGGAAAATGTATTTCAACGTAGCAGTAAATATAAAAGGTGCCGGAGTTGGGGCAGTCCTTATCTCTGGTATAGGAAAACAATATCCTGTGGCTACCAAACTTCAATTTAGCAACACCAACGACACGGCCGAGTATGAAGGTTGTATAATGGGGTTGAAATTAGCCCAATCCATTGGTATCAAACATCTACTGGTCTTTGGAGACTCTGAGTTAGTCTTTAGACAATCCACTGGGGCATATCACACCAAAGAACTGCATTTGCTGCCCTATGATGGGCAGGTCGTCAGAATATCCTTGGAATTTATAGACATAACCTTTAGCCATATTCCTCAGGGTAGAAATGATTTTGCTGATGTATTGGACACGTTGGCTTCATTAATCTGCACATCCAATAGGAGTGGGTTTCCCAACATCAAATTTATAATTCAGAAGGCCCCGACATACGGGAATTACATTGGAGAAGTATCAGATGAAATACCTCCTGTCGAGCAGCCTTGGTATCAAGATATCAAGGAATATCTACGAGATGGATGTACACCCGCTGGAGCAAGCCAATCAGAGCGAAAGCAGATTCACAAAATGGCTATGAAGTTCTATCAAAGCGGAGATGCCCTCTACAAAAATGATGCTGGAATAGGCCTGTTAAGATGCCTTGATAAAGATCAAGCCCATAGACTGATGGATGAAGTCTACGACGGAGTCTGTGGTCCACACATGAGCGGTCATCTGCTGGCCAAGAAGATATTAAGAACCGGTCATTATTGGATCTCTCTCAAAGCTGACTGCAACGATCACGTCAAAAGATGTTATCAATGCTAAGTAGATGGAAATGCCATACAAGCTCCTCCAAATGAGCTACACAACATGAGTTCACCATGGCCTTTCTCCATGTGGGGAATGGATGTGATCGGTCCAGTGGAACCCAAAGCCAGCAATGGTCATCGATTCATCTTCACCATGATCAATTACTTCACCAAATGGGTTGAAGCTGCCTCTTTTCCCAAAGTCACAAAAGAGGTCATTATTGGTTTCATCAGAAATAATATCGTCTGTCGATATGGACAACCGGAGGTGATCATATCAGACAACGCCAAAAACCTGAACAATCAAATGATGAAAGAACTGTGTAGCAAGTTCCATATTAAGCATCTCAACTCCGTCATCTATCGGCCCAAGATGAATGGGGCAGTCGAAGCGACCAACAAGAACATTAAAAAGATTATGCAGAAAATGTCCGCCAACCACAAAGAATGGCCTGACCTGATGCCTCTCACCCTGTAAGCATACAGGACGTCAATGCGCAGCTCTACTGGGGCTACCCTCTATGGCATAGAAGCAGTCCTCCCCATAGAGGTAGAGATGGAATCCTTGCGAGTGATGATTGATGCTCAGATAGACAAGGATCATTGGTTGCAAGACCAATATCATTAACTGTCTCTAATTGATGAAAAGGGGGCTACAACCATTTTCCACAGGCAGTTGTATCAGCAAAGGATTGCTCGATCCTACAACAAGAATGCCCGAATACGACAATTCAAAGAAAATGACTTGGTGCTGAAGAAAGTTTTAACCAATCAAGATGAAGCTAAAGGAAAGTTCACCCCTAATTGGGAAGGCCCTTTCATTGTTAAGGAAGTGTTGACGGGAGGAGCTGTCAGACTACAAGAAATGGACGGGAACGAATTTCCCTAACTCATCAACTCAGACACCATAAAGAGGTACTATGTCTGAAGCACATGCATGTCAGCATTCGAGTCCTACGAAATCAAATCAGGTTCGATTTTTCACTAGAAAGCTAGAACTACGAATGACCTGATCTCCCTCAACCCGAGAGTACGTAGGCAGCCATTTCTGGTGCTGTCAAACCAAGTAAAAATTCAAAAACTCATCAAACCAAACTCAAAACTCAAGATAGATACTTTTCAAACCCTCTCATATACAAAGCCAGAATTACGAATGACCTGATCTTCCTTAACCAGGGAGTACGTAGGCAACCATTTACGGCGCGGTTTGACCTTCAAAAAAAAATAAAGACCCCAATAAAAATAAGTTCCAAGACACCAAAGACATACAAAAGCTAAATCCTATCAAGCTACCCTGGTCAACAGGCCCATCTGAGATACTCCCTGACATCTTAACTGTTAGTCCATCAAGGAGAAGCTCAGGATACATCAGCAATCGCGAGTAATGAAAGAAGTGGTAATCACTCAGTAATGACAATACATCTCCAAACAGGGAAGTGAATCAAAAATATATTTCTCTGATATAAAACTGTTTGATATATACATAATGCCCTATATATGACAAAAGATGGCTGATCTAGTATGTGCAGGAAAAATAAAGCTAGTCTATGGATCAAGGATAAGCGGGCCAGTAATGCCACCATGGCATCTCTCTCTAAAGATGGAGGAGCAACAGCAAGTGCAATACCCTCAGCCTCCATACGGCTCCAAACCTCCATAGTCATCTATAATGTAGCACTGTGGTCATCTATATATGCACTCATCTCTGTAATCAGGCCGTGAATATAAGATCAAAGGCCAGTACTGTCAACAGTGTGGAAATTATGGGAAGCTATAGCCTCATCCCTCTCCACAAAAGCTGCATCTCTAGCAATTAAACTATCCTCGATCTCAGCAAAGGCTGCATCTCTGGCTGAGCGGATCTCATCCCTCTCCATAATAGCTGCATCTCTGGCAGATTGGAGCTCCTCTCGCTCAATCAATCCTGCATCCTGAGCAGCTTGAGCTGTATCTGTCTCGGTCAAAGCAATATCCCTGCCAGACAAAGCGGTCAACATCTGCGCTCTAGCCGAATCCCGCTCAAAGGGCATCCTGAACAATGAATCCACCAATGTCGAATCTGTGTCTGAAGGGATAGTCGGTGGGTCGCTAACCAAAGCAGCTGTCAATCCTACAAAAAGCTCATCCTCAGTAGGAGAATCAGGGTCCTTCGTAGGCTCCTCGTCATCTGAATCTACAATAGGAGCTGAAGGAATAAATGCAGTTACTGCCATATCTACCTCCAACCATGCCAAGTACTCTAGAGAACTGTTCGGATGGCTACGGGAGAACTCAGCTCTCTCTTTATGAGTCCAACACTCATACACTCAAACCAAGTCGGCAGATGACATGGATGAAGCCGACATCCTCTGATCAGCAGACCCCTCAAATTGGTGCAAGCTCTAGAAGTAATCAAACTGGCTCATAACAGCCAGGGGATGATAAGTAGTCACTCCCCTCAAACCCGCTAGGGGCAAGTAATCCATGTCAGGTGCATGAGTAATGAAACAATATAGGGAGGCTAGCCCTGAGCATAGCAAAATCACAAACGGATGGTTAATATCCGCCAAAAATGTCGACCACGTCGCTGCATCGGTACACTCTGCAGGCTGAAAAGAGTAAGATGTGGCTACCTTGCGGGTAAAGCAATATCCATGAGGTCTAAAAAATCCTATCGATTGTATGTGGGACATCAGCCATACATACAGTAAGACCGAACTACCTCTAAAGAACCCCTCTGGGTGGGTACTATAATGGGTGGCTGACCGCAACGTCTCAGCTAATATCATCGGGATAATGGTACTACCCTGTCTAAGGGCCCGAACAACAACTACCAATCCCACATCCAGGTGATCCAAGCGCAGTGGCATATAGACATATGCCACAATGCACATCAGCAGAATATCTACCCTGGCCAAATGTCACACCTCTGCTAAAATATTGAAGTCCCTGATATGTCGATCGTAGCTATCAAGCTCCCCAAAATGATCGATCAAAAAATTAATCGAGATCACACGTCTAGAAACTATCTCGTCTGTAAATAATCTCTAATGGAGACCGGACATCCGCAGGAATGGTCTTATCATGTCACTAATAGCAGTCCAGGAGCACGATAAGTCCAAAGTCAGACAGGTAAGCCGCTCGTACTCCTCCAAAGTCAGCGTCAGCTCATGTCGCCCAAATTAAAAAACCTACCTCTCGGGTATCCAATAGGATAGTATATCATCCACAAAGCCGTATGGCACCTAAAAATCTGTGAGGGCTAACGAATGGCCCAACATCTGGTCTACTGTACCTCGAGCTGAGAAGGGCAGGCTCTCGTACCATGACCGCAATGATGAAGCCACCTCAGACTGTGGCAAATGCTTAATACGGCTCATGGAGGATGACGTCATCTGTGTCACTGTACCACAAGACCATCCAGGGGTCAAATCTGAACTCATCTATCTAAATGCATACATATGACATAATACATGCATGATGACAAGTATAAATATGATACGATAGATAGGAAATAGAATGAATATCTATGATAAACTATCTACTGCGGGCATCATCCTTGTCTGATAATACAAAGTGAAGTGAAGAAATATAGGGAAATAGGGCACCACCACCCAACTACTACAGTGGTCTATCAAAATGATGACACAACCGCCAAATAGCCAAAAATAGTGGCTGACCAAAAAAATATAGTTGCCATAGCTATTTGAAGAGGTCCAGATAATCTACGTCCAGGTGATCAACCTGCTCCATCTCCGCCGTGGATACAAAGCTGCGGTCATCAGGCATGTCTGGATGGTATAAGGGAGGATCTGCCCCTGTAAAACTGCTGCTAAATGGACCTGAGGAGGGGCCTGCTCCAGTGCTAGATGGGTCAAAAGAAGATGCCTCTGACAGATCTCGGCCAAGGTGCCTGATAAAGAAGCGAACCATATCCAACTCCCGGGTCAGATCTGCAATCTGGTCTAAATGACTTGGCTCCCTGAGGCAAGCAATCCAGTCTGTTATCATCACGGGCCCTGGCACCATGTCTGCCAAGAACTGGGTAGCACGAGTCTGAGCTCTAATAGTGCGAGGACTCCACCATCTGCTAAATGCCTCCTGGCTGAACGGACCCTCTGATAGGGTGAAGCCATCTATGCCCTTCATGGGAATGTCTGTCAAAGGCATAATCAACGACTAATAATGCCAAGCAGGAGGAACAATGAGAATGCGGATCTCACCCGTAATACTCCTGATGGTACGCTCTCCTAAATAGAGCTCTCAACCTCCCTCTGTTAAAATAGGGACTCAGTGGGTCGATAATATAAACTTTCGACCAGTGGGAAAGCCTCTTTCGAATTCGACGGTCAAAAACTCAGAGGTATAAGGCGTCCAAGAGATCGATCCAGCCGTCAAAAGCTCCAACTGTAAACGAGCATGTGTAAATCCATCAGCAATAGGGACCTCCATCAAAGTCAAGTGATGCCAATGTCGTCCTCGAGGATAGGTCTCTAGACCTAAAACAGTGGCGGGCCGTAGGCAAAGAAGCCTCTAAAATGCCCAAAATTGGCCATGCAACTATTAAAAGTCCTCAGTGATCAAGATTGACAAATATAAATGCTGAAATCAAAAAGGTACAAGAAAGATGTACTCATCAGCAAAAACGGGTAGAATCCTAACCTAGCCTTCGTCAAACCCTCCAAAAGCATGCGCATGCCCCAGAAAAAATAGGCAAAGGTTTAAGAACCCCAATCAAAGTCACTGAGGCACTCTACATACCAGGTAGCGCTAATTAAGGAGAAGAACACAGTAGATGAGTTGTCCGCCACGAAAGAATCCCTGATGATCACCAAAAATAGTCGCCTCAGAATGCAATCTCTAAACCTCTGGTCATCAGGCAGAGGCTCCAGCAAAGTCCCATTCTGGGCATCTATACTCAAGGGACTAGATCGGACCGACCGACGCTTGAGCGCAACTATGAAAAATCCTAGCAGGGACCGAACAACAGTAGGAGTGATGTCAGCCACAACAGGCACTGGCTCACCCTCAAACTCAATACCAGTGATGAATCTCTAGTCTATAGGAGTCATCATCACCTCACAGTCCAGAAGATAAAGGGACTGAGTCTAGTGGAACAAGAGCTCAGACAAAGCCCTCATATACCCCTAGGGGCAGCGGCGGGGAAGAATGGAAAAGAACGCTTGAAACCCCCAGCCATCAACGATGTTAGTTCCCAAAGGCACGTGAGTTATCTAGAAGGGGGGTTGAATAGATATTTTAAAATTTTCTTTGTTTAATATACTTTGTCAGTATTGATTATACTGACAGCTGCGGAATATTTGTTTTGTTTCCCTTCAAGATATTGCAGTTATGATTTAATAAGCAGTTATGATAGTTATAACAGATATAGTAGTTATAGCAGCTAATGAGAGACAATGAGACAAAAGGTTTTAAGTGGTTCAGAGCACACAAGGCTCCTAATCCACTCTTCTACTCCACGAGTAAGAAATTTACTAAGGATGTCTCTTACAACTGAATCACTTAGATTCCTTCAAGGCTAGCAGCCCTTGAACTTCTATTAGTTCACTTAGAACTCTTCAAGTCCTCTGACTTGGTACTTCTCTTAGTTCACTTTTGAACTCTTCAAGCCCTCTGACTTGGATCTGCTCTTAGTTCACTTTTGAACTCTTCAAGTCCTCTGACTTGGTTCCTCACTTAGATTGACAGTTGTTGTTGAGAAGTGCTACTCAGTTGCAATTAAGCATAAGTTCTGAAGAACTGAGTAGCGAAGTAAGCTTTCCTCTTTCAGGATCGTAGAGTTGATCGTTGAGTGTTATTGAGCTTTTCTCAATGTATTCTTTCTTTTTCTCGTCTTGCTTGCTTAGTCTGAATCCTTGTCTGATTTCTTTATAAAAGAGCCATTCAAAATATATCCGTTTGAGTGCTCCCGTTGTAGCATTTAATGCTTCAAATGTTTCTATGCAGTTGATGTTGACATCCTACTTTCCTGCTGCACTGCCGACTGGCCCACTGACACAGCAGACTGCAACTTCACCTAACACCTGAAAAGGTGTTTTCTGCAGGCGGTTTAGTCCTTTCCTTAGCTTCTCCAATACGCTTCTTCGATTTGAACTAAGGATGAATATGGAATCATTGAAACTATCAAATTGTCAACGGCTACTAGCCTTTCTTCATTTGTTGTTCTTCCTCCCTTCATCAAAACTATGATCTTTGATGCTGACTGGAGGAGCACTACGATTATGGTCATTGTACCATAATCGTTGTGTGTTGGCTTGCATAGCTTGACTCAGACTTCATCGTAGAGAACACTACGATTTTTCTTAAGCTCTTTGGTAGACTACGATTCCTGCTTGCTTGTCTTTCAGACTCCACACCTTCGAGAGCACTCTGCGATTATAAACTTGGCTCGCCAGATGCTCAGATCTTTTTCATGATTCTTAGTGTGGCTTTCAAGGCAGACTACGCTTCTGATGTGGTCACTCAAGCTCCACGAGTCTTGCATTGACCTCTGCAGACTTGATTCATTTGGCAAACTACGATTCTGAGTATCTTCGTTTAAACTCCACGATTCTGCCTTATCTTCTGCATGTAATACTCTTGGTAGACTACGATTCTGGATATCTTCATTTAAGCTCCACGATTCTGTCTTGTCTTCTGAATGCTACCTTTGACAGACTGTGATTCTGTCAAGGCCTTAACTTTTACAGCTCAAAAAGATCAACCTAACAAATTTAATCTTTTCTTCTATACATTTATTTACATAAATGATAAACATTAAAGCTCAGATCAACCTAACATTTTTCATCTATCATCTAAGTCCTTGTACATATGATCATTGAAGGACTGTACACTCAAGCATTTATATTTACTTTTAATATCTAATATGAATATGCAATTCCCAACAAACGATATCCCTATAATCCTCGTGCAGAGTGTGATACATGGAATGCACATTGAACCAGTTCCCTCGAGGCTACGTAAAGCCAGGAACCTGCATCAAAAAACCAACCCATGTCAAAAATATGTGCCCCGAGAACGGCCAAAGAAAGAAAAAAATACAAGAAGAGAAAAACTTCAAGTCACCTCATTGGCGTGGAGATATCTCGAGGGATGGCGACTCAAGTCGCCCAGCAGCTCTTCCGTAGGCACAACGATGCCTGGAACCTCCGCCCATGGAGCCTGAGCTGGAGCTGGAACAGCAAAAGAAGCATGCTCGTCATCAATGTCAATCGGTGGTTCATCTTGAGCTGGACGAACCACCGACTCCACCAAACGGCGAGGTGGTCTAGCCAGACGTGGCTGAGGAAATCGAAAACTCGCCTCCGTCTAGTACCTAAGGATACCCTGCTAGCACTGCCAGGTCTATCACGGTCCATCACCTGTAGAAATTCTCTAAATCACCTCAGAAAGGGTGTGGTAAGCTTAAAACCTGTGGCTTATTATTTAAAATAGTTCTCTATACATCTCTAAATCCTAAAACATGCATAGGTCAGTCAAAAATACCGAGTAAAGTCTAAACTGCATGTTTTTTTTCAAAAGATAAATCCTAAAAACATGCATGGGTCAGTCAAAAATCCCCAGTAGAGTCAAAACTGCATGTTTACTAAATGCTTTGGTTTTGAAAAAATTTCGCCAGAGTCTTCTTTGTAAAATGGACTGTCCGCATGCACATAGGCATGACTAGGTGGCCATTCAGTAGCACACCTTCCCAAAAACAAGAACAGTTCATATTTATAAATTAAAATAAAAAATAACCTCACATGGTAGCCAAATTACCATGGACATTTTTAGTTAAAAATTCAGGCTCATTAGGCCTCAAAAAGGATGACTAAACTGTTCAAAAAGAGCAAAATAACACTTTCTCAGAATCTAAATTTTCTTGCATCCAAACGTGCATTACAGTAAGATATGCATACATATATAGTTAGAAATTTTTTAATAGATTATATAGGCATACATTTTTCATACATTATGTCTAAAATCCCCCTACGTGGTTTACATACTTTTAACTGTCAAAACTTACGAAAAAGGGACGTAAAACATTACCTGTGCTGTCCTGAACGCGTAGGAACAGATGAAATCAGAAAACACCTGTCCAAGCTTCGTAGATCTGAAAAATAAGATCGGAATCCGTTTGGAACTCAAAACTGAAACTTGAAAAATGAAAATCTTGCAGCCTAATAAATAGCCCAGGTGGAAGAGGGCCCATCTACGACTGCCGCACCTCCACCTGCGGCTCCCCAAGGTGGGTCCCACTCCCCCGGGCTCGGTTCAGTTTGATTTGAAATGGAGTTTCTATGTGCTGCCAAGTCAAATCTGAAGAAAAATCGCTATGCGATTGAGCGGTTTATCCTGAAATCTTGCGTTTTAGCAGCGTAATCTTGACATAAAAGGGATCTCTATGAAAATCCTTGGTATCCATCTCAGAGCAATTTCTGGGACCCACGTATGAAGATTGCTAAAAAACTACCAAAAAGAGGCATCAAACTGCCAAAAAAATCAACACTGTCAAATTTCGGGTACAGACCGAAGTCCAGATCAGCCATTGGCTTCAACCCAACGAAGTATCGGGTACAGACCGAGTCCAGTTCAGCCGTTGGCTTCAATCCAACGAAGTTTCGAGTACAGACCGAGTCAAGTTCAGCCGTTAGCTTCAACCCAGAGAAGTATCGGGTACAGACCGAATCCAGTTCAGCCGTTGGCGTCGACCTAGTGAAGTATCGGGTATCGACCGATGACAGCAGCCATTGGAGCAACCTCCGTGAAGCATCAAAAATGATCCGATGACAGAAACCATGTAATAGTCCATCCCTGATGATGAAATCTGTTATACACATCCTTAAAGGGAGCATCAGGAAGGACTGGTGGTTCAACCCCCTGTGGTAAGCTGCCACTGTGAATTATCGCTAGGATAAGCATCGGAAGCATACAAGAAGGTAACTCGGCAACCGAGATATATCCCCATTAGAGTTGGCAAAGCTATTATGGATAACATCTTCCCAAGCAGAAAGTGACAAGAAATTTTGTGATAGCTTAAATCGGATATCCTACTAGCAATCGCATGATAATGTGGCAGCAAGGGTTATCACGGACAACGTCATCCCCAGCAGAAAATGGCGTAAACGTTCAAGGGTAACCCTAGCATCTCAGAGGTATCAAACCTGCATAACATATCATTCAATAGTCACATTTCAAGTGTCTAGCAATCATTATCCTGCTCATTTCATTGCATTGCATGAGCATGATAAAGAGGGGCATCTGTAGACACTCGAAATTTCCTGCCCCTATTACTAATACTGTAGGAGGGCAAAGCGATCAATCCAAATAAATCTGATAACCAATATCGGTACTCCAGTCAAATCTGATCACTAATATCGGTACTCCAGTTAAATCTGATCACCAATATCGGTATTCTAGTCAAATTTGATCACCAATATCGGTACTCCAGTCAAATCCAATCACCAATATCAGTACTCTAGTTAAATACAATCACCAATATCTGTAATCCAGTCAAATTCGATCACCAATATCGATACTCCAATCAAATTCGATCACCAATATCGGTACTCCAGTTAAATTCGATCACCAATATCGGTACTCCAGTTAAATCTGATCACCAATATTGGTACCCCAGTCAAATTTGATCAATAATATCAGTACTTCAGTTAAATCCGATCAATAATATCGGTACTCCAGTCAAATCCGATCACCAATATCGGTACTCCAGTCAAATCCAATCACCAATATCGGTACTCCAGTCAAATCCGATCACCAATATCTGTACTCCAGTTAAATCTGATCACCAATATCGGTACTTCAGTCAAATCCAATCACCAATAGCGGTATTCCTGTCAAATATGATCACCAATATCAGTACTCCAGTCAAATTCGATCTCCAATCGGACCGTCAATCCATCTCCGATCTCTAATCGGACCATCAAATCAACTCTGATCTCCAATTGGACCGTCAGATCATCTCCGATCTCAATATCGGGCCATCAAATCAACTTCGATCTCCAATCGGACCGTCAATCCATCTCCGATCTCCAATCGGACCATCAAATCAACTTTGATCTCCAATCGGACCGTCAGATCAACCCCGATCTCAATATCGGGCCATCAAATTAACTTCGATCTCCAATCGGACCGTCAATCCAGCTCCTAACTCCAATTAAACAGTCAAATCAACCCCGATCTCAATATCGAGCCTTTAAATCAACCCTGGTCACCAATACCGGCACAACCATAGCCTCGAACACCAGTCTTGAGACGTCAACTCAGCCCCGATCTCAACTAGGGAGGTACAGGTCAGCCCCGGCCACAACTCGGGAAGTCAAGTCAACTTGAGATATAGTTCTGAAGCTTTACAACATCTCCAGAGGAAAACCTGGAATGACCAATTCAACTTCAGACACTACACTGAGGACAATCAGACTCGAATGGGAACCATGGCTTGGAAATAACTCCCGAAAGTCAACCAAAGGCCATGCCGATATTAAAGGCAACCCCGGGAGGGGCAAAATGGTCATTTTACCAACCTAAAGCCGATTTTATAAAATTTAAGCCGAATTAATGCCACCAAGGTCAGAACGAACCATAAAGATGATCCCGAGTGCAAACAGCACAAGACAGATCAACGGACAAACTGCGGGGAATTGAAGACCTGGTTATGAACCCGTTTTCTTGGACCCAGAAAATGTTTTATCACATGTCATTGTGACACTCTCGACAAGGGCTTTTTGGAAAGGTATAGCATGCCTTAAAAGGATGCTCCGATCAAAAGTTAGAAAGTTTCGACTTCGACCTCGCGTTTCTCGGAGTGCACGTACTTCAAGACGACCAAGCTGGACGGGTGGACCCCACCAGGGGAGCCGCACCTCTACCTGCGGTAGAAGTAAGTAGAGCCAAGGCTCCCTGGTCTATAAATATGAGGCCACCCCCTCATTTTTAAGAATTCTAAAACGCAACGAACCTCTGCCCGTTTAATTTTTTGACTTTTTCACCTCTTCTAAACCCAAATTTTTTCACTCTAACACGTAGAAATACACACATACTACCACATATCAAAAAATAATCGATAGATTTGGACGTATAGAGCCTACGATTTGGCAAAAAGCCCGTGTAGCAGTCCATTGTGAGTATTTTTATGATCAGCAAGTTTATATTCTTTCTTCGTACTTTTATACACTTGCACGTTAAGTTTTGTTTTCTAAATATGCCCGGAACTTAGTTCCGTGGCCGTTTTCGTCAAAATTTGGTACATTTTTGTACATAAACTCAATTTCTAGCATTGCTACAACTCGGATTGACGATTCGTCAACTCCATCAGCTTCAATGCACTAAATTCTTCATTTTGGCAACTTTACCTGACTGGGTTATCTTCCCAGTCCGGGTTTGGCCCTTCTTTGTGTTTATTCAACTGTATATATACTAACATTTCAATTTTGTTAAGTCCGGATATCAAATCCGAGGTAGTTTACTGCTTTTATATATATTTATACATATATAAGCAGCTTTCACCACGACTGGGTTCTCTTCCCAGTCTTGATTGACTATGTTTCTGTCAATATATATATATATATATATATATATATATATATATATATATATATATATATATATATATATATATATATATATATATATATTTCTGTACAGCCTGGATCATTTCGTGGCCTTTTTACTGCTTTTGCACTCCTCACCATACTGGGTGATCTTCCCAGTCACTAGTTAACTACTTTTATGTCAATTTCCATTCCAGTACGGGCACCGTTGTGAAAACCCATCGCCCTTTTTACTGTTTATATATATATATATATATATATATATATATATATATATATATATGTGTGTGTGTGTGTGTGTGTGTGTGTGTGTGTGTGTGTGTGTGTGTGTGTGTGTATGTGACGCTCCCAAAATAGGTTCAATACCAACCCATTCTGAGTCGTCAAATACATGGTACAGAATTCCAAATATAAATCTTTTATAACAAAAGGTCGTGAGAAATACGACCATACAACTATGAGTGTCAGTACAAATATGAATAAAATATAAACACTCAAACTAAGTCCTCATTACAATTATTATCACACTATTTTACAAAAATAGTGAGGACTACTACTGCTCTACTCTGACCATCACACTGTTCCCCGACTAGTTCTCGCAACATTCTCATTCCCTGAAGAGGATAATAGATGAAAATGGTGAGCTCAACTAGCCCAGTAAAGAATATTATGACTAAGATAATGAAAAATAAATTATCGTTAGCCTTCAATAAATCAGATAAAATATTATGGACAACAAGTTTTAGATCAATATTTACAGCGAAAATAACAATTCATTAGAAGAATTAAGTAGAGAATGAAGTCTACTATCTTTCATAATTTAAAAGTCCATCATCAATATTTTATCCATGTAACATCAATCAATATACATCTCGAATCAAATATTCATCTTTGTACTACGGGTCAAAGATATTCATTTGTATCACCAGTTGGTCATGTTCATCTCAACACCTGTCCATCTTTGCAGTACGGGCCAACGATATTTATCAGGTAATTATTCATCTTTGCTCTACAAGCCAAAGATATTCAGTTATACCACCATTTAGGACTTAGAATGATGAAAAAAAATATAAATAACGAATCCAGTGAGATAAAGAACAAAGATTAGGGATTCATAATTTAGTTTATCCAAGTTTAAGAATACTCCATAATGATACTTTGTGGAGTAAAATTCAAGAATAAAGTGATAGTAGTGTGCATACAAGCCAATCATGTATGATGACAAAGCACATACTTTGTAAACAATCTTATTTATTTATTAATAAAATATTCATTTAAGGCATATAATTATCTACATGGTGCTGTTTTTTATAATATGTAAATAACCCATAGTTTTAAGCAATGCTTTTAGAATCATGATGAGATCATGATAATGAGATCTAAATTCTTAGAAAGCTTAAAAACTAAAATAGTTTCCAATTGTGGGATTACTAAAATGGGGATTAGTAAATCCGGAAAGATTGGTACATATGTTGCATGCTCATTGGATGAGGATGACTGATCTCATGGTCATTTGTGTGGAGACACTAAAGCAAGTATGTAGGTGCTTATTGGAGAATAAGTTCACTGAACGTGACTCGCTATGGAATACCTAATGGAGTTTTACTCGCCTGTCAATAGTAATTCCTAATGTGATAGTAGTACATGTGATCCTTGGACTTGAGATCATCATAGTATCTTGTATGTAACAAATTATACTTTGACTAATTCCTTAAGGCCTTTTAAGGCATATATAGGGTATGCTTGGGTGTAATGAGTTACATATGGAGATAATGAATGATCAATAAAGAATCTACCACCTCTAGTAAAAGAGGAGATATGTCCTATGTGATTCGTTAAATGACAACCCAGGAATCCTTGGCCAAGGTAGAATGAAATTAGAAAGAGGTTTCTAATTTGCATTATTTGGAGTTGTGCATTTTCTAATCGAAATACATATGATTAAATAAATTAAGACTTGACAGTAAATCCATGTCGTATATTTAATTGGGACATTGTATGGTGGAAGGATTGAATTGTACGGTAACTATTAACTCACAGGTTCTTTTATGATTAATGTTGAAATCTATATTATCTGGAAAGTCGTTGATCGCTAGGGAGGCTTATCCCTATTGTAGAATAAATGTTATTTATTTAAATAGATTATTAGTTTAATTTATTTATTTAAATAAGATTAGAATTGTTCTAATTGATTTATTCACAACCGGTTTAATATTGAGAACCTAAAGAGTCACACCATAAAAGGAAGAAGAATTATTTAAGAAGAAAATGGCATGATAGTAATAATGCATTAAGTATAATTAATTTAATCTATGATGATAGAATAAATTAAATAGCTTAATGTTTATTATTTAATATTTTAGAAATATTAAATATAAATTAATAAGAGGAGTCTTATTAATATTATTATTATTTTAATTCTAAAGGAGTTTAGGAATTAATATAATATCCGTACTCACTCTCAATCCTAATAAAGATTAGGATATAAATTAAGTAAAAGTATTTAATTAATTAATTAAATAAAACCCTATTCTAATTGGATTAGGAGGGTTAACCTAATATTTATATAAGAGAGTCTTATATCAGAAATAAGGTAAATGAATTTTTTAAGAGTTGGGAGTACACATATTCTATAGAGATAGAAACAAGGGTTAAGCCAATAACCCATCTTACTGAGTTCCTCATCTTCCTTGGTGGATCACCGTTAGAGGCCAAACATTTGGGTGGCTGACATTGATCAAGGGAATGAGCCACTACAGAGGAATCAAATGAGTAGAACTTGTACCTGAGGAAGCTTGGATCTTCAAAGGTATAATTTTGTTTTTCTCCTTCTTCATTCACTGATAATTGATGCACAAGAATGATCATGGTAATGGGTTTGTATAAATTTTGAAAACCTAGTTTCTTACGCTTTCGCCCTATTTATGTGATTTGATTGCATGATTGCGTTACGTACAAACCCAACAGTGGTATCAAAGCCAATCTTGTGCTAATTATCAGTCTATGTGATTCCATACATGTATGATATGCGATTGGATTGAGTTCTGGGCAACAAAAATTTTTCAGATTCTGCGAAGCTGCACAGCTGCGCCGGTATAAGGCTATATTGCTGCGCAGCTGCGCCGGGTGCTGTTCCTGGTTTTCATGCTGCGTAGCTGCGCCGGTTCCCTTTACATTCTTGGCGCAGCTGCGCCACTGGACATGAACTGAATTATTTTTTTGTTTTATTTAATTAAATGAATGGTTTATTTAATTAATAAAGGTTTAAAATAAAGATGTTTATTTTATATGAAATGAGATTTCAGAATTGCTAAAATTAAAGAGTTTAATTTGGAATTATTTTTGAATGAAATAAAGGAGTTTATTTTTCCAAAAACAAAGTTTAGCAAACTTTTGCCCATTAACTGATATTAATACATATATGGAATGAATTTATTTTCATGAGATGAATAAGTTTTATTGATACGTATGATGATATGTATGGTAATAAAAGGGATTGATTATGGACTATGACCAATGGGATTGGATTTTATTTTGGTTGAATGCTTGAATGAATGGGTTTTATAAAATAGGGTCTGCGTACCTCGTCTTCTCTAGTTTTATTCTCGATGTAAATTCTATCTCCTTTCTATGTACTTCCCCTTGACTGCTGATCAAGGTTTCTATTTAATTTTAAATAGTTATTGTAATAGAGATAGTTAGAATTATTTTGAAGAAATTGGAGACCAAGGAGCAAGGAACGCGTGAAGACTCATTTGTATAGAGCCAGGGTTTAAATGTAATAGTTATATTTAAATTTAAATTCTTGCACTCCTAGGTTTGACCTTTTGGTTCACTTGGTGGCTCTAGTGAACCAAACTAGAATAAAAGTCCATAATCAATCCGGGTAGAATATAGTATTCTATATTGCATGCTAAATATTATATATATTATATTTTATACAAACATGCTTCGCATGTTTAATAAAATGACGCGTATTTTATATATATATGTGCATGCGCACTTAAAAAGATGAGACAAATAATAACAAACCCCTCAAATAAATATTATTAAGTCTGAAGCATTCAAATGATATTTGGAATATCGAATGTCGCCTTCTAGCATGATTAGTTAATAGAGTATTAAATATTTAATATGAGTTTGTTGTGCTATCCATAAGGCGAGTATTGAATATTTAATATGTTAATTAATCACATTTGATGCTTATCAAGAAAATTGAACGATCTAGTCTTGTTGTGCTATCCACAAGGACGAAAATTTTTCTTTTTTGAATTTATGGAAGTGCTAGGCTGGACAAAACTTAAATCATTTTAGTTCGGATGTGCACACACATGACCATTATGATTTAAGATACAAAATAAAAGGAGTTACATGGTGATGTAATTGACAAGAGTTGTCTACCTATTTATTTGTATATCGCTTGTTGTGCTATCCACAAGGTTATATACATTTGAAATGGGATCCTTAATCTCACTAGCAAATCTTTAATTAGATGTTGCCGAACTATATGAGTGAGGGTAATATAGTTTGATGAAAATAGTGGGAGATACCAATTTAAAATAAAGACCTAAATTTATTTTGGTATGCAAAGTTAATAAAATGAATGTTTGCTAAAATGTTGTCTTTTCACATGCAGAATTTTAAAAATGTCAAAATCACTAATCTCACTACGAAGCATACTTGATGCAAATAAGCTTACCGGCCTGAATTATGAGGACTGGCTAAGAAATCTGAGAATTGTTCTCACTGCTGAAAAGATTTCTTATAGCCTAAATTCCACTATCCCTGAATCTGTTTCAGAAACAGCCTCTGAGGAAGAGATTGCCACTTTCAATAAGTGGCAAGATGATGCATCTGTGGCTCAATGCATCATGCTCGCATCCATGAATAACGAGCTTCAGCGTCAGCAAGAAAAAATGGATGCTCCTGCTATGCTGCTTCACCTCAAGGAGTTGTATGGTGAACAGAGTAGGACTGCTAGATATGAGATATCTAAGGAGCTCTTCCGATCTCGGATGACCGAGGGCACTGCCGTCGAGACTCATGTTCTGAAGGTAATCAATTTGATTGAACGCCTTGGACAGCTTGGGTTCGTCATGGATGGGGAGTTGAGTCAAGACTTGGTCTTGCAGTCACTCCTTGAGACCTTCTCGCAGTTTGTGGTTAATTTTCACATGAATAAGCTAGATGTCAGCTTACCTGAGCTGCTTAACATGCTGAAAACTGCAGAAGGTCACTTCTCATCCAAGAAGAACCATGTCTTGATGGTGGATTCTTCCAATAAAAGGAAGAGGCCCAAGGTGTCTTCTGAAAAGAAGAAATCTAAGAAGGCTAAGGGAAAAGGGAAAGAAAAGGAGCAAAAGAAACCTGAACCAGCTAAAGGAATGTGCTTTCATTGCAATGAGCCGGGACATTGGAAGAGGAACTGCAAGAAGTTTCTAGCAGAGAAGAAGCTTGGAGAAGCTTCGACTTCCAATCAAGGTTTGTTTATGATTGAAATTAATTTTTCTGAAAGTCATAATTCTACTTGGGTATTGGATACCGGCTGTGGTTCTCACATATGTAATACTGTGCAGGAACTGGTCAGAAGTAGAAAACTGAACAAAGATAAGGTGATCCTACGAGTGGGAAATGGAGCAAAAGTTGCTGCATTAGCTGTAGGAACTTATTGTTTAGCAATGCCTTCGGGCAAATCCATTTATCTTAATAATTGTTATTATGTTCCGAATATTATTAAAAACATTATTTCAATTTCTGTATTGGATATGGAAGGTTTTGACGTTATTATAAAGAACAATGGTTGTTCTATTTATAAAGACGATGTTTTATATGGTATTGGAAATTTGCGAAATGGACTTTATACACTTGACTTACAAGAAAATATATTTCAAATTGAACAAATTAAGAAAAGGAAAAGAGATGATATTAATTATACCTATATGTGGCACTGTAGACTCGGTCATATCAATGAAACAAGATTATCCAAGTTACATAAAGATGGGCTCCTCGAGCTATCTGATTATGAATCATATCCAACTTGTGAATCTTGTCTCATGGGTAAAATGACTAAATCTCCTTTTAGTGGAAAAAGGAGAGAGAGTTACAGAGATGTTGGCATTGATTCACACAGACGTTTGTGGACCTATGACAACAAGTGCACGGGGTGGGTATTCTTATTTTATTACTTTCACTGATGATCACTCAAGATTTGGATATGTGTATTTAATGAAATACAAATCAGAATCATTTGAAAAGTTCAAAGAGTTCAGAAGTGAAGTAGAGAAACAAACGGGCAAGAGTATTAAGATACTTCGATCAGATCGAGGTGGAGAATACTTAAGCAGTGAGTTTCTCAATTGTCTCAGAGAAAATGGTATAATCTCACAATGGACTCCTCCAGGTACACCACAGTTAAATGGAGTATCTGAAAGGAGAAATCGAACACTGTTGGACATGGTTCGATCCATGATGAGTTTTACCGACCTTCCAATTTCCTTCTGGGGATATGCCCTAGAAACGGTTGCATACCTACTTAACAAGGTACCTACCAAATCCATCCCAAAGACTCCATATGAGATGTGGAAAGGGAGGAAACTAAATCTTAAGCATGTTAAGACTTGGGGTTGTCCAGCTTATGTCAAAAAGTTTGAAAATGATAAGCTACAGACTAAATCCGATAAGTGTAGATTTGTGGGATACCCTAAAGAAACCGTAGGGTATTATTTCTATCATCCAACTGATCAAAAGGTGTTTGTTGCGAAACATGCTACCTTCTTGGAGAAAGAGTTTATCCATGAAGGGGTCAGTGGGAGCAAGATATATCTTGAAGAAGTTCAAGAACCACAAGTTACCACGAACCAAAGTCAGGTACCTAACCAAGTAGAAGAACCTACTGTACCACACCCTGTTCGTAAATTTGGAAGAGTACCGAAGATACCTAAGAGGTATGGATTCGTTATAGAGGATAACGATGAGGTACACATCATGAATGATGATGATCCATTGAATTACGAACAGGCTATGAGTAATAAAGACTCAGGGAAATGGCTTGAAGCCATGAAATCCGAAATGGACTCCATGTATGAAAACAAAGTATGGTCTTTGGTTTCACCACCTGAGGTATTAAACCTATTGGGTGTAAATGGGTTTTTAAGAAAAAGACTGGAGCAGATGGAAAGGTAGAGACCTATAAGGCCCGACTGGTTGC
Organism: Panax stipuleanatus; assembly: GCA_020205555.1. Lineage (NCBI taxonomy): Eukaryota > Viridiplantae > Streptophyta > Magnoliopsida > Apiales > Araliaceae > Panax > Panax stipuleanatus. The sequence goes on from CM035119.1 coordinate 57,346,140, forward strand.
AAAAGGTTTCAAACAAAGACAAGGAGTTGACTATGATGAAACCTTCTCACCAGTAGCCATGCTCAAGTCCATTCGAATTTTGCTTGCGATTGCAGCTTACAACGACTATGAGATCTGGCAGATGGACGTGAAAACGGCCTTCCTCAATGGGAAACTTGAGGAGGATGTGTATATGACACAGCCAGAGGGATTTATTTCAAAAGTTGGAACAAATCAAGTCTGTAAGCTACATCGATCCATTTATGGGTTGAAGCAAGCTTCTCGTAGATGGAACATTCATTTTGATGAGACAATCAAAGAGTTTGATTTTATCAAAAACGAGGATGAACCATGTGTATACAAGAAGGTTAGTGGAAGCGCAGTATCATTCCTTGTATTATATGTTGATGATATATTACTGATAGGGAATGACATTCCTATGTTACAATCCATTAAAATCTGGTTATCTAAAAACTTCTCCATGAAGGACTTGGGTGAAGCATCCTATATTTTGGGGATAAAGATCTATAGAGATAGATCTAAAAGGATGCTCGGCTTATCCCAAGGAACGTACATTGATACGATGCTAAAGAGGTTTAGCATGGAAGATTCCAAAAGAGGTCTCATGCCGATGAGACATGGAATAAATCTCTCCAAGAAACAGGCCCCAAAGACACCTGAGGAGAGAGACCGTATGAGTAAGATCCCTTATGCTTCTGCAATAGGATCTATCATGTACGGTATGATATGTATTAGACTGGATGTTGCTCACGCACTTAGTGTAACAAGCAGATACCAGTCGAATCCAGGAGAAAAGCACTGGAAGGCAGTGAAAAATATCCTAAAGTACTTGAGAAGGACTAAAGATATTTTTCTTGTCTACAGTGGGTCTGAATTAAAACTCGAGGGATTCATGGACTCAAGTTTTCAAACAGACCAAGATGACAGTAAATCTGTTTCAGGGTATGTGTTTACCTTGAACGGAGGTGCAGTGAGTTGGAAGAGTTCCAAGCAGCAAACGGTTGCTGATTCAGTGACAGAGGCAGAGTATATAGCTGCAAGTGAAGCTGCAAAGGAAGTTGTTTGGATGAAGAAGTTCATAACTGAACTTGGTGTGGTTCCTAGCATTGGAGAAGCAGTTCCCGTATACTGTGACAACACCGGAGCGGTTGCACAGGCTAAAGAACCCAGGTCTCATCAGAAATCTAAACACGTGTTGCGGCGATTTCACTTGATCAGGGAGATCATTGAAAGGGGAGACGTCACCTTGGAGCGTGTAGACTCTCAAGACAACATTGCAGATCCATTTACTAAAGCTTTAACACAACAGTAGTTTGATCGTCACTTAGAGAAGATGGGTATGAGATACCATGACGATTGGCTTTAGTGCAAGTGGGAGATTGATAGTAGTGTGCATACAAGCCAATCATGTATGATGACAAAGCACATACTTTGTAAACAATCTTATTTATTTATTAATAAAATATTCATTAAAGGCATATAATTATCTATATGGTGCTGTTTTTTATAATATGTAAATAACCCATAGTTTTAAGCAATGCTTTTAGAATCATGATGAGATCATGATAATGAGATCTAAATTCTTAGAAAGCTTAAAAACTAAAATAGTTCCCAATTGTGGGATTACTAAAATGGTGATTAGTAAATCCGGATAGATTGGTACATATGTTGCTTGCTCATTGGATGAGGATGACTGATCTCATGGTCATTTGTGTGGAGACACTAAAGCAAGTATGTAGGTGCTTATTGGAGAATAAGTTCACTGAACGTGACTCGCTATGGAATACCTAATGGAGTTTTACTCGCCTGTCAATATAAATTCCTAATGTGATAGTAGTACATGTGATCCTTGGACTTGAGATCATCATAGTATCTTGTATGTAACAAATTATACTTTGACTAATTCCTTAAGGCCTTTTAAGGCATATATAGGGTATGCTTGGGTGTAATGAGTTACATATGGAGATAATGAATGATCAATAAAGAATCTACCACCTCTAGTAAAAGAGGAGATATGTCCTATGTGATTCGTTAAATGACAACCCAGGAATCCTTGGCCAAGGTAGAATGAAATTAGAAAGAGGTTTCTAATTTGCATTATTTGGAGTTGTGCATTTTCTAATCGAAATACATATGATTAAATAAATTAAGACTTGACAGTAAATCCATATCTTATATTTAATTGGGACATTGTATGGTTGAAGGATTGAATTGTACGGTAACTATTAACTCACAGGTTCTTTTATGATTAATGTTGAAATCTATATTATCTGAAAAGTCGTTGATCGCTAGGGAGCCTTATCCCTATTGTAGAATAAATGTTATTTATTTAAATAGATTATTAGTTTAATTTATTTATTTAAATAAGATTAGAATTGTTCTAATTGATTTATTCACAACCGGTTTAATATGGAGAACCTAAAGGGTCACACCATAAAAGGAAGAAGAATTATTTAAGAAGAAAATGGCATGATAGTAATAATGCATTAAGTATAATTAATTTAATCTATGATGATAGAATAAATTAAATAGCTTAATGTTTATTATTTAATATTTTAGAAATATTAAATATAAATTAATAAGAGGAGTCTTATTAATATTATTATTATTATTATTATTTTAATTCTAAAGGAGTTTAGGAATTAATATAATATCAGTACTCACTCTCAATCCTAATAAAGATTAGGATATAAATTAATTAAAAGTATTTAATTAATTAATTAAATAAAACCCTATTCTAATTGGATTAGGAGGGTTAACCTAATATCTATATAAGAGAGTCTTATATCAGAAATAAGGTACGTGAATTTTTCAAGAGTTGGGAGTACACATATTCTATAGAGATAGAAACAAGGGTTAAGCCAATAACCCATCTTACTGAGTTCTTCATCTTCCTTGGTAGATCACCGTTAGAGGCCAAACATTTGGGTGGCTGACATTGATCAAGGGAAGGAGCCACTACAGAGGAATCAAAGGAATCAAAGGAATAGAACTTGTACCTGAGGAATCTTGGATCTTCAAAGGTATAATTCTGTTTTTCTCCTTCATTCACTGATAATTGATGCACAAGAATGATCATGGTAATGGGTTTGTATAAATTTTGAAAACCTAGTTTCTTACGCTTCCGCCCTATTTATGTGATTTGATTGCATGATTGCGTTACGTACAAACCCAACATAAAGATCAAAACTTGGATCCAATCAAAGATAGGACCCATAATAGCCAACTTGGACAAATAGAAGAAAATTTAATTTTTTCGTGAATAGTGTCGTATACGTGAATAGTGCCGTATACGTGAATAGTAACCCTGACAAAAAAAGTAAGAATTTCATAATAAAATCCATGCCAATATTTTGGTATAATGATATTGAAAAGAATAACATCATTTACGAAAGAAAATAACATCTCTTACCTTAAAAGGAGAGTATTTCTGACTGGTATGGCGGGAATATTTTTTAAGAAAACTTGCACTATTTGCAACACTCAAAGTTTCTTTAAACTCAAAAGAAATACGCTCAATATTACAGAAGAAAAATTCTCTGATTCTAGTGCGATTTTCATTTCTAAACTAAGCATCCTATTTATAGGAGAATGGCAGGGAACTATTTGAATAAAAATTACGGGTGCACAGAAGAAAATTTTCACGGGAGAAATTCGACGAGAAATCTGATTCTATTCATTACTGTGCAATAAAATATTCTAATAAAACAAAAATTATAAATAAAATATAATATATTCTATTTTATATATATATATATATATATATATATATTCACACACACCCACACACACACGTAAACACACACACACACATGAATTCAGCAATTTTTTCCACACAAGACAAAAGTGGGGCCCACCCATATTTTTAATAAAAATATTTATTTTTGAAATTTTAATAATTAATAATAAATAGCCCTTTTATCCGAAAAATACGAATTTTATGCCATTTTCGTAGGAAATTTAATTCTCTACAAATTTGTAGAAGAAAGTTTTTCCAAATTCCCAACGAAAAATGGCCAAAATCCACAAACATATGATTTTCCATACCAAAATACTGATAAAAATACATCAGCACTAATTCCTTCTTTTATATTCACAAAAATAAATATTTTCTTATCATATAAATCAATAATTAATTATTCACAAATAATTTTGGAGAACTACAATATTGACAAACAGGTTGTTCCCAGAAAAAAAGGGGCCTTCCGATAAGGATTTTTCCTTACTGGCGCGCAATTAAATAACCCCTCTTAGACAGAATTTTCTTAGACATTGCCAATAATGCTATCTAATAATATTATTCAAATAATATGAATTATTGATTTGATAATTTGAAATACTGTGCAATGACAATTATTAAATCAATAAAATATTATGCAATTATTAATGTAGCAATTATTGAATCAATAATATAAAATATTGAACAGTAATTACTGTAACGATTATTGAGTAGTGACTTCTTACGTAAGAATCAATAATTAGAATTATTGTACAATACCGTGTGCTACTGTGCAACACCGCGTATTACTATATTTTAACCACCGGGTATTTCAATAGTTTTAACAATAACAACCACGTCGTTATTTTTAGAAAAACTGATTCTTGTCGTTTTCTTTATTCGATAATTTTCTGTTACGGGGCCCACAAATGATTGCGCCGTCGTACGAATATTCCCTGACAAAAAGAATATTCCTTGACCAAATTAATATTCCCCGACACAATGAATATTTTATGACCACTTGCTTACTTTGCAAAATTTGCACATTTCACCCATAACTAAAGCATTATATCAAATCAACACCTTACTATTTCAAAATAACATATAAAGAAAATTAAATCTTTATTCATAAAAGTTGGGGGCTTACAATATATATATTTCATTTCTGTCAAGCTTAGATCATTTCGTGGCTATTTACAGTTTTTATAAATATATATATATATATATATATATATATATATATATTTCGATTCCAGTTCGGGCCTGCGAGTGAAAACCCATCGCCCTTTTATAGTTTTATATATATAATTGTATATATATATATATATATATATATTGCTATTACTTGCTTTTTATTTAATTAATGCTTTAAATATTCATTTGATATGATTCGACATTTTTCAGCTACAAAAGCAACCTCGAGTCCCTTAGATCGCTATCTAGTAGGAACGAGACACTTCGGCTGTGCGAATCGGGATTTACTGAATGAATCCTCGGTTCTGGAAATCTTGGGATATATCTGTTTCTATATAAATTTGAACTGTGCAGGTTTATGGGCTACTCACATGTGAGCATAGGAATCGTGGGACTCGTGATCAATGTGATCAGAATCTGATTTCCACGATGGACAAATTCCGTTGTACAAATGTACCCTGCTGGTTTTTTTGTAGGAATGTAGATACAAAGACCTTAAAATGATTATTCGGATTTAATGTCTCAACATAGTGAAAAAATATGGATTGTCATGTCAGCGTCCCTCCGATGGTTTTCATGCCCATGAGGAGACTGACATTCGTATTCATTTCTGTGGTCGAGGATGCTTCGCAGCCCAACAAATCACCATTCAAATGCAGCCTTAAGGCTAAAAAGATAAAATTGGAAGTATCAACAAGCTTCAGTTCCTATGGTAGCGTAAAGGTTTGATAACCAGCTTTCAAAACATCACTTTCAATTCAATCAAAAGAAAAGCTTTTTCAAATCAAATTAAACACTTTTGGAAATAAAATCAAAGACTTTTTGCAAATCAAATCAAACCCTTCGAATATAGGTTCAACGAAGCAAAGCACTACTTTCAAATCAATCAAACATAGGCCCAATTTTCAAACAGCATTCACTCACGCATTTCAGTTTTAAGGAAAATATTGAAAAGATGCGGTACCGTATTTTCACGGGAGTTATGGGATGGCTAACACATTCCCCACACTTATCCAAGCCCACGAGCTCAAAACTTTGTTTTCAAAGATCAAGTTTCGACAGTGTCCAGCAATTGGGCCTCTTTCAAACAAAACTCAGTTGAGTTGGTACAACCATTTTCAAATCTACCAACTGGCGACTCTATAAAACGTTCAAATCGTCGACATGATACATGTTGGCCTTTTTCCTAAAAACCCCTTCAAAACCTTTTTCCTAAATAAAAAGAGTGAGGGTAGAGATAACTTATGAAAAGAGATAAAAGATCCGGGTTGTGACCCGACCCGCAGATTTTTTAACCGACGTCGATAAATTTAATTCTAGCAACAGGAGCATAAGTTTCATCGTAATCAATTCCGTCAAGTTGATTATACCCTTGTGTAACTAATCTTGCCTCATTACGTATGACAGTTCCATTTTCATCTAATTTATTACGAAAAACCCATCGAGTTCCAATAATAGAAGTTTCTTCAGGTTTTGGAACTAATTCCCAAACTTTATTTCTTGTGAATTGTTCAAGTTCATCATGCATAGCTATAATCCAATCTTCGTCAAGCAATGCATCTTTTATGTTTTTAGGCTTGATTTGAGATAATAAAGATAGATGACCAGCTAAACTTTGAACTTGTGATCTCGTAAGAATCCCTTTATCGATATCACCAATTACATTTTCTATAAGATGATTTCTAATGACAAGTGTTTTTTTGGGTAAGTCATTTAACTGTGGATTAGGATTTTCAAGAGGATTAACATTGACAGGTGGAGATGTATTGTCTATTTTCAGTTCTTCCATATTTTTGAGAATGTCTTCAATGACAACATCATTAACTACTAGCTTTTTATATTTAGGAGGAGGTTCAAATTCATCAAAAGTTACATTCATTGACTCCTCAACAACTAGAGTTCTTTTATTGAATACACTATAAGTCTTACTGTTAAGTGAATATCCCAGTAATATTCCTTCATCAGATTTGGGATCGAATTTCACCAAACATTGTTTAGTGTTTAAAATAAAACATTTACTCCCAAAAACACGTAAGTAATTTATTTTTAGAGTTCTTTTATAATAAAGCTCATAGGGTGTTTTTAACAACACTGGTCTCAGCAAGACTCGATTTAAGATATAACAAGATGTTGCAATTGCTTCAGCCCAAAAGTATTTAGGAAGACGGTATTCATTTAGCATAGTGTTGGCCATTTCTTGTAAGGTACGATTTTTCCTTTCTACCACACCATTTGATTGTGGTGTGTATGGAGCAGAGAAGTTATGGCTTATACCGTGCTCATCACAGAACATTATGAAATCAGAATTGTAAAATTCTTTTTCGTGATCAGACCGAATATAAACAATAGAGTTTCCCTGTTGATTTTGGATTTTCTTGCATAATGCTGAGAAGGAGTTTATCGCTTCATTTTTAAATTTTAGAAAATCAACCCATGTGAATCATGAATATTCATCTACTAGGACTAGAATATAAACAGCACCCCCATGCTGTGTTTAGGGATAGGACCTACCAAATTCATATGCAAGAGTTCTAATGGTCGAGAGGTTGACACTGTGAGTTTAGGTTTATGAGATGCATGTATTTGTTTTCCTAATTCATAGGCTTCACAAATATGGTCTTTTAGAAATTTTAGTTTAGGGAGACCATGGACATGTTCCTTAGAAGATATGTTATTTATCAATTTCATGTTAATGTGTCCTAACCTACGATGCCAAAGCCATGGATTATCATTAGTAGATACAAGACACACATTTTTCAGGCGTGAGTATGTATCTAGGTCACACGTGTACACATTTTGACTTCAAGGACATAATAAAATCAATTTACCAGATTGGTCAAATATTGAACAATTATGAGGACTAAAAGTTATTTTAAAACCACTATCACATAATTGACTAATTGATAGAAGATTTTACCTGAGTCTTGTGACTAATTGAACATTAGAGATGGTTATGTGTTTATTGCCAACACTTCTAATTCTAATAACTTTACCTTTGTTGCTATCTCCAAATGTTACCTCACCACAGTCTGTTGCTTGTAGATTGTTCAATTTTATTTTATCGCCTGTCATGTGTCTTGAACAACCGCTATCAAGGTACCATTTATTTTTACTAGAGTCAGCTGTGAGACATACCTGCAACATATATTAAGTTCACAAACTGGTACCCTTTAATGAGAAGGGTCCTTTGGATAATTTTTCCATTTTGTATAAGGATTATTTGTATTTTCCTTTACAAAATTTGGTACATGATAATAAGTTTTAGTAGACACAAGTCTTCTATGAGTAACAGGTCTGCAATATGCTTGATTTGCTCTATTATTGTATCTTGAACGATTTTGATGAAAGTTTCTAGATGATCTTTCATGAGATTTTCTTATTGCGATAATGGGTGTATTGTAAGTTCCTTTTGGTACCCAAATCATTTTTCCTTTATATTTTCTATTTTTGGCATTACATGAGTAAACAGAATGACCATTCCTGTTACAATAAGAACATTTAGAAAAAGGAGATGCATGACCTTCTTTTTCTTTGCTTTTAACATGGTAAAGTCCTTTATCTTTTTTCTTACTAGATTCTCCGACATATCTTAATCCTTCTTTGTTAAAATCACATCTTTGTTGACTGAGCATAACATCAAGATTTTCTTTTCCTTTTGTAAATTTTATGATTTTTGAGTTTATGTAACAAACGAGAATTTTGTATATTAATTTTAAATATTTATTGAATTAAATAAATATCTTAATTGATTTATTTATTGAATTAAATAAATAATTGATGTGATTAAGTATGGAGTAATTTAATTAAGTGCAATATGTTAACTAAGTTGATGTTTAATAATTTGTGGTGTAGTTCTAATTGAATTGAGATAATTAAATTAGATGAATATTATGTGGCATTTGTTAATAAAAATTTACTAATTTGTTACATGAATTATGATTAATAAGTGAATTACAATTGTGTAGCAATTTAGTATTATGTGGCAATTTTATTTAGTTAATTGATGTTAGCTTGTATTTAATTAAATTAGGATAGTAAGATTTAATTAGATAAAGTGTGACATTAAAAAATATGTGTTAAATGAGTTATTAAAATAAATTAAAAGAGTTTTAAATTAGTTTTGCCAAACAAGGCCCTTAACTCTGTTTTAATCCTGTTTTATCAAACAAGGCATTAGTCTTAAAAATCTATTTTTAAATTTAAAGAGGTTTTGCCAAACAAGCCCTAGTGGCTTTTGATTTTCAAAAATATATAACTGATATGTATTTAGTAGAGGGATTGAATATTTTGTCAGTTATATTATATGTAATTATGTTATATTATATGTATATCAGTTATATGTATATTACATTATACGTTAAGTTAAGTTAGTCAGAGTTAGAATAGAAGAACAGAGTAAGAGAGTTAGATAGAAAAGAGAGAAGAAAAAAGAAAGAAGAAAAGCTTGTGAATTCATAAAGATAATCACCATCATCACTATCTTCATCTTCTTCCTCTAGAAGCAAATGTAAAATTTAGTTAAGTTTTATTCTTTCATGTTCTTCATTGTTTTTACTTCTCTATAAATTGGTTTTCATGATAAACTATAAATTGATGATCAATATGTGTTAGATTATGTGTGTAAACTATTATATAGGTTTTATATGATTGTTTATGTGGTTCAATTCATGTAAATATGATGAACATGAAGAAATCATGTTCATAGCAATTTACAGTGAACTATTTTGAAAAGATGGGTTCTAAATATCAAAATTTGTGTTTGATTGTGATATGTTACGTAAATTGATCATAGATTATGATAACATGTTAAGAAACGAACAAAACATGATTTGAAGTATGTGTTTTGATTTAAAAACAGAGTCACAGTATTAATTTTTGTCAAGAAAACTTAACAATGGAGTTTTCTTCAAAATAACAAAATTAAAGGTTGTGAATCATGTATTGTGATGTATATAGGTGTTAAAGCATGCTAGAGTCATGAAGTTATCATTCTATAAAGTTTTATATGCATTGTGTTAGTTATCGGAGTTTGGTGCAAGGAAATAAACCAAATTGGCTTTTTTTCTGCATAGTTCGCGAACTGGGATTTCCTGCAGCAGGGATACCCGCCCCAGCGGGTCTCTCATAGGCAAAACGCCAGCCCCGACGGGTGTACACGCTGTCCAAAAAATGTTGCTTTGAGTTTTGCGTAGTTTTGTGCATTACATGAAAAGCTAACCTAATGTGATGAACTTGATGACATGTTAAGCATACATTGAGATGTTAGAATGATTCGTTAATGTATTTCACATGATTAATTTGTAAATATGAAATGTATAATGTGAATTATAATTTGATTAACTGTAATTTAATAAAAGTGAATGTATGATTTAATATCATAATCTGAGTATAGTTTGATTGATTATTAAGATGTATGGTTTGATCATTATGTGATAATTGATAATTAAACCTAATAATGATGAGTTAACTCTGATGGGTTAACCAATAACGTGAGTTAGTTATATGGTAACTAACGTATGTTATTTGTGACGCCCCCAGAATAGGTCCAGTCAACCAAACCCATTTTGAGTCGCCAAATATATGGTACAGAATCCAAATACAATCTTTTATATCACACGGTAGTGCAAAATATGACCAAACAACTGTGAGTGTCAATACAAATATGTAAAAAATATTAACATTCAAACTAAGTCCTCATAACAATTATTATCACACTATTTATTAAAAATAGTGACGACTACTACTGCTCTAACTCGGACCATCACTCTATCCCCCGACTAGTTCCTGCGACATTCTCATTTCCTGAAGAGGACAATAGATGAAAAGGGTGAGCTCAACTAGTCCAGTAAAGAATATTATGACTAAGATAATAGAAAATAAATTATCGTTAGTCTTCAACAATTCAGATAAAATATTATTGACAACAAGTTTTCGATAAATATTCGCAGCGGAAATAACAATTCATTATAAGAGTTAAGTAGAGAATGAAGTCTACTATCTTCTATGATTTAAAAGTCCATCATCAATATTTTATCCATATAACATCAATCAATATACATCTCGAATCAAATATTCATCTTTGCGCTACAGGCCAAAGATATCCATTTGTATCACCAGTGGTCTTGTTCATCTCAACACCTGTCATCTTTGCACTGCGGCCAAAGATATTCATCAGGTAATCATTCATCTTTGCTCTACAGGCCAAAGATATTCAATTATATCACCATTTAGGACTGAGGATGATGAAAAATAATATAAATAACGAATCCAGTGAGATAAAAGACAAAGATTAAGGATTCGCATTTTAATTTATCCAAGTTCAAAAATCTCCATAATAATACTTTGTGGAGCAAAATTTAAGAATAGAGCTCAAAACTTGGATCCAATCAAAGATAGAAACCTTCACAAGTAACTTGGACAAATAAAAGAAAATTTAATTTTTCCGTGAATAGTGCCGCATACCTGAATAGTGTCGTACACGTAAATAGTAACCTTGACGAAAAAGAAAGAATTTTATAATAAAATCCATGACAATATTTTGGTATAATGATATTGAAAAGAATAACAACGTTTACGAAAGAAAATAACATGCCTTACCTCAAAAGAATAGTACTTCTGACTGGAATATCGGATATAAGGCTGAAGAAAACTTGCACTGAATAGCAACACTCAAAGTATCGAAATACTCACAAAAATACGCTCGATATTATAGAGAGAAAATTTTCTGATTCTGGTGTGATTTTCATTTCTAACTAAGCACCCTATTTATAGGAAAAGCTTAGGATGCCAAAGTAGACTTTTGCTACCGGCGGCTTTCACCAATTCATACGCACACCTCGTGAGATTTGAAAATTCAGCATTTACAAGCCACAAAAAACAAAAGTGGGGCCCACCCATGTTTTTAATAAAAAAATATTTATTTTCTAAAATTTCAATAATTCATAATAAATGGCCCTTTTGTCAGAAAAATACAAATTCTATGTCCCTTCCATAGGAAATTTAATTCTCTACAACTTTGTAGAAGGAAGTTTTTTCAAATTCCCAACCGAAAATGGCCGAAATCCACAAACGGATGATTTTCCACACCAAAATACTGATAAAAACACATCAGCACTAATTCCTTCTTTTATATCCACAAAATAAATATTTTCTTATCATATAAATTAATAATTAATTATTCACAAATAATATAACATAACTATAATATTGACAACCAGGTCGTTCTCAGGAAAGAGGGGGCCTTCCGATAAGGATTTCTCCTTACTGTCGCGCAATTAAATAACTCCTCCTAGACAGAACTTTCTTAGACATTGTCAATAATGCTATCAAATAATATTATTCAAATAATATGAATTATTGAGTAGATAATGTGAAATACTGTGAAGTGACAATTATTGAATCAATAATATAAAATATCAATGGTAGCAATTATTGAATCAACCATATAAAATAGCAACGTAGCAATTATTGAACCAATAAAATATCATGCAATTATTGAATTAATAATATAAAATATTGAACAGTAATTACTGTAATAATTATTGAGTAAGTGACTTCTTACGTAAGAACCAATAATTCGAAATACTGTGCAATACCGTGTGCTACTGTGCACAATGCGTATTACTGTATTTTTATCACCGAGTATTTTAACAGTTTAACCGTAATAGTTTTACCGTTATTTATAAAAAGGTTAATTCTGTCGCTTTCTAGATCCGACAGTTATTCCGTTGTAGGGCCCACAAATAGCTGCGCCGCCGTACGAATATTCCCCGACAACAAGAATATTCCACGACCAAACGAATATTCCCCAACAACAATGAATATTTTATAATCACTTGCTCATTTTGAAATATTTGCACATTTCACCCATAACTTTTCACATTTATCTAATATACACCTTACTATTTCGAAATAATATATAAAGAAAATTAAATCTTTATTTATAAAATTCGGGGTCTTACATCCTCCCCTTCTTATAAAATTTCATCCTCGAAATTGAAGTACGTACCTGGTATATCGAAAAGGTGAGGATAGCTCGCTTTCATTTTCGATTCCAACTCCCAGGTCATTTCCTCAATTTCATGGTTTCTCCACAAAACTTTAACTTGAGATATAATTTTCGAGCGTAGGACATGCTCCTTCCTATCCAAGATCTTGACAGGTACCTCCTCGTACGTTAAATCTTTGACTATCTCGTCTGGTTCTAACTCAATAATGTGGTTTGGGTCTTGCACATATTTGCAAAGTACGGATATGTGAAAAACGTTATGAACACGAGACATGCTAAGAGGTAAAGCGAGTCTATAGGCCACATTTCCTACTCGGTCAAGGATCTCAAATGGACCAATGAATCATGGATTGAGCTTTCCTCTCTTGCCAAATCTTGTAACTCCCTTCCACGGAGCAACACGTAATAACTCATGGTCCCCAACATTAAATTCCACGTCCTTTCGATGAAGATCCGCATAACACTTTTGTCCATCTTGTGCTGTTTGTATCCGTTGCCGGATCATTTAGATCTTTTCCGTAGTCATACATACTAACTCCGGTCCCAACAATGTTGCTTCACCCACCTCATCCCAGCATACTGGAGAACGACACTTTCGTCCATACAATGCTTCGAATGGAGCCATGCCTATACTTGCCTGATAACTGTTGTTGTAGGAGAATTCCACCAATGGTAAGTAGTTATCCTAACACCCTTTGAAGTCTATAACACAGAGTCTCAATAGATCTTCAAGAGTTTGAATAGTCCTTTCTGATTGTCCGTCTGTTTGAGGATGATAAGCCAAACTGAATCGTAAATCCGTGCCCATAGCTTTCTGCAAACTGATCCAAAATCGTGAAGTAAATCTGGGTCACGATCCGAAACTATAGATACTGGCATCCCATGCAATCTCATAATCTCATTCATGTACATACGAGCAAGACGTTCAAGGGAATAAGTCTATCGTATAGGCAAGAAATGAGCAGACTTGGTTAATCTATCAACAATAACCCAAATCGCATCTATGCCTTGAGAAACCTTGGGAAGACCCGTAACGAAATCCATCGTAATGTGTTCCCACTTCCATTTCGCAATCTCCAGTGGTTGCAATGGACCCTTCGGCACTTGATGCTCTGCCTTTACACGTTGACACGTTAAACATCTCGAAATAAACTCCGCTATCTCTCTTTTTAAATTGCTCCACCAAAATGTATGTCAAATATCATGATACATTTTGGTACTCCCAGGATGGATTGCAAATGGTGTGTTGTGTGCCTCCATCATAATTTTATGCTTCAATTCGGAATCGTTAGGAACACAAAGTCTAGAGTTGACTCAAAGTATTCTCTCTTCATCGATTCTTGCTTCTGGAATGGCACCTTCTTGCACCTTCTTCTTCATCTTCATCAGTTCCAGATTCGTAGCTTGAGCAGCTTTAACTTTATCAATCAAAGCTGGTTCCACGTGTATACTTGACATCATCGCACTCGTTCTCGCATATGATCTTCTACTCAACGCGTCAGCTACCACGTTCTCTTTTCCCGGATGGTATTGGATGGTATGATAGTAATCGTTCAACAGCTCAAGCCAACGTCGTTGCCGCATGTTGAGTTCCTTTTGAGTGAAGAAATAATTAAGGCTCTTATGATCTGTATAAATCTCCACTTTCTCCCCGTACATGTAATGTCACCAGATCTTCAACGCGAAAATGACAGCTGCCAACTCTAGATCATGATTAGGATAATTCCTCTCATATTCTTTGAGTTGTTGCGAGGCATAGGCTATGACTTTTCCATGTTGCATGAGAACACATCCTAACCCTTTTCCCGAAGCATCGTTGTAGATAACAAATCCATCCAAACCAGATGGTATTGTCAGAATAGGTGCTGAGATAAGTCTTCTCTTGAGCTCTTGGAAGCTCTTCTCGTATTCCTCGCTCCAAACGAATTTTGTATCTTTCCGAGTCAACTGAGTTAATGGAGTACCAATTCGAGAAAACCCCTCTACGAATCTTCGATAATAACCAGCTAAGCCCAGAAAGCTTCGTACTTCGGTCACCGACTTAGGTTGCTCCCAACTTAGTATTGCTTCAATCTTCGCCGGGTCAACAGATACTCCACGTTTTGATACCACGTGTCCAAGGAATGCTACTTCCTCAAGCCAGAACTCGCATTTCTTCAGCTTGGCATATAGCTTGTTCTCACGAAGCTTTTAAAGTACCAACTTCAAGTGGTGCTCATGATCTTCACGGCTTTTAGAATAGATGAGGATGTCATCAATAAAGACAACAACGAACTGATCCAAATATTCCTTAAATACACGGTTCATCATATCCATGAAAGCAGCAGGAGCATTAGTCAATCCAAAAGACATGACTAAGAACTCATAATGCCCGTACTGAGTTCTGAAAGCAGTTTTTGGAATATCCTCAGTTTTAATCTTCAGCTGATGATATCCAGAACGAAGATCAATCTTTAAAAAGAATTGTGCTCCTTGCAACTGGTCGAACAGGTCATCAATACGTGATAGCGGATACCTATTCTTGATGGTGATATGGTTCTACTCCCGATAGTCAATACAAAGTTACATACTCCCGTCTTTCTTCTTTACGAATAAAAAAGGAGCACCCCAAGGAGACGTACTAGGACAAATAAAACCGATGTCTAACAATTCCTGTAATCGAACCTTTAACTCCTGAAGTTCAATAGGAGCCATTCGATATGGAGTTTTAGAAATGGGTTTTGTACCGGGCTCAAGGTCAATAAAGAATTCAACTTCACGTTCTGGGGGTAGACCGGGAAGTTCTTCAGGAAATACATCAGGAAACTCATTAACAACAGAAATATTATTCAGATCTGACGTATTTTGGTTTAGATCAATGATATGAGCTAAGAAAGCTTGATATCCGTTTTTCAATAAACGAATAGCTTTGTGACTTAAAATGACATTGACAGATTTTAGTGGTTTGGTGGTTTGAATTTGCACAACAGGTTGGTTAGGAATATAAAAACCAACAAACTTACGAAAATAATCAATTTTGGCATAGTAAGTGGTTAACCAGTCAATTCCTAAAATCACTTCAAATGCAAGTGTTTTCAAAGATATAAGATCAACAGGTAAGGTAATGGTACCAATCTGAATCAAGCAAGATTTGTAAACTATAGATGTAACAAAAGTTTCTCCTAACGGAGTTTCAACAGATAAGTCAAAGTCTAACTTCTCAGGTGTCAAATTTAATCGTTGAGCACAAGCAGGTAAAATAAAAAAATGGGTAATACCGGTATCTAACAAGGTGTAAACTTCACAAGAGTTTATGATTAGCTTACCCGTAATCACCTCGTGTGGGTTCCTCGCGTTTTGGGCTGTCACGACAAACGCTCTTCCAGGAATCACCGACTTTGACTTGTCCGAAACCGCCTTGGGAATCACCACCCCTGCTGGACTTGGTTTCGCAACAGGATAATCTCGGGCTATATGTCCTTCTTTTCCACAGTTATAGCATGCTTTGAATTGTTGTGGGCAGTTTGGGCTGATGTGTCCCTCTTTCCCGCATTTATAGCATACGACCGGTGGTCGTTCTCCTCCCCTAGAAATAGTTGATGCTGGTGCTGATGTTGACGTCTTCACGTTCTCATTGTTATACCTTCTCTTCTTGAAATCTCCCCCCGATTCGCTTTTTCTACTATCATGGCCACGATTACCACCGGAGTGGTTACCGCTTCTGTCATACTTTCCTCCCCGCTGGTTGTCATTGCTCCGATGACTGCTGCCACCGGTACGACCTTGGTTGTTGTCCCTTGGTTGAATATAATCACTATCTCGTTCTAACAACTGGGCCCTGTTCACTACATCCGAATATAGAGAAAATTTGTGAGAAATGAAGTATTGACATATTTCGGGTTTCAAACCTCTCAGAAACATCCGTGTCATACGTTCCTCATTCTCTACCAAATGAGGTGCAAACCTGGACAACTCCGCGAACTTAGCCTCGTACTGGGACATAGTCATGTTGTTTTGTTCGAGTCTGATAAATTCTACTTCCTTCATATGACGAATACTTTCTGGAAAGTACTTGTCATTGAACAGTTTCTGGAATTCCTCCCAAGACATCTTGAGTGCGGCAGGCTTGGTACGCTTCACGAATTCCCACCAGTAATCTGCCTCTCCACGGAACATAAACGTGGCGAATGGAACCTTTTGTTCCTCCGTGCATCCCAAGACATCAAATATCTTGGTAATTTTCTTAACCCACGTCTCCGCCTTGATCGGATCCGGCTTTTCCAAAAACTCTGGTGGTCCCAATTCTTTGAACTGCTTGGCAAGGACAAGCCGCGAGTTGTTATTATCTCCACCTGTATTTTGCACACGAGTTTCCCTCGTCTGGTTTTGCATGAACTGCAAAAAACTTCTAAACATCTCATCATTTATCGTCTGATCAGCGTTATTTTCAGGATGAACATTGCCTTCTTGTTGCACGTTCTCCTGGTTGGTGATTAAAGGTGTCTCCACGGTTTAATTCACTTCATTGTTAACATTCTCAGCTGTCATTCTCAAATACTGCCATAAAACAAGGGTTAATTAAAAAAATTAACATATCATATAATAACCCTATGCTCCAACTGACCAATTAAATACCACATAAGCTTAGGTAGGACATACTAGTGAAGGATTTACTCATCTCTCCCCTCCTAGTTCTATTCCCCGATCTCTGCCAGAGACCATATCTTTAAGCTCTGATACCAACTGTGATGCCCACAAAATAGGTCTAGTCAACCAAACCCATTCTGAGTCGCCAAATACATGGTACAGAATCCAAATACAATCTTTTATATCACACGGTCGTGCAAAATACGACCACACAACTGTGAGTGTCAATACAAATATGTAGAAAATATTAACATTCAAACTAAGTCCTCATTACAATTATTATCACACTATTTATTAAAAATAGTGACGACTACTACTGCTCTAACTCGGACCATCACTCTGTCCCCCGACTAGTTCGTGCGACATTCTCATTTCCTAGAGAGGACAATAGATGAAAAGGGTGAGCTCAACTAGCCCAGTAAAGAATATTATGACTAAGATAATGGAAAATAAATTATCGTTAGTCTTCAACAATTCAGATAAAATATTATTGACAACAAGTTTTCGATCAATATTCGCAGCGAAAATAACAATTCATTAGAAGAGTTAAGTAGAGAATGAAGTCCACTATCTTCTATGATTTAAAAGTCCATCATCAATATTTTATCCCTGTAACATCAATCAATATACATCTCGAATCAAATATTCATCTTTGCACTACAGGCCAAAGATATTCATTTGTATCACCAGTGGTCATGTTCATCTCAACACCTGTCATCTTTGCACTGCGGCCAAAGATATTCATCAGGTAATCATTCATCTTTGCTCTACAGGTCAAAGATATTCAATTATATCACCATTTAGGACTGAGGATGATGAAAAATAATATAAATAATGAATCCAGTGAGATAAAAGACAAAGATTATGGATTCGCATTTTAATTTATCCAAGTTCAAAAATACTCCATAATAATACTTTGTGGAGCAAAATTTAACAATAGAGCTCAAAACTTGGATCCAATCAAAGATAGGAACCTTAACATGCAACTTGGACAAATAGAAAAAAATTTAATTTTTCCGTGAATAGTGCAGTATACGTGAATAGTGTCGTACACTTGAATAGAAACCCCGACGGAAAAAGTAAGAATTTCATAATAAAATCCATAACAATATTTTGGTATAATGATATTGAAAAGAATAACATTGTTTACAAAAGAAAATAACATCTCTTACCTCAAAAGAATAGTACTTCTGACTAGAATATCGGATATAAGGCTGAAGAAAACTTGCAATGAATAGTAACACTCAAAGTATCGAAATACTCACAAAAATACGCTCGATATTATAGGAGAAAATTTTCTGATTCTGGTGTGATTTTCATTTCTAACTAAGCACCCTATTTATAGAAAAAGCTTAGGATGCCAAAGTAGACTTTTGCTACCGGCGGCTTTCACCAATTCATACGCACACCTCATGAGATTTGAAAACTCAGCATTTACAAGCCATGAAAAATAAAAGTGGGGCCCACCCATGTTTTTAATTAAAAATATTTATTTTCTGAAACTTTAATAATTCATAATAAATAGCCCTTTTGTCAGAAAAATACAAATTCTATGTCCATTCCATAGAAAATTTAATTCTCTACAACTTTATAGAAGGAAGTTTTTCCAAATTCCCAACCGAAAATGGCTGAAATCCACAAACGGATGATTTTTCACACCAAAATACTGATAAAAACACATCAGCACTAATTCCCTCTGTTATATCCACAAAATAAATATTTCCTTATCATATAAATCAATAATTAATTATTCATAAATAATTTTATAGAACTACAATATTGACAACTAGGTCGTTCCCAGGAAAGAGAAGGCCTTCCGATAAGGATTTCTCCTTACTGGCGCTCAATTAAATAACCCCTCCTAGACAGAACTTCGTTAGACATTGTCAATAATTCTATCTAATAATATTATTCAAATAATATGAATTATTGAGTTGATAATGTGAAATACTGTGCAGTGACAATTATTGAATCAATAATACAAAATATCAATGGTAGCAATTATTGAATCAATCATATAAAATAGCAACGTAGCAATTATTGATATAAAATAGCAACATAGCAATTATTGAACTAATAAAATATCATGCAATTATTGAATTAATAATATAAAATATTGAATAGTAATTATTGTAACAATTATTGAGTAAGTGACTTTTTACGTAAGAACCAATAATTCGAAATACTGTGCAATACCGTGTGCTACTGTGCACAACGTGTATTACTATATTTTTATCACCGGGTATTTTAACAATTTAACCGTAACAGTTTTACCGTTATTTATAAAAAGGTTATTTCTATCACTTTCTATATCTGCCAGTTATTTCGTTGTGGGGCCGACAAATAGCTGCGCCGTCGTACGAATATTCCCCGACAACAAGAATATTCCACGACCAAACGAATATTCCCCAACAACAATGAATATTTTATAACCACTTGCTCATTTTGAAATATTTGCACATTTCACCCATAACTTTTCACATTTATCAAATATACACCTTACTATTTCGAAATAATATATATAAAAAATTAAATCTTTACTTATAAAATTCGGGGTCTTACGTCCTCCCCTTCTTATAAAATTTCATCCTCGAAATTGACGTATGTACCTGGTATGTCGAAAAGGTGAGGATACCTCGCTTTCATTTCTGTTTCCAACTCCCAGGTCATTTCCTCAATTTCATGGTTTCTCCACAAAACATTAACTTGAGGTATAATTTTCGAGCGTAGGACATCCTCCTTCCTATCCAAGATCTTGACAGGTACCTCCTCGTACATTAAATCTTCGGCTATCTCGTCTGGTTCTAACTCAATAATGTGGTTTGGGTCTTTCACATATTTGCGAAGTACGGATATGTGAAAAACGTTATGAACACGAGACATGCTTAGAGGTAAAACGAGTCTATAGGCCACATTTCCTACTCGGTCAAGGATCTCAAATGGTCTAATGAATCGTGGATTGAGCTTTCCTCTCTTGCCAAACCTCGTAACTCCCTTCCACGGAGCAACACGTAATAACACATGGTCCCCAACATTAAATTCCACGTCCTTTCGATGAAGATCCGCATAACACTTTTGTCGATCTTGTGCTGTTTGTATCCGTTGCCGGATCATTTGGATCTTTTTCGTAGTCATACGTACTAAC
Organism: Panax stipuleanatus; assembly: GCA_020205555.1. Taxonomy (NCBI): domain Eukaryota; kingdom Viridiplantae; phylum Streptophyta; class Magnoliopsida; order Apiales; family Araliaceae; genus Panax; species Panax stipuleanatus. The sequence goes on from CM035119.1 coordinate 57,366,831, forward strand.
TCCGGTCCAAAAAATATTGCTTCACCCACCTCATCCTAGCATACTGGAGAACGACCCTTTCGTCCATACAACGCTTCGAATGGAGCCACGCCTATACTTGCCTGATAACTGTTGTTGTAGGAGAAATCCACCAATGGTAAGTACTTATCCCAACTCCCTTTGAAGTTTAGAACACAGAGTCTCAATAGATCTTCAAGAGTTTGAATAGTCCTTTCTGATTGTCTGTCTGTTTGAGGATGATAAGCCGAACTGAATCGTAAATCCGTGCCCATAGCTTTCTTTAAACTGATCCAAAATCGTGAAGTAAATCTGGGATCACGATCCGAAACTATGGATACTGGCATGCCATGCAATCTCACAATCTCATACATGTACATACGAGCAAGACATTCAAGGGAATAAGTCTCTCGTATAGGCAAGAAAAGAGCAGACTTGGTTAATCTATCAACAATAACCCAAATCACATCTATTTCTTGAGAAACCTTGGGAGGACCCGTAACGAAATCCATCGTAATGTGTTCCCACTTCCATTTCAAAATCTCCAGTGGTTGCAATGGACCCTTCGGCACTTGATGCTCCACTTTCCACGTTGACATGTTAAACATCTAGAAATAAACTCCGCAATCTCTCTTTTCATATTGCTCCACCAAAATGTATGTCAAAAATCATGATACATTTTGGTACTCCCAAGATGGATTGCAAACGATGTGTTGTGTGCCTCCATCATGATTCTATGCTTCAAGTCAGAATTGTTATGAACACAAAGTCTGGAGTTGACTCAAAGTATTCCCTTTTCATCGATTCTTGCTTCTGGAATGGCACCTTCTTGCACCTTCTTCTTCATCTTCATCAGCTCTGGATCCATAGCTTGAGCAGCTTTAACTTTATCAATCAAAGCTGGCTCCACGCGTATACTTGATATCATCGCACTCGTTCCCGCATATGATCTTCTACTCAACGCGTCAGCTACCACGTTCGCTTTTCCAGGATGGTATTGGATGGTATGATTGCAATCTTTCAACAGCTCAAGCCAAAGTCGTTGCCGCATGTTGAGTTCCTTTTGAGTGAAGAAATATTTAAGGCTCTTATGATCCGTATAAATCTCGACTTTCTCCCCGTACAGGTAATGTCTCCAGATCTTCAACGCGAAAATGACAACTGCCAACTCTAGATCATGAGTAGGATAATTCCTCTCATATTCTTTGAGTTGTCGCGAGGCATAGGCTATGACTTTCCCATGTTGCACGAGAACACATCCTAACCCTTTGCCCAAAGCATCACTGTAGATAACAAATCCATCCGAACCAGATGGTATTGTCAGAACAGGTGCCGAGATAAGTATTCTCTTGAGCTCTTGGAAGCTCTTCTCGCATTCCTCGCTCCAAATGAATTTTGTATCTTTTTAAGTCAACTGAGTTAATGGAGTAGCAATTCTAGAAAATCCATCTACAAACCTTCGATAATAACCAGCTAAGCCCAGAAAGCTTCGTACTTCGGTCACCGACTTAGGTTGCTCCCAACTTTGTACTACTTCAATCTTTGCCGGGTCAACAGATACTCCACGTTTCGATACCACGTGCCCAAGGAATGCTACTTCCTCAAGCCAGAACTCGCATTTCTTCAGCTTGGTATATAGCTTGTTCTCACGAAGCTTTTAAAGTACCAACTTCAAGTGGTGCTCATGATCTTCACGGCTTTTAGAATAGATGAGGATGTCATCAATAAAGACAACAACGAACTGATCCAAATAGTCCTTAAATACACGGTTCATCATATCCATGAAAGCAGCAGGAGCATTAGTCAATCCAAAAGACATGACTAAGAACTCATAATGCCCGTACCGAGTTCTGAAAGCAGTTTTTGGAATATCCTCAGTTTTAATCTTCAGCTGATGATATCCAGAATGAAGATCGATCTTTAAAAAGAATTGTGCTCCTTGCAACTGGTCGAACAGGTCATCAATACGTGATAGCGGATACCTATTCTTGATGGTGATATGGTTCAACTCCCGATAGTCAATACAAAGTTGCATACTCCCGTCTTTCTTCTTTACGAATAAAAAAGGAGCACCCCAAGGAGACGTACTAGGACAAATAAAACCGATGTCTAACAATTCCTGTAATCGAACCTTTAACTCCTGAAGTTCAATAGGAGCCATTCGATATGGAGTTTTAGAAATGGGTTTTGTACCGGGCTCAAGGTCAATAAAGAATTCAACTTCACGTTCTGGGGGTAGACCGGGAAGTTCTTCAGGAAATACATCAGGAAACTCATTAACAACAGAAATATTATTCACATCTGACGTATTTTGGTTTAGATCAATGATATGAGCTAAGAAAGCTTGATATCCGTTTTTCAATAAACGAATAGCTTTGTGACTTAAAATGACATTGACAGATTTTAGTGGTTTGGTGGTTTGAATTTGCACAACAGGTTGGTTAGGAATATAAAAACCAACAACCTTACGAAAACAATCAATTTTGGCATAGTAAGTGGTTAACCAGTCAATTCCTAAAATCACGTCAAATGCAAGTGTTTTCAAAGATATAAGATCAACAGGTAAGGTAATGGTACCAATCTGAATCAAGCAAGATTTGTAAACTATAGATGTAACAAAAGTTTCTCCTAACGGAGTTTCAACAGATAAGTCAAAGTCTAACTTCTCAGGTGTCAAATTTAATCGTTGAGCACAAGCAGGTAAAATAAAAAAATGGGTAGCACCGGTATCTAACAAGGTGTAAACTTCACAAGAGTTTATGATTAGCTTACCCGTAATCACCTCGTGTGGGTTCCTCGCGTTTTGGGCTGTCACGACAAACGCTCTTCCAGGAATCACCGACTTTGACTTGTCCAAAATCGCCTTGGGAATCACCACCCCTGCTGGACTTGGTTTAGCAACAGGATAATCTCGGGCTATATGTCCTTCTTTTCCACAGTTATAGAATGCTTTGAATTGTTGTGGGCAGTTTGGGCTGATGTGTCCCTCTTTCCCGCATTTATAGCATACGACCGGTGGTCGTTCTCCTCCCCTAGAAATAGTTGATGTTGGTGCTGATGTTGACGTCTTCACGTTCTCATTGTTATACCTTCTCTTCTTGAAATCTCCCCCCGATTCGCTTTTTCTACTATCATGGCCACGATTACCACCGGAGTGGTTACCGCTTCTGTCATACTTTCCTCCCCGCTGGTTGTCATTGCTCCGATGACTGCTGCCACCGGTACGACCTTGGTTGTTGTCCCTTGGTTGAATATAATCACTATCTCGTTCTAACAACTGGGCCCTGTTCACTACATCCGAATATAGAGAAAATTTGTGAGAAATGAAGTATTGACATATTTCGGGTTTCAAACCTCTCAGAAACATCCGCGTCATACGTTCCTCATTCTCTACCAAATGAGGTGCAAACCTGGACAACTCCGCGAACTTAGCCTCGTACTGGGACATAGTCATGTTGTTTTGTTCGAGTCTGATAAATTCTACTTCCTTCATATGACGAATACTTTCTGGAAAGTACTTGTCATTGAACAGTTTCTGGAATTCCTCCCAAGACATCTTGAGTGCGGCTGGCTTGGTACGCTTCACGGATTCCCACCAGTAATCTGCCTCTCCACGGAACATAAACGTGGCGAATGGAACCTTTTGTTCCTCCGTGCATCCCAAGACATCAAATATCTTGGTAATTTTCTTAACCCACGTCTCCGCCTTGATCGGATCCGGCTTTTCCAAAAACTCTGGTGGTCCCAATTCTTTGAACTGCTTGGCAAGGACAAGCCGCGAGTTGTTATTATCTCCACCTGTATTTTGCACACGAGTTTCCCTCGTCTGGTTTTGCTTGAACTGCAAAAAACATCTAAACATCTCATCATTTATCGTCTGATCAGCGTTATTTTCAGGATGAACATTGCCTTCTTGTTGCACGTTCTTCTGGTTGGTGATTAAAGGTGTCTCCACAGTTTAATTCACTTCATTGTTAACATTCTCAGCTGCCATTCTCAAATACTGCCATAAAACAAGGGTTAATTAAACAAATTAACATATCATATAATAACCCTATGCTCCAACTGACCAATTAAATACCACATAAGCTTAGGTAGGACATACTAGTGAAGGATTTACTCATCTCTCCCCTCCTAGTTCTATTCCCCGATCTCCGCCAGAGACCATATCTTTAAGCTCTGGTACCAACTGTGACGCCCACAAAATAGGTCTAGTCAACCAAACCCATTCTGAGTCGCCAAATACATGGTACAGAATCCAAATACAATCTTTTATATCACACGGTCGTGCAAAATACGACCACACAACTGTGAGTGTCAATACAAATATGTAGAAAATATTAACATTCAAACTAAGTCCTCATTACAATTATTATCACACTATTTATTAAAAATAGTGACGACTACTACTGCTCTAACTCGGACCATCACTCTGTCCCCCGACTAGTTCGTGCGACATTCTCATTTCCTAGAGAGGACAATAGATGAAAAGGGTGAGCTCAACTAGCCCAGTAAAGAATATTATGACTAAGATAATGGAAAATAAATTATCGTTAGTCTTCAACAATTCAGATAAAATATTATTGACAACAAGTTTTCGATCAATATTCGCAGCGAAAATAACAATTCATTAGAAGAGTTAAGTAGAGAATGAAGTCCACTATCTTCTATGATTTAAAAGTCCATCATCAATATTTTATCCCTGTAACATCAATCAATATACATCTCGAATCAAATATTCATCTTTGCACTACAGGCCAAAGATATTCATTTGTATCACCAGTGGTCATGTTCATCTCAACACCTGTCATCTTTGCACTGCGGCCAAAGATATTCATCAGGTAATCATTCATCTTTGCTCTACAGGCCAAAGATATTCAATTATATCACCATTTAGGACTGAGGATGATGAAAAATAATATAAATAACGAATCCAGTGAGATAAAAGACAAAGATTATGGATTCGCATTTTAATTTATCCAAGTTCAAAAATACTCTATAATAATACTTTGTGGAGCAAAATTTAACAATAGAGCTCAAAACTTGGATCCAATCAAAGATAGGAACCTTAACATGCAACTTGGACAAATAGAAAAAAATTTAATTTTTCCGTGAATAGTGCAGTATACGTGAATAGTGTCGTACACTTGAATAGTAACCCCGACGAAAAAAGTAAGAATTTCATAATAAAATCCATAACAATATTTTGGTATAATGATATTGAAAAGAATAACATCGTTTACAAAAGAAAATAACATCTCTTACCTCAAAAGAATAGTACTTCTGACTGGAATATCGGATATAAGGCTGAAGAAAACTTGCACTGAATAGTAACACTCAAAGTATCGAAATACTCACAAAAATAAGCTCGATATTATAGGAGAAAATTTTCTGATTCTGGTGTGATTTTCATTTCTAACTAAGCACCCTATTTATAGGAAAAGCTTAGGATGCCAAAGTAGACTTTTGCTACCGGCGGCTTTCACCAATTCATATGCACACCTCGTGAGATTTGAAAATTCAGCATTTACAAGCCATAAAAAATAAAAGTGGGGCCCACCCATGTTTTTAATTAAAATTATTTATTTTCTAAAACTTTAATAATTCATAATAAATAGCCCTTTTGTCAGAAAAATACAAATTCTATGTCCATTCTATAGAAAATTTAATTCTCTACAACTTTATAGAAGGAAGTTTTTTCAAATTCCCAACCGAAAATGGCTGAAATCCACAAACGGATGATTTTTCACACCAAAATACTGATAAAAGCACATCAGCACTAATTCCCTCTGTTATATCCACAAAATAAATATTTTCTTATCATATAAATCAATAATTAATTATTCATAAATAATTTTATAGAACTACAATATTGACAACTAGGTCGTTCCCAGGAAAGAGAGGGCCTTCCGATAAAGATTTCTCCTTACTGACGCGCAATTAAATAACCCCTCCTAGACAGAACTTCCTTAGACATTGTCAATAATGCTATCTAATAATATTATTCAAATAATATGAATTATTGAGTTGATAATGTGAAATACTGTGCAGTGACAATTATTGAATCAATAATACAAAATATCAATGGTAGCAATTATTGAATCAATCATATAAAATAGCAACGTAGCAATTATTGATATAAAATAGCAACATAGCAATTATTGAACCAATAAAATATCATACAATTATTGAATTAATAATATAAAATATTGAATAGTAATTACTGTAACAATTATTGAGTAAGTGACTTCTTACGTAAGAACCAATAATTCGAAATACTGTGCAATACCGTGTGCTACTGTGCACAACGCGTATTACTATATTTTTATCACCGGGTATTTTAACAATTTAACCGTAACAGTTTTACCGTTATTTATAAAAAGGTTATTTCTATCACTTTTCTATATCTGACAGTTATTCCGTTGTGGGGCCGACAAATAGCTGCGCCGTCGTACGAATATTCCCCGACAACAAGAATATTCCACGACCAAACGAATATTCCCCAACAACAAGAATATTCCACGACCAAACGAATATTCCACGTCCTTTCGATGAAGATCCGCATAACACTTTTGTCGATCTTGTGCTGTTTGTATCCGTTGCCGGATCATTTGGATCTTTTTCGTAGTCATACGTACTAACTCCGGTCCAAAAAATGTTGCTTCACCCACCTCATCCCAGCATACTGGAGAACGACCCTTTCGTCCATACAACGCTTCGAATGGAGCCACGTTTATACTTGCCTGATAACTGTTGTTGTAGGAGAAATCCACCAATGGTAAGTACTTATCCCAACTCCCTTTGAAGTTTAGAACACAGAGTCTCAATAGATCTTCAAGAGTTTGAATAGTCCTTTCTGATTGTCTGTCTGTTTGAGGATGATAAGCCGAACTGAATCGTAAATCCGTGCCCATATCTTTCTTCAAACTGATCCAAAATCGTGAAGTAAATCTGGGATCACGATCCGAAACTATTGATACTGGCATGCCATGCAATCTCACAATCTCATTCATGTACATACGTGCAAGACGTTCAAGGGAATAAGTCTCTCGTATAGGTAAGAAAAGAGCAGACTTGGTTAATCTATCAACAATAACCCAAATCACATCTATTTCTTGAGAAACCTTGGGAGGACCCGTAACGAAATCCATCGTAATGTGTTCCCACTTCCATTTCAAAATCTCCAGTGGTTGCAATGGACCCTTCGGCACTTGATTCTCCGCTTTCCACGTTGACATGTTAAACATCTCGAAATAAACTCCACGATCTCTCTTTTCATATTGCTCCACCAAAATGTATGTCAAAAATTATGATACATTTTGGTACTCCCAGGATGGATTGCAAACGATGTGTTGTGTGCCTCCATCATGATTCTATGCTTCAAGTCAGAATTGTTATGAACACAAAGTCTGGAGTTGACTCGAAGTATTCCCTTTTCATCGATTCTTGCTTCTGGAATGGCACCTTCTTGCACCTTCTTCTTCATCTTCATCAGCTCTGGATCCATAGCTTGAGCAGCTTTAACTGTATCAATCAAAGCTGGCTCCACGCGTATACTTGATATCATCGCACTCGTTCCCGCATATGATCTTCTACTCAACGCGTCAGCTACCAAGTTCACTTTTCCAGGATGGTATTGGATGGTATGATTGCAATCTTTCAACAGCTCAAGCCAAAGTCGTTGCCGCATGTTGAGTTCCTTTTGAGTGAAGAAATATTTAAGGCTCTTATGATCCGTATAAATCTCGACTTTCTCCCCGTACAGGTAATGTCTCCAGATCTTCAACGCGAAAATGACAACTGCCAACTCTAGATCATGAGTAGGATAATTCCTCTCATATTCTTTGAGTTGTCGCGAGGCATAGGCTATGACTTTCCCATGTTGCACGAGAACACATCCTAACCCTTTGCCCAAAGCATCACTGTAGATAACAAATCCATCCGAACCAGATGGTATTGTCAGAACAGGTGCCGAGATAAGTCTTCTCTTGAGCTCTTGGAAGCCTTTCTCGCATTCCTCGCTCCAAATGAATTTTGTATCTTTTTAAGTCAACTGAGTTAATGGAGTAGCAATTCTAGAAAATCCATCTACAAACCTTCGATAATAACCAGCTAAGCCCAGAAAGCTTCGTACTTCGGTCACCGACTTAGGTTGCTCCCAACTTTGTACTACTTCAATCTTTGCCGGGTCAACAGATACTCCACGTTTCGATACCACGTGCCCAAGGAATGCTACTTCCTCAAGCCAGAACTCGCATTTCTTCAGCTTGGCATATAGCTTGTTCTCACGGAGCTTTTAAAGTACCAACTTCAAGTGGTGCTCATGATCTTCACGGCTTTTAGAATAGATGAGGATGTCATCAATAAAGACAACAACGAACTGATCCAAATATTCCTTAAATACACGGTTCATCATATCCATGAAAGCAGCAGGAGCATTAGTCAATCCAAAAGACATGACTAAGAACGCATAATGCCCGTACCGAGTTCTGAAAGTAGTATTTGGAATATCTTCAGTTTTAATCTTCAGCTGATGATATCCAGAACGAAGATTGATCTTTGAAAAGAATTGTGCTCCTTGCAACTGGTCGAACAGGTCATCAATACGAGGTAGCGGATACCTATTCTTGATGGTGACATGGTTCAACTCCCGATAGTCAATACAAAGTCGCATACTCCCGTCTTTCTTCTTTACGAATAAAAAAGGAGCACCCCAAGGAGACGTACTAGGACAAATAAAACTGATGTCTAACAATTCCTGTAATTGGACCTTTAACTCCTGAAGTTCAATAGGAGCCATTCGATATGGGATTTTAGAAATGGGTTTTGTACCGGGCTCAAGGTCAATAAAGAATTCAACTTCACATTCTAGGGGTAGACCGGGAAGTTCTTCGGGAAATACATCAGGAAACTCATTAACAACAGAAATATTATTCAGATCTGATGTATTTTGGTTTAGATTAGTGACATGGACTAAGAAAGCTTGACATCCATTTTTCAATAAACGAATAGTTTTGTGACTTGAAATGACATTGACAGATTTTAGTGGTTTGGTGGTTTGAATTCTCACAACATGTTGGTTAGGAATATAAAAACCAACAACCTTACGAAAACAATCAATTTTGGCATGCTAAGTGGTTAACCAGTCAATTCCTAAAATCACGTCAAATGCAAGTATTTTCAAAGATATAAGATCAGCAGGTAAGGTAAGGGTACCAACCTGAATCAAGCAAGATTTGTAAACTGTAGATGTAATGAAAGTTTCTCCTAACGGAGTTTCAACAGGTAAGTCAAAGTCTAACTTCTTAGGTGTCAAATTTAATCGTTGAGCACAAGCAGGTGAAATAAAAGAATGGGGAGCACCGTTATCTAACAAGGTGTAAACTTCACAAGAGTTTATGATTAGCTTACCTGTAATCACCTCGTGTGGGTTCCTCGCGTTTTGGGCTGTTACGACAAACGCTCTTCCAGGAATCACCGACTTTGACTTGTCCGAAACCGCCTTGGGAATCACCACCCCCGCTGGACTTGGTTTCGCAACAGGATAATCTCGAGCTATATGTCCTTCTTTTCCACAGTTATAGCATGCTTTGAATTGTTTTGGGCAGTTTGGGCTTATTGTCCCTCTTTCCCGCATTTATAGCATACGACCGGTGGTCGTTCTCCTCCCCTAGAAATAGTTAATGCTGGTGCTGATGTTGACGTCTTCACGTTCTCATTGTTATACCTTCTCTTCTTGAAATCTCCCCCCGATTCGCTTTTTCTACTATCATGGCCACGATTACCACCGGAGTGGTTACCGCTTTTGTCATACTTTCCTCCCTGCTGGTTGTCATTTCTCCGATGACTGTTGCCACCGGTACGACCTTGGTTGTTGTCCCTTGGTTGAATATAATCACTATCTCGTTCTAACAACTGGGCCCTGTTCACTACATCCGAATATAGAGAAATTTTGTGAGAAATGAGGTATTGACATATTTCGGGTTTCAAACCTCTCAGAAACATCCGCGTCATACGTTCCTCATTCTCTACCAAATGAGGTGCAAACCTGGACAACTCCGCGAACTTAGCCTCGTACTGGGACACAGTCATGTTGTTTTGTTCGAGTCTGATAAATTCTACTTCGTTTATATGACGAATACTTTCTGGATAGTACTTGTCATTAAACAGTTTCTGGAATTCCTCCCAAGACATCTTGAGTGTGGCAGGCTTGGTACGCTTCACGGATTCCCACCAGTAATCTGCCTCTCCACGGAACATAAACGTGGCAAATGGAACCTTCTGTTCCTCCGTGCATCCCAAGACATCAAATATCTTGGTAATTTATTTAACCCACGTCTCCGCCTTGATAGGATCTGAATTTCCCAAAAACTCTTGTGGTCCCAATTCTTTAAACTGCTTGGCAAGGACAAGCCGCGAGTTGTTATTATCTCCACCTGTATTTTGCACACGAGTTTGCCTCGTCTGGTTTTGCATGAACTACAAAAAACTTCTAAACATCGCATCGTTTATCGTCTGATCAGCGTTGTTTTAAGGATGAACATTGCCTTCTTATTGCATGTTCTCCTGGTTGGTGATTAAAGGTGTCTCCACGGTCTCATTCAATTCATTGTTAACATTCTCAGCTGCCATTCTTAAATACAGCCATAAAACAAAGGTTAATTAAACAAATTAACATATCACATAATAACCCTATGCTCCGACTGACCAATTAAATACCACATAAGCTTAGGTAGGACATACTAGTGAAGGATTTACTCGTCTCTCCCCTCCTAGTTCTATTCCCCGATCTCCGCCAGAGACCATATCCCTAAGCTCTGATACCAACTGTGACGCCCCCAGAATTGGTTCAGTCAACCAAACCCATTTTGAGTTGCCAAATACATGGTACAGAATCCAAATATAATTTTTTATATCACACGGTCGTGCAAAATACGACCACACAACTGTGAATGTCAATACAAATATGTAGAAAATATTAACATTCAAACTAAGTCCTCATTATAATTATTATCACAATATTTATTAGAAATAGTGAGGACTACTACTGCTCTAACTCGGACCATCACTCTGTCCTCCGACTAGTTGCTGCGACATTCTCATTTTCTGAAGAGGACAACAGATGAAAAGAGTGAGCTCAACTAGCCTAGTAAAGAATATTATGACAAAGATAATGGAAAATAAATCATCGTTAGTCTTCAACAATTCAGATAAAATATTATTGACAACAAGTTTTCGATCAATATTCGCAGCGAAAATAACAATTCATTATAAGAGTTAAGTAGAGAATGAAGTCTACTATCTTCTATGATTTAAAAGTCCATCATCAATATTTTATCCATATAACATCAATCAATATACATCTCGAATCAAATATTCATCTTTGCGCTACAGGCCAAAGATATTCATTTGTATCACCAGTGGTCATGTTCATCTCAACACCTGTCATCTTTGCACTACGGCCAAAGATATTCATCAGGTAATCATTCATCTTTGCTCTACAGGCCAAAGATATTCAATTATATCACCATTTAGGACTGAGGATGATGAAAAATAATATAAATAACGAATCCAGTGAGATAAAAGACAAAGATTAAGTATTCGCATTTTAATTTATCCAAGTTCAAAAATACTCCATAATAATACTTTGTGGAGCAAAATTTAAGAATAGAACTCAAAACTTAGATCCAATCAAAGATAGAAACCTTCACAAACAACTTGGACAAATAGAAGAAAATTTAATTTTTCCATGAATAGTGCCGCATACCTGAATAGTGTCGTACACGTAAATAGTAACCTTGACGAAAAAGAAAGAATTTCATAATAAAATCCATGACAATATTTTGGTATAATGATATTGAAAAGAATAACAACGTTTACGAAAGAAAATAACATGTCTTACCTCAAAAGAATAGTACTTCTCACTGGAATATCGGATATAAGGCTGAAAAAAACTTGCACTGAATAGCAACACTCAAAGTATCGAAATACTTACAAAAAATACGCTCGATATTATAGAGAGAAAATTTTCTGATTCTGGTGTGATTTTCATTTCTAATTAAGCACCCTATTTATAGGAAAAGCTTAGGATGCCAAAGTAGACTTTTGCTACCGGCGGCTTTCACCAATTCATACGCACACCTCGTGAGATTTGAAAATTCAATAATTCATAATAAATAGCCTTTTGTCAGAAAAATACAAATTCTATGTCCTTTCCATAGGAAATTTAATTCTCTACAACTTTGTAGAAGTACGTTTTTCCAAATTCCCAACCGAAAATGGCCGAAATCCACAAACGAATGATTTTTCACACCAAAATACTGATAAAAACACATCAGCACTAATTCCTTCTTTTATATCCACAAAATAAATATTTCCTTATCAAATAAATCAATAATTAATTATTCGCAAATAATATTACAGAACTACAATATTGACAACTAGGTCGTTCCTAGGAAAGAGGGGGCCTTCCGATAAGGATTTCTCCTTACTGGCGCGCAATTAAATAACCCCTCCTAGACAGAACTTTCTTAGACATTGTCAATAATGCTATATAATAATATTATTCAAATAATATGAATTATTGAGTTGATAATGTGAAATACTGTCCAGTGACAATTATTGAATCATTAATACAAAATATCAATGGTAGCAATTATTGAATCAATCATATAAAATAGCAACGTAGCAATTATTGATATAAAATATCAACGTAGCAATTATTGAACTAATAAAATATCATGCAATTATTGAATCAATAATATAAATTATGAAACAGTAATTACTGTAACAATTATTGAGTAAGTGACTTCTTACGTAAGAACCAATAATTCAAAATACTGTGCAATACCGTGTGCTACTGTGGACAACGCGTGTTACTGTATTTTTATCACCGGGTATTTCAACAGTTTAACCGTAACAGTTTTACAGTTATTTATAAAAAGGTTATTTCTGTCGCGTTCTATATCCGACAGTTATTCCATTGTGGGGCGCATAAATAGCTGCGCCGTCGTACGAATATTCCCCGACAACATGAATATTCCACGTCCAAACGAATATTCCCCAACAACAATGAATATTTTATAACCACTTGCTCATTTTGAAATATTTACACATTTCACCCATAACTTTTTACATTTATCAAATATACACCTTACTATTTCGAAATAATATATAAAGAAAATTAAATCTTTATTTATAAAATTCGGGGTCTTACAGATAGTCCTTCTCCGCAACCGGTAGCATTGTAGGCCATAGATGGATCTATTCTTAGATATACCTTTATTCACTTAACAAACAAGTTAAAGAGCACCGCTTTGATACCAATTGAAAATTCAATAATAATCTAGAAGGGGGGTTGAATGGATTGTTACTGGTTAAAAAATTTATCTTAGGCCTTTTTGAATTTTTAACAAATTAATTTATAGTGTCAGAAATTAATATGCAGAATTAGAAAACTTCAATCATACAATGCACATAGATTTATCTGGTTCACAATATACAGCTCGGGTATATTGCTACGTCCAGTCTCAAGCTCCTCTCCAGGGCTTGAGATCCTATTACTCCCAGTAATAAATGCTCCTTCACTAGGTGGAGAAACCTTTACAAAGTTTTTTAGATCAACTTACAACTCTTCACAACTAACTATCTTGGACAGCGAACTCCCAGCTACTTCCTCAAGCTTAGTTGAATATTCTTTTGAGTTCAGAACTATTTTATAACCTGGTCTTGAAACAACAATCTCTTCCTCACCTCACAAGTTCACTAGAGACCCAACTCTCAACTGACCTCTCTAAGACTCTGGTTTTGGTCAAAGAATTTTTGTCTTTCTCACAGATATAAAATAAACTGACTCTACCCTTTTTCCTTTTTTCAAAAAGATAGTTTTGAATTTGCTTCTAAAGTAAACCTATATAGTTTAGTACAGATTTATAAAAGTTCAAATAACTTTTATAGTAGATGCTTCTCAGATAAGCAGATATATATTTTATGATCAAAAATAAAAGTTCAAGACTTTTATGTGGAATGCTTCAGATACGCAGATATGTAAATTGATGCAGTTTTATAAATGTTTTCTTTTCTTTTAATAAAAAAATGTGTTTCTATGGTTTAAACAATTCTAGAAAACATGTTTCTTTATAAAGAGTGTGTTTCTATGGTTTGAATAGATATATCTTTGAGTTCAGAAAAACCAAATAAAATCACTTATAATGCAACAAGTACTTTTGTGAATAAATAAGTTTTATGAGTAAGATACTTGTTATGAAAGTTTATCAAATATAATAGATTTATCAAATAAATAATACTTGATGAAATTTGTTTCACCCACGTATAAATATTATATTATATTTGATCTATGTTGTGAAAATTTGGCCACTCAGGATTTAAAGACCGTTTCGAAGAATTTTATAGAAATAACATCTGAATTATTTCGGTATCTAAGTACTGACCAAATTGTGTGTTTCACAATATGATAATTATATAAATATTTTTTAATACTTATATAATGTATCAATATTAATAAAAAGTTACTTAGGATTTAAAGACCGTTTCGGAGAATTTCATAGAAATAACATCCGAATTATACCGGTATCTAAGTACATACTTTTTATAATATTTAATAGATTAAATATATATATATATATATATATATATATATATATATATATAAATGTGTATAACAATTAACTATGATAAATTTTCACCCACTTATATATATTATATTATATTTGATCTATGTTGTGAAAATTTTGCCACTCAGGATTTAAAGACCGTCTCGAAGAATTTTAAAGAAATAACATCCAAATTATATTAGTATCTAAGTACTGACCAAATTATTTGTTTCACAATTTGATAATTATATGAATATTTTTCAATACTTATATAATGCATCAATATTAATAAAAAGCCACTTAGGATTTAAAGACCGTCCGGAAGAGAAATTTCTTTCGAATTATATCGGTATATAAGTACAGACTTTTTATAATATTTAATAGATTAAATATATATATATATATATATATATATAAATGTGTATAAAAAATTATCTTTAATATATCTATATATATAAGCAGATATGAGATAATATAAATACAGAAATTTAATGACTTATCTCAACTACTTTGACCAATTTAATCTTCTTTCAAGAAATAGAACTTTGAATTTAGAAGATGAAGATAAATCTTTTTGCAGAGAGATTATGTCGGCAAGGAGATATAGCTTTTCTTTGCTTTGTGAATTGGTAAGTTTGGAATGAATGAAAAACCTCCTATTTATAGGATTTTGAAGTTGAGGAAAAAATAGTAATTTTTAAAATCTGATTTTGAACCAATGGTTCAGATTGCATGGATGTAAAAATGAATGAATCGGATGAAAGAGGAGCTCACGGATTGGTATATAAAAACAAGCAGACTTGTTTTTCAAAGTTAGCCCATGAAAATATTAAAGTGCCCAAGTCATGTTCCTTTTTAAAATTGTATGCATGCTTTAGTTAATGTATCAAATGATTTCACAAAGGCTATTTCATAGCCTTTTCATGCCAACACTTTAGCACACACGATTTCACTTTTATGGCGCACACACACATGGTTTTAAATACAAATATACACACACGGCACACACACACACACACAGATATATATATATATATATATATATATATATATAATGATTTTGAATTCTTTTTGCCCAATAAGAATTTTAGAAAATAATAGAAATCTCCTTGCCTTAGGAAATGTTAATATTTGAATAAATTTAATTAACACTTGATTATTAATTTATCAAGGTCAAGAAAAATAAATTCAATTTTAGGATGAAAAAATATTTTTGATAGGAATTAAAATAGGATAATTAAAATCAATTTATATAATAATCCTATAGAGAGGATTCTACCTATTTTATATTAATCCTATTTACTTAGTTTGTTATTATCAACATCATCAAAATAAACTGATTAGTTTGGAGACCTATCAGTACGGTAACAATTTACTCAAAAATTCTTTTATGATTAATGTTGAAATCTATCAGTACGGTAGCAATATATCCTAGTCAGACCAAAGTCGTCCATTCGCTGAGGGGTCCATACGATTATGAGTCACGAACTTGTCATAGGCATGAGTTTTAAGAACTCGCACCTAATCTTAATATTATCTAATTATATCTTAGAAATCTCTATCTATCAAAATAAATATGAGAAAAGAATCACCTTTCCACCATATGTATAATGATACCGCGACACTAACATTCCAACGATTATCAATGCGACGCACTCAGTGCAAGCACAAAATTTCTGCCCATACAAAAGTTTGTACAACTAAGCCATCACATGAGTCCTCAATAGAAATCTAATACTTAACTCTATCTTACTCTATCACTTGCTCATTACGAGCTTTCTACGTTCATCACATACAACTCTTCATGAGTTCATCTCGTACTTTTCATAGTACATTCTCTTATAGCATCAAGCTATACACACTTAGTCGTTACAAACTATCTATCATTTCACAGTTCAATCTGATCACGTCGTGATCATCGCTTTACCTCAGGGTTCTTTCCCTACTATCAACTAAACTCCATCCGAGTTTATTCTCACTATCTTCGTCATATACATCTTATAGACATCGTTTTAACATTTTCATTATCGGAGTTAGGAAACTCCTGATTCTCATTCTCTAGATATTTTAAGATTCTTCTTTGAATCTTCACGTATATATTTTAATCTTTATCTTTCCCTCTCTCAGGTTATAGTCTAAAGTACAGTTACCTAAGGTTTATAACCTACAGCTCTGATACCAACCTGTGACGCCCCCAAATCCGGGATCCTCTCTTTTCTCAGATCCGGTGCAGTCACGATACTACTATCGTCGAACTATTACAACTTTTAATCATTAGTAAAAGAATACAACTTTGCTTTTTACAATTTAGAATATAAATTCTATTCATTTTCAAGATCTCGTCTTTACATCATATTCGATGTTAATAAAATGCGAAATAACTTAAACTTTTTCAGTCTTCCTAGAACAAAATCTTTTATTGATTCCATAACTTGAATCCATTACATAACCCTGAATCAACTTTATAATATGATTCATCCTATTTAAGTTATTGTATAACGTTTACAACTCAACTCGATATCCTCTATGTATTAACTAATACATATTTACAGTACGACAAGTTTTAAACAACGTATACAATTATCAAATACAACTCTTAGAACCTAAACAGGGTTCAAACGATAATCTAAATAGTATTCTTCGTTGCGATAGTATCTATCTTTATCAATCAAGAAGAACGAAATCTTTATCGTAAGTCCTTAACCTGCAAAAGTGGTTATTTGCAAGAGTGAGCTCGACAGCTCAGCAATTCTAACAGTTTTCATGCATCACATAGCATATAACATCATACTCAGTTTATGCATTTATAAACAGTTTATATTTACTACGCATGTTACTTTTCACATAACAAGTATATCATCAAAGATCAACTTTCAATCTCATTTATATCTCATATACAGTTCATATATAAGTTCACATTATCACAGCATAATATAATTCAACTAACAGTTATTGAATTCATATATCAAGTAAGAACTGAAAGACTTGCCTGATTCGTAGTTTAACAACTACGACTTAACTGCTTAAGAATATCTGCACTTCGTGTAATCCTACACAGTTATATTAATCATAGAGATCACACTTATCATTATACACTTCCATACATTCTCAATATAATAATTAGTATTACATTGTTGTCTAACTTGGTTCTTAGAACCTTCGTCTTACTTTCTTATCGTATTCTTATAATAACTATGTACGTATAAGTATACTTTAACCATACGTACTTACTACCATTCTCTACATATACATATGCCTGTCTACCACTAATCTATTTACATATAGCTAGTGTAGTCCATCTTTTGAGTTAATCATTCTCATATATCATTACTAACACATAAGTCCATAACAAAGCAAATATACGCTATTAACCGTCGAAGTCGGATTCAAGTATTAACATATGGTCCTACATAGCATGTATACATATTAAAGGATACTTTCATGCTCGATTAACCTTTTCACGTTCAATTTACATGATATAGGTTCTAAGTCAACATTCTAACAATTTAAGGCCACTCAAGGTCATGAACATCACAAAGTTTATCATGCTAGTTCTTTAAACACATAAAGTATTTATATAACTCATATTGGGAATGTTCATGAATATTCATACTTCATGCATGTAACTATCACGATTATTAGTTTGAAAACATGCTTCGTTTACGCTATACTTGGTTTCATGATATGTAGTCATAGTATATATATACATGTATGATACATGAGAGAGTCCAAGAGTGCTATCACATATGTTCATAAATATCAAAATCCCAAATCTTAAGGTAACATGTTATCGTCCACGTTCAAAGCTCGCATTTTCATTAGTGAAGCTCACTAACAAAACCTAACATGTTCATGCTATCTATATATAGGTTGACATGTCCGATATGCATTTCTAAGTCATCTAAAATGCTCACAAAATCAGAATATATACATGCTATGTATACGTCCAAGTTCAAATCTAAAACTAGAAGTTTCATTTTAAAATCATACGTTTTCCTTCCATAGTACATACTAACATGGCAATGCATGTACATGTAGTATCAAGAACACGTACTATAAGTTAATACCAACTTCCATGCATGTCTAGACCGTACAAATACGCTTACAAGGTCAGAACACACATGTTTATACAAGTATCAAAGTTCATATCGAAAATCATAAGTTTCATTTGAAAATTATGAGTTCTTCATCAATAATGTATACTATCATGCTTATGTCATGTCATGATACTCATATATACATGTTATTTAAGTGTGCATGCTTGTTCTAATTATATAACCTATGCTAGCATATAACAGAACCTGCAACAGAAAAAAAACTCAAAAACTGGTCCCGGCGTAGCTGCGCAGCTCCCCAGTTCAAAACTGGCGCAGCTGCGCAGGGCCTTGGCCAACTCAAGTCTGGTTCCGGCGCAGCTGCGCCGCTGGCCAGTACAAAACTGGCGCAGCTGCGCAGTTGGCCGGCCAGAAACAGAGCAGACTGCATCGGCAGTACTGTAATCCCATTTCAAAAATTACTACAGCAATTTGATTCGGTACCAGCCATAATGAAATTCTATCATGCTTATAACTTTACTTAACACTCATATAACACAATGCCATATCAACTTTTCATCAGTTAACTAGAAATTAAAGAATTCTAGTATTCTCAGAAATTTGAAATCAAGAACTTAGTATTTCAAAACAATGAAGAACAATGTTATACCTCTGTTAAAGCTCAAATGAACTCCTTCAATGTACTCATTCTCAATTATCAGACTCTTCACCAACATGCTATACACTCTCTAAATTCTCAGTTACAAAAAAAAACTTATACTAGCTCTACAGAGAAATCTCAGCAATAGAATTAAGAAGGAGAAGTGCTCTATTTATAGACAATTGGTTACACAGGTAATACAATTACCTCACAAACCAAACTAATGGTTTGCAAGTTTGTACAATGGTTAAGGGGGAGTGGTTGAGAGTTGGTGGATTCATCATGAATCCCACTCCCTCCATGATCATTTGCTATCATTGAAGCTAAGTGTAGAAGTAGCATAGGCTTTGTGAGCTCACGTGAGGAAGAAATGAAGATGTGCACCCAAGTTGGGACAATTGCTAAACTCTCAGCAACTTGAAATATACAACTAATGTATGCCAACACTTAGGTTATATATACATTCTATATACATTTAAGTCACAATGTAATTCTAATAATAATACTATCATGTATAAATTTTATCTCACATATGTAAAATCCATGTACAGTTCATCCCACCGGATATAATTCTTTCGGGTACCATCACAGTGTATTGTCTCTTTTATTATTAAATTTCATTAATTCAATAATTGTTTACAATATATTTATGATATATTACTTTATTGTATACTTAATATACACATTGTCACACCCACATTTCATGTAACTCACATAGTTTAATTAGTCTTGATACATGGTTCCTATATATAGTATAGTCACATAATTGTTGCACCACACTATATAATATAGTTGCACTACACTTCACACTTCATATAATATATAGTTAGTTACTATACGCTATACATTTTATTCGCATGCTTGCATATAGAAGTAAATAATTTACTTATCTTATCAATTAATTAATAATAATATTAATTAATCTATTTCTCATTTAATCAATGGAATTATAATTTTCATAACAATTAATTAACATTTATATAGTTAATTATCTTATTATATTTATAACAAATATACTTATTATCATGCTATCACTCGCAATAATAATAATTCAACATATTATTATAATAACAATTAATATAGATTAATTGTTTAATTAATAATTCTTTCATCCTTGAATTAATCGATTCATTACCGAATCTATTATCGTGCCACACAAGACATTTCTCACAAGCTTAATCTCAAGCTTATTATTATTCCCATCACTTACTACTTATAACATGTTCAATATAATTAGAACTATTAAGTCACAAGGTTCACATATATAAATATATTGTGAATGGAAATACTCCAATATTCTATATAACCTTTACGGTAATATAATAACTCAATCTATTAAAAATGCTAAATTACTTCAATTAATTATATTTATAATAAGTATAACCTTTACGCTTATAATAATTAATATATACTCTATTAATTATTCCAATAATAATATTCACGATCAAATAATAACTTAAGTTATTTAATATATTAAAAATAACTTAGTTTCCTTTTATTAATTAAACTCCCTTGAAAATACATTTAAAATTATGTATTTAGCCATATCATAAAATATTATATTTTCTCCAAATAAGCACATTCGTTATTAGAAAATAATTTACTTATTGTCTCATGATATTATTCTTAATATAATATCAAATAACTATATGTACGACACATGTACATATATTATATATAGAAAATAGATAATAAGTTTATTTTCTATTATAATAAATTGTTTCCATCAATTTAATTACATATAGCAAATACGTTTTAATATATTTACTATATTAACCAATCACACCTCATACAAAAATATATAATGTAATATTATTATTCAAAAATAATATTTCCTCCTTTTATTAAAATAATTCAATATTACAAATTATTTTAAAACCCTTTATTAGAAATATATAATAATTAGTTCTCTTTCTTTTCTATAAATTGTTCCCAAAACAATTTCTTCAAATATTCATTTAAAGATATAATGATTTCCATCTCCCTTTAATAACGTATATATATATATATATATATATATATATATATATATATATATATATATATATATATATATTTAACGTTATTCGTACATTAGACTTTCTCACATATTACTATTCTAAGTAATATATATAAAAGTACCAACTATAATTACATATTCAACACACATATTAATTCACTCCTTTACTTAAGTAAATTAAACACTGTACTATATCATCATAGTTAATTAAGGTTCAATACTCTCATTATATTATTCCATAATATAACTCCCAACTTAAATTAACTAATATTTATTCTTATTAGTTAATTCCTTAACTAACTCATGCTTCACTATCCAAACCTATTCACGGATAGCTTAAGTGCTATTAATAACCTATATTATAAACATACTAGTTATTAATACACATACACAAGAATATGGTGATTATACATTAAGGATATTTAATGTCACCAACTTACTATGATAAAATAATTCTATAGATTATTTAATATCTATAGATAATTTTATCCACTCCCTTTATCTCAACTGAAACGTCTCTACGCTAAGTAACAAATATATATTAATAATATATTTATAAATCACAAAAACACATATTACATAGTCCATATTACCCTATGTAATATAATACCACATACCTCATATCTCATATATATACTCTTATTCGAACTCATCTCACAGTTTAAGAATTTTATTTATTAAATTCTTATTTAATTATTTCTAAAAATTCGGGTTCTTACAAGTGCTCTTTAACTTGTTTGTTAGGTGAATACATGCATATCTAATAGTAGATCCATCTATGGCCGTAATGCTATCGGTTGCGGAGAAAGACTATCAATGTCTAGACCTCCACTATTTGATAGCACAAACTTTGCTACTTGGAAGAATAGATTCAAAATCTATGCCAAGTCACAAGGGATCAAAATCTGGCTAGCAATAGAACGAGGTGTAAGAATTTCCACAAAAATTAAAGGTGAAAAAATCATTGAGAAATATGCTAATGAATTCACCACTGAAGATAAGGAGACCATGAATATAGCCGCCAAAGCCGGGCAAGTGCTTACCAGTGCTCTTATAGAAAAAGAATACAAAAGAGTTAGCAACTGCAAAAATGCTAAAGAAATCTGGGAAAAATTAATTGTAACCTATGAAGGAACCAATCACATCAAAGAAACCAGAAAAGATGCTCTAATCCAAGAGTATGAAAGCTTAAAGTTAGAAGAAGTTGAAAAAATCATTGATATGGAAACACGTTTTTCTAGAATAATTGATGAACTGGAACAACTGGGAAAAGCTTACACAACAAATGAGAAAAATAGAAAAATCCTCAAACTTCTTCCATCTGTATGGAAAATGAAGGTTATTAGAAATCTTCGTGCTCATGAAGTCGACATGCTAGTTGAAAAAGCAGGATCAGACACAGATCTCAAAAAGAAAGGGATCACCTTCAAAGCTCTACTAGTTGATCAAGAAAGTGATGATGAGGAGTTAAATGAAGAACTCCTGAGTCTAGATAATAATGAAGTTGCTTTATTATCAAGACTACTCAGGAGAGTAATCCAAAGTAAAGCAAAAAGATATGGCAAAGGCTTTATGAAAACAAACAACAACTTCAGAAACAAGCAAGCCTTCAAACCAAAAGCACAAGGAGCAAACTTCAAAGCTAACAACAACAATTTCAGAAAAATGCTGGCTCAAATGAAAATTCAAATACATGCTTCGAATGCAATCAGCTTGGACACTTCAAGAAGGATTGTCCTAAACTAGCAAACAACAAAGTTCTAGTGGCTGAAGAAGGTTGGGATCTAAGTGATGAAGAAGGAACTGCTAAACAACCCGAGAAAATCGCAAATCTATGTCTAATGGCAGACAATGAATCATCACCAAAATCTGAGGTAAATTCAGAACATTAATTACCTAGTACTTCATTTGTCACCCTCAGTTTAGATAATATAAATGAAGAACATCATGAACTACAAGAAGCATACAATTGTCTTTATGAAGATAATCAAATAATTAAAGAAGATTTTATTAAACTAAAAATTTCATTAGAAAAATTAATTAAAACTAATAGAAATCTAGAAATAAAAAATTCAAATCTAATCATAATTAATGAAACTTTAAAAAAAGAAAATGAAAAACTGGAAAATGACTCTTCAGATAATCCTGTATTAAAAGAAGAACTAGAGAAATTAAAAAATAAAAATAAAAATCTCGAAATCGAAAATTCAACACTTATTATTTCTATTGAAAATCTTGAAATTGAAAATTCAACTCTTGCTGTACTTATTAAAGATTCTTAAACACTAAATCAAGAGTTAAGTAAAGAAATTGAAACAGTCAAAGTGGAAAGTTCTTCTCAACAAATAAAAGAGAAAAATGAAGAATCCACCTTAATAAATCAACTTAGAATGTTAACTATATAACGAGATGATTTAAACTCAACAGTCATAAAATTTACAAAAGGTAAAGAAAATCTTGATGTTATGCTCAGTCAACAAAGATGTGGTTTTATCAAAGAAGGATTAGGATATGTCAGAGAATCTAGTAAGACAAAAGATAAAGGACTCTACTATGTTAAAATCAAAGAAAAAAAAAAGTCATGCATCTCCTTTTTTTAAATGTTCTTACTGCAACAGGAATGGTCATTCTGTTTACTCATGTAATGCCAAAAATGTAAACTATAAAGGGAAAATGATTTGGGTACCAAAAGGAACTTACAATACACCCATTATCACAATAAGAAAACCTCATGAAGGATCATCTAGAAACATTCATCAAAATCCTTCAAGATACAATAATAGAGCAAATCATGCATCTTACAAACCTGCTACTCATAGAACACTCGTGTCTACTAAAACTTTTTATCCTGTACCAAATTTTGTAAAGGAAAATACAAATGATCCTTATACAAAATGGAAAACTTACCCAAAGGACCCTTCTCATTAAAGGGTACCAGTTTGTGAACTTAATATATGTTGCAGGTATGTCTCACAACTAACTCTAGTAAAAATAAATAGTACCTTGATAGCGGTTGTTCAAGACACATGACATGCAACAAAACAGAACTGAACAATTTACAAGCTACAGACTGTGGTGAGGTAACATTTGGAGACAGCAACAAAGGTAAAGTTATTAGAATTGGAAGTGTTGGCAATAAACACATAACCATCTCTAATGTTCAATTAGTCATAGGACTCAGGCTTAATTTTCTATCAATTAGTCAATTATGTGATAGTGGCTTTAAAATAACTTTCAGTCCTCATAATTGCTCAATATTTGACCAATCCAGAAAATTAATTTTATTATGTCCTAGAAGTCAAAATGTGTACACGTGTGACCTAGATACATAATCACACCTGTAAAATGTGTGTCTTGTATCTGCCAATGACAACCAATGGCTTTGGCATCGTAGGTTAGGACACATTAACATGAAATTAATAAATAACATATCTTCTAAGGAACATGTTCGTGGTCTTCCTAAATTAAAATTTCTAAAAGACCATATATGTGAAGCCTATGAATTAGGAAAATAAATACATGCATCTCATAAACCTAAACTCACAGTGTCAACCTCTCGACCATTAGAACTCTTGCATATGGATTTGGTGGGTCTTATCCCTAAACACAGCATGGGGGGTGCTGTTTATATTCTAGTCATAGTTGATGACTATTCACGATTCACATGGGTTGATTTTCTAAAATACAAAAATGAAGCGATAAACTCCTTCTCAGCATTATGCAAGAAAATTCAAAATCAACAGGAAAACTCTATTATTTATATTCGGTCTGATCATGGAAAAGAATTTGACAATTCAGATTTCATAATGTTCTGTGATGAGCACGCTATAAGCCATAACTTTTCTGCTCCATACAAACCACAATCAAATGGTGTTGTACAAAGGAAAAATTGTACCTTACAAGAAATGGCCAACACTATGCTAAATGAATACCGTCTTCCTAAATACTTTTGGGCCGAAGCATTGCAATATCATGTTATATATTAAATCGAGTTTTACTGAGACCTATGTTGTTGAAAACACCCTATGAGTTTTATTATAAAAGAACACCAAAAATAAATTACTTTCGTGTCTTTTGGAGTAAATATTTTATTTTAAACACTAAACAATATTTGGTGAAATTCGATCCCAAATCTGATGAAGGAATATTTTTGGGATATTCACTTAACAGTAAGGCTTACAGAGTATTCAATAAAAGAACTCTAGTTATTGAGGAGTCAATGAATGTAACTTTTGATGAATTTGAACCTCCTCCTAAATATAAAGAGCTAGTAGATAATGATGTTGTCATTGAAGACAATCTCAGAAATTTGGAAGAATTAAAAATAGACAATACATCTCCACCTGTAAATGTTAATCATCTTGAAAATCTTAATCCATAGTTAAATGACTTACCCAAGGAAACACCTGTCATTAGAAATCATCCTATAAAAAACGTAATTGGTGATATCGATAAAAGGATTCTTGCGAGATCACAAGTTTAAAATCTAGCTGGTCATCTATCTTTCTTATCTCAAATTGAGCCTAAAAACATAAAAGATGCATTGCTTGACGAAGATTAGATTATAGCTATGCAGGATGAACTTGAACAATTCACAAGAAACAAAGTTTGGGAACTAGTTCCAAAACCTGAAGAAACTTCTATTATTGGAACTCGATGGGTTTTTCATAATAAATTAGATGAAAATGGAACTGTCATACGTAATAAGGCAAGACTAGTTGCACAAGGGTATAATCAACTTGAAGGAATTGATTACGATGAAACTTATGCTCATGTTGCGAGAATTGAATCTAGACGAATGTTACTAGCTTTTTCATGCTATAAAGATTTTAAACTATTTCAAATGGAAGAAGTTTATTATTCAAAAAGAAAGAAACTGCATCTCCTTTCTGAGTTACACTCTGACATATTTGCACCAAAATTGCTCACTATACCTGCACAAGTAAAGTATAGGCACTTAAGACATAACCTTATGCCTGGGATGGCTACCTCTTTTAACAGTTTCTCTGACTTGTTAAAGAAAATTAAAAATGTTGGTTGGGATTGCTTGGTGATTTTCTCAAGTAGACATATTTACCCTGCTCTTATTGTAGAATTTTACTCTCACATGACATTCATTAGAAATACATCTGGTCTTCTAACTAGTATCTCTACTTACATACAAGGTGAGAAATACGTCATTGAGGAGCAACTAATTTTAAATGCCTTGCATCTAAACAATAGTATGTTAGAACTGTCTAGAGTTAATGACTATGTGAATCCAATTAGCATCTCTACGAATAAGTGCATAACATTTAGGCATAATCTGGCTACTGTAACTGATCAGTTGATACCTGCTCAACTATTTGATAGACCATGTAAAGTAGTGTGTGAGTTTTTCACTCCTCAATGTCAGTTTCTTGCTTGAATATTTAGATACAATCTCATGCCTATTAGGGAAAACAATCTGTTTCATCCCTTTGACTTGGAACTGATAAAATGTGTCTTGAATCAACATATGCCGTACAATCTGCCATATTTTCTGTTGAGTTCTTTTGAGTATTGCTATCAGCATAATTGTCTGGGTTTTAGTCTTCTCCTCAATCCTATATTTAAATATCTAGGCATCAATGTACTTAACCACCAGACTCAATATATTAAGAGTAGCAATATTGTCTCTCATTTAAATCTGCCCCCAAAACCTCTTATGATTTTTGATCTAGAAGTGACTGAGTCCCCTGAACCTCACCAAAATTTGTTGTCTCAAATTGATGCTTTAAATAGTTTACCTCAACTGTCTCTGAAAAATCAAACCAATATGTTGAGTCAAATAGAGTCCCTTCAATTTTCTGTGCATCACATTAGAGATATGATATACATATTAATGGAAATTCAGAAGATATCTGTGCCATCCTACAATCTCTCTGTTGGCACCAGTTCAGCTCAGGCAGCTCAACCTGAACAGAATCCGACTGAAGACCATTTTCCTTCTCTTGGCCTACATTTCTCTCACCTATCAAAATTCTAACTATTTGAGAGGATTGTAATATATATATATATATATATATAATGACTAACTATTCGGGACAACTGTACATTAACACTAACAAATACTAACTATGCATGGAATATTTATTGCTGTTTATCTTTTCTAACATATCTTTCTGCAGGTTATTAACTTGTGTTGAGAATACTAACTGTTTCTGCAGGTTCTGAAATTGACTCTTCTATACCTCGCTTTTTATAATGACAAAGGTGGAGAAGAAAAATATATTTTTAACTGCTATATATTATTAATTGCTATGTCACTGCTGTTGCACACTGCACTAAAATATTGATGAGTTAAAATATTTTCTTAAAAATCACAGATTTTTCTTAAATTTGAAAACTCATGAATACACTAAGGGGGAGCAGTTGTAAAACAGAAATATTTTAGGTTTGTTGTCATCATCAAAAAGGGGGAGATTGATATGTCTCCAAACTAATCAGTTTATTTTGATGATGTTGATGATAACAAACTTAGTAAATAAGATTAATATAAAATAAGTAGAATCCTCTCTATAGGATTATTATATCAATTGATTTTAATTATCCTATTTTATTCCTATCAAAAATATTTTTTTCATCCTAAAATTGAATTTATTTTTTTTGACCTTGATAAATTAATTATCAAGTGTTAATTAAATTTATTCAAATATTAACATTTCCTAAGGTAAGGAGATTCCTATTCTTTTCTAAAAAGATTTTCTAAAAATTCTTATTGGGCAAAAAGAATTCAAAATTATTTATTTAATATATATATATATATATATATATATATATATACACGGTATATATATGCATGTGTCGTGTATGTGTATAAAAACAAAATGCATACAAGTGTGTGTGAGTGTGTGTGTGTGTGTGTACCGAAATGTGTGTATGTGTGCAAGAGAAGAAATCATTTTGTATGTGTATGCTGCAAGCATTTGCATGTTTTTTTCCAAAAAGAAAGGCTTGGCTAAAGCCTTGCCATTGGACCGAAAATGTTGTGCCATGTTTTACTAACATTATAAACACACACTAATAGCAACATGAACAAAGTTGGCCAATCCGTGTGATTAAAATGAAATCCGGACTCTTTATTTTTTATCTATGCAATCTGGACCATTGGTTCAAAATCAAATTTCAAAAATTACTATTTTGCCCTCAACTTCAAAATCCTATAAATAGGAGGCTTTTCATTAATTCCAAATTTACCAATTCACAAAGAAAAGAAAAGTTATATCTCCTTGCCTACATAATTTCTCTGCAAAAAACTTTCACTTCATCTTCTAATTCAAAGTTCTATTTCTTGAAAAGAAGATTAAATTGGTCAAAATAGTTGAGGTAAGTCATTAAATTTCTGTATTTATATTATCTCATATCTGCTTATATATATAGATATATTAAAGATAAATTATTATACACATTTATATATATCTATATTCAATCTATCAAATATAATAAAAAGTCTGCACTTAGATACCGATATAACTCGGAAGAAAATTTTCTCCTAGACGATCTTTAAATCTTAAGTGGCTTTTTATTAATAATGATACATTATATAAGTATTGAAAAATATTTATATAATTATCATATTGTGAAACACACAATTTTGTTAGTACTTAGATATCGGATAATTCAGATGTTATTTCTATAAAATTATCTGAAACGGTCTTCAAATCCTGAGTGACCAAATTTTCTCAACATATATCAAATATAATATAATATATATAAGTGGGTGAATATTTAGCATACTTAATTATTATACACATTTATATATATATATATATATATATATATTTAATCTATTAAATATTATAAAAAGTCTATACTTAGATACCGGTATAATTCGGATGTTATTTCTATGAAATTCTCCGAAACGGTCTTTAAATCCTAAGTAACTTTTTATTAATATTGATACATTATATAAGTATTGAAAAATATTTATATAATTATCAAATTATGAAACACACAATTTGGTTAGAACTTAGATACCGGATAATTCGGATGTTACTTCTTTGAAATTCTCCGTAATGGTCTTTTAATCCTGAGTGGCCAAATTTTCACAACATATATCAAATATAATATAATATATATACGTGGGTGAAACAAATTTCATCAAGTATTATTTATTTGATAAATCTATTATATTTGATAAACTTTCATAACAAGTATCTTACTCACAAACTTATTTACTTACAAAAATACGTGTTACATTATAAAGTGATTTTATATGTTTTTCTAAACTCAAAGTTATATCTTTTCAAAACCATAGAAACACACTCTTTATAAAGAAGAATCTTTTCTAGAATTATTTAAACCATTGAAAAATATTCTTTATCAAAAGGAAATAAAATCTTTATAAAACTTCATCAATTTACTTATCTGCTTATCTGAAGCATTTCATATAAAAGTCTTGAACTTTTATTTATTGATCATAAAATACATATCTGTTTATCTGAAGCATTCCACATAAAAGTCTTGAACTTTTATTTGATATTTGATCTTAAATTATATATTTGCTTATCTGAGAAGTATCAATTATAAAAGTTATTTAAACTTTTATAAATCTGTACTAAACTTTATCTGCTTACTTTAGAAGCAAAATCAAACTATCTTTTTGTAAAAAGGAAAAGGGTAAAGTCAGTTTATTTTATATATTTGTGAGAAAGACAAAAATTCTTTGACCAAGACTAGAGTCTTAGAGAGGTCAGCTTGGAGTTGGGTCTCTAGTGAACTTGTGAGGTGAGAAAGAGAATGTTGTTTCAAGACCAGGTTATAGAATAGTTCTGAGCTCTAAAAGAAGATTCAACTAAGCTTGAGGAAGGAGCTAGGAGTTCGCTGTCCAAGATAAGTTAGTTGTGAAAAGTTGTAAGTTGATCTATAAAATTTTGTAAAGGTTTCTCTACATAGTGAAGGAGCATTTATTACTGAGAGTAATAAGATCTCAAGCCCTGGAGAGGAGCTTGAGACTGGACGTAGCAATATACCCGAGCTGTATATTGTGAACCAGATAAATCTCTGTGCATTGTGTGATTGAATTTTTTAACTCTGCATATTAATTTCTGACACTATAAATTAATTTGCTAAAAATTCAAAAAGGCCTAAGATAATTTTTTAACCAGTAATAATCCATTCAACCCCCCTTCTAGATTATTATTGGACTTTCACGTACAATTCAGTCCTTCTACCATACAATATTCCAATTAAATATAAAATATGAAATTACTATCAAGTCTTATTTTATTTAATTATATGTATTTTAATTCTCAAATACACAACTTTAAATAATGCAAATTAGAAACTCCTTTCTAATTTTATTCTACATTGGCTAAGGATTCCTGAGTTGTCATTTATCGAATCATATAGGACATTCTCTCCTTTTACTAGAAGCGGTAGATTCTTTATTGATCATCATTATCTCCATATATAAATTATTATATCCAAGCATACCCTTTGATATATCCTAAGAGTCTTAAGGGACATGTCAAAGTATAACTCATTATACACAAGATAATATGATGTTCTTAAGTCTAAGGATCAGTTGTAATACTATCACTAGAGGAATTCCTAGTGATAGGCAAATGTAAAACTCCATTAGGTATTCCTTAGCGAGTCACGTTAAGTGAACTTATTCTCCAATAAGCACCTACATACTTGCTTTAGTGTCTCCACACAAATGATTATGAGATCAATCATCCTCTTCCTAAGAGAAGGCAACGTGTGTACCAATCTATTCGAATTCACTAATCCCCTTTTTAGTAATTCATCGATTTGGAAGTATTTTAGGTTTAAGCTATCTAAGAATTTAGATCTCATTAGCATTATCATCATCATGATTCTAAAAGTATTGCTTAAAACTATGAGTTTATCACATATAATATAACAGCACCATGTAGATAAATTAAATGTCTTTCAATAAATAATTTTTTTATTAATAAATGAATAAGATTGTTACAAAGTATATGCTTTATCATATAAAATATGATTGGCTTATGTGCATACTACTTTTAATCTCTCACTTGCACTAAAGCCAATCGTCATGGTATCTCATACCCATCTTCTCTAAGTGAAGATCAAACTGTTGTTGTGTTAAAGTTTTAGTAAATGGATCTATAATGTTGTCTTACGAGTCCACACGCTCCAGAGTCACATCTCCTCTTTTAATAATCTCTTTAATAAAATAAAATCGTCGCAACACGCGTTTGGATTTCTGATGACACCTAGGTTCCTTGGCCTGTGTAACAGCTCTGGTGTTGTCATAGAATAAAGGTACTGCTCCTCTAATGCTTGGAACCACACCAAGTTCAGTTATGAACTTCTTCATCCAAACAGCCTCCTTTGCAGCTTCACTTGTAGCTATGTACTCTATCTTTGTCACTGAATCAGCAATTGTTTGCTGCTTAGAACTCTTCCAACTCACTGCGCCACCGTTTAAGGTAAACACATACCCCAAAACGGATTTACTGTCATCTTGGTTTGTTTGAAAACTTGAGTATGTGTAGCCCACTAGTTTCAATTCAGACCCACCGTAGACAAGAAATACATCTTTAGTTCTTCTTAAGTACTTAAGGATGTTTTTCACTTCCTTTCAGTGTTCTTCTCCTAGATTCGACTGATATCTGTTTGTTACACTAAGTGCATGAGCGACATCTGGTCTAGTACATATTATATCGTACATAATAGATCTTATTGTTGAAGCATAAGGAATCTTATTCATACGGTCTCTCTCCTTATGTGTCTTTGGGGCCTGTTTCTTGGAGAGATGTATTTCATGACTCATCGACATGAGACCTCTCTTGGAATATTTCATGCTAAAGTTCTTTAGCATCGAGTCAATGTACGTTCCTTGGGATGAGATAAACATCCTTTAAGATCTATCTCTATAGATCTTTAACCCCAAAATATAGGATGTCTCACCCAAGTCCTTCATGGAGAAGTGTTTAGATAACCATATTTTGATCGACTGTAGCATAGGAATATCATTCCCTATCAGTAATATATCATCAACATATAACACTAGAAATGAAACAGCGCTACCACTAACCTTCTTGTACACACATGGTTCATGATCATTTTTGATAAAATCAAAATCTTTGATTGTGTCATCAAAATGAATGTTCCACCTTCGAAAAGCTTGCTTTAATCCATAAATAGATCGTTATAGCTTATAGACTTGATTTTGCCTAACCGTTGAAACAAAACCCTCTGGCTGTGTCATATACACATCCTCCTCAAGTTTCCCATAGAGGAATGCCGTTTTCACGTCCATCTGCCAGATTTCGTAGTCATAATAAGATGCAATTGCAAGCAAAATCCGAATGAACTTGAGCATAGCTACTGGGAGAGAAGATTTTATCATAGTAAAAACCTTACATTTGTTTGAAACCTTTTGCAACCAATCGGGCCTTATAGGTCTCCACCTTACCGTCCGCTCCAGTCTTTCTCTTAAAGACCCATTTGCACCCAATAGGCTTAATGCCTTCAGGTGATGAAATGATAAGTGCATGATATTCAAGATTTTTGTTTCATTTAAGTTTTGTTTTATTGCATGTTTTGCGTTGTAAATATACTTATTAGGTTGTTTACTGATTTTAGGTTAAAATAGAGCTTAAGTGATGAAACGGGACGATTCAGAGCTAAATAGATGGAAAAGAAGAAAATTCTAAAACAGTTATCTTCGCCTCGGCAGATTTTTTAGGTCAGGAACCTCCGCCCCGGCAAAACAGCCTCTGCCTAAGCTCACGCCAGCACATTTGGAAGTAGCATCGACCCATTTCTCTCTACACAAAACCGCCCCGACGGACTTACCAGAAGGAATTACTCCGCCCCGGCAGAGTGCACTCTATAGCTCAAGAAAAAGGGAGTCCGCCCCGGCGGAGTTTGGCAGTACAAAATATCCGCCCCGACGGAGTTGACGAGAATTATATGCAATCTTGGATTTTTGGAAAGTTTCTAAAGGAAGATTTTGGCAGACTTCTACATGGACTTGGATCGATATTTATCAGATTTAGAATTTCTTTAAACTAAGATTTACTTCCCAAATTAGATTCTATTTCTTTATGGAAACTAGTTGTGATTTGTAATTCTTTTTAGTATTTGGATTTCTAGTTCTCATATGATTTTGGTCTTTGTTTAGCACTATAAATAGATGATGATAGTCAGGGTTTTATTATCATCTAATTCATTAAATTATCTACTATCATCTACACAATTGGAGTGCAGACTTGGAGGCATATCAGGCTTATCTTTTCAATTCAGTTCTGAAGGGATGTTGAACCTTATTCATAATTAACGGTTTGATCAAGTTTACTTTATTTATTCATTCTTGCATGAGATTTATTATGATTATCTACTTAAACTTCTTGTATGCTATTCAATTTACTAATGTAATTCTGCAGGATTAAATTAGTGAATTGATTTCATTTGCTAGATTAAGGTATATATTAAGCAAACGATGTATATTTGATCATAAGTAGCAATTAGTGATATTTGATTGCGGACAAGCTTTTGGGTATTATTATGGTTTTCAGAAGAAAAGTTAAATAATTCCTGATTGTGTAATTATTGCTTGGACTAACCTAATTCTCATTCTTCATGCTTCTATTGTATTAAATCTAGACTTATAGTTCTATGTTATATGATAGTTAGGATCTATTGGAGGCGATTATCACTTTAAATTTACACTTAAGGAGAATTTTAGATAAATAGCGATCGCAGTTATCTAAGGTTATTAATCTCATTGAAGGGTAAATATTATAAAACTTGGTTAATCCATAATTGTGGCAAGGTAAAACTGAACTGAAGAACTAAAACTTTTAAATTATTGTTTGTTTCTTATTACTTTTGCTAGTTTATTATTAATCAATTCAAAACCCCCATTTCTTGGAAACAATTGGATAAATACAAAATAATACACTCTTTGTGGGATCGATCCTTACTTACTATTGTGCTAATTATTTGAATTTGTGAAGTGAAAGTGAGGTTAATTTTGGAGTGTCAACGACAGCTCCCAAATTTTGGCTCCATTACCGGGGAGTGTTATTTATTTTTGTTTATTCTTTGTTTTCATTTATTATATTATTTTTCTTTTCTTTTTCTTTTTGTTTTATAACTCAATCCTCTCACGCTATTGACTTAAATTTTGATCAAGAGATTGAGAAAACTGCAGATACAAAAGAAGCTTTTGTTCCGTCACTTGAAGAGGAAAAGATGGCGGTGCCAACCAGTAATAGAATTTTGAAAGAACTGGCTACTCCTGATCTGGATCAACCATCATTGTGTGTGAAATATCTTACTTTAGATGTTGCTTTTGAACTTAACTCTGGACTAATTCATCTTTTGTCTACTTGTCGTGGTCTTACAAGTGAAAATCCTAATAAGCATCTAAAGGAGTTCCATGTGGTGTGTTCCACGATGAAATCACAAGGAGTGACGGAGGAGCAGATCAAGCTTAGAATTTTTTTTCATTCTCATTAGTAGATTTGGCTAAAGACTGGTTATACTATCTACCTTCAGGATCCATACGATCATGGACTGATATGCAAAGGTTATTCTTGGAGAGGTACTTTCCTGCTTTGAGAGTTGTTGTGACGAACGGGACTTTTGTAATTATTTTTAATATTTATTGAATTAAATAAATATTTTTTGATGATTTAATTATTGAGTGAAATAATTAATTGATGAATTTGTGGTAGATTAATTTAATTATATGTGTTACATTGATTAAATTAATGTAGAGAATTTTATAATTCAAAGTATGAATTTAATTGAGCTTATTTGATTAAATAAATTATTTAATAAGTATAATGTTATTCTAATTAATTTAATAATTAATTAGAGATTTAATGATTTGACATAATTAATAAATGAGAATTTTAATTATGTGATTATGTGATTTAATGTGGATTTATTCTAATTGATTTAAATAAGATTATTTGATTAATTAGAAGTGTGACATTAAACTATATACTAAATGAGTTAATTAAATTAATGAAAAAAGGATTAATAAGAGCCTAGCCAAACAAGGCCTTATTGGGAGTTGGGGGCAGTTAACCCATTACGAGATTAATTGACTACTCATGACTACGACATCAGTTATATTATATGTATATGTTGTAACGATTGAGATTTTATATAATAATTTTTAATATTTATTGAGTTAAATAAATATTTTATGTGAATTATTTATTAAGTTAAATAAATAAATTATGTGATTTATGGAGTGATTTAATTAAGTGTTATATATTAATTAAATAAATTTGTATATTAATTCTATATTATAGTTCTAATTTAATTGAGATAATTGAATTAGATGAATTATGTGATGAAGTGTTACATGAATTATAATTAGCGAGTAATTATAATTATGTGACAAATTTTTATGTGATTAATTGATGTTAGATTTTAATTGATTAATTTAGAGGATTATTATTTAATTAATTAAAAGGTGACATTAAAATATGTGTTAAATGATTTGTTAAAATAAAAGAAAAAGGATTTGAAATGATTTTAAACAAACAAGGCCGAAGCTAATAATCTGTTTTTAAATAAAGGGTTTGCCAAACATGACCTTAAGTTTTAAATTCAAAATTTGTAACTGACATTATAATTAATATATTTTGTCAGTTATATTATATAATTAATCATATATCTATTACTACGTACTATATTATACGTTAGTCTAGTTTACGCTAAGTTAGTCTAAGCTAAAGGAAGAAGAGAGATAAGAGCAGAGAAAGTTACAATTACACAGTGTGTTAGAGAGAAAGAAGAAGAAGGAAAAAGGAAGAGAAAAGCTTGAGAAGGCTAGAGAAATCATCTTCATATTCTTCTTCAATCACTAAGCATAAAGGTAATTACTATCTCATAGTTTTAAAAACGTTAAATAGCTATTCTTCATTGTTTTAAGTTCTGTAAATTTTAGTTTCTGTGAATTTCATGAAATTGTAAAATCATGAATTTTATATGTATGTATTGTATCCATGTGTTGATTGTGGTAATTGTATGACACAAGAGGATTTTCATAAATTAAACTACTGTTAAAACAATTTTCATGGAAAAAGTTTTGTTCATATGGTTTTATGTATATTGATTGGTTTTAGAATGGAAAATTTAGGAATTTATATGTGTTATTATGCCTAATTAGAATTGGTTATGATGTTATATTCAATTACGAAGAGATTGCATGTGTGGTAACTTGAAGTGGTTGAGAATTGAAGTTACAGTGAATGGTTTTTGGAAAATATATGAGTTTTTGTAAAAATGTCAAAATTGGGTTTTTAAAATATTTGATTTTCATTATTTGGACAAATTCAGTGATTGGTAGTATAGATAGCATGTGCATTATTGCATACGTATGATTTTTAGTGTCCGTGTTGCTATAATTTTTCATTTATTGACTTGTATGGGTTAATCGGTGAAGCAGAGTGCTGTGGCTGTCTGCGTCTGTCCGTGTACCTGTGCAGCCGCGCTGGTAACACGGCCAGAAGTAGCGCAGCTGTGCCGGTTGCCTTTCGCAGGTTAAGCACATGCGCAGCTGCGCCGGTGCCAAGGCTGCTGGCTGCGCAGCTGCGCCATGCCCAGTGCAGAGGCAGTGAGTTTTAGTTGATTGATTGTGCAGTTTATTTTAAGCCTTAGTTTAAGTGTTCCATGATAATGTGTATGCATCCAGTTGCTATAACATTTCGTTAATATAAATTTGACAAATTGTATATAGTATTTAAATTGTGAATTTTAATTGTTTAATTAGAATATGAATTACTTAATTATAATTTGAATAATTATAATTATGATTAAATGTTAATTTGGTTAAATTATAATGAATAAAGGTTGATTTATTGATGTTAATTTAAATTATAATTTATGTAATTGTAATTTAATAAATGCATGCTTAATTATAGATTATATTTGATAATTGCATGATTAATTATAATTTGAGTAATTATAATGCATTATATAGTTTAATTGATTTTAAATTATAATTATTGATAATTTAAAAGGTAATTATAATTTAAGTAATTATAATTAGATTAAGTGTTTAAATTATAATTGTTTAATTATATTACATAATTGACTTAATTATGTGAGCATGTTTAAGTGATGTAATTAACTATGTGATTGTTGATTATTATTATTCATTTAATTAGAGTGAGTTAACCATGAGGGTTAACCACTTATGTGAATTAGTTATGTATTAACTAATTTAGGTTGTTATGATTGAATGTATATAGAAAGTGTTAAAGTACGTGATTGAGTTAAGTAGCTTGCGCTTAAGGCAAGTCTTCTAACCCTAAACTCGCTATTTCTACACAAGTTTCTTTGAGTTCATATATTCATTGTTGAGAATGCCCTTTTCATTTCTGTACTGGACAATTATTTACTTAACCAAAGAGATCTTGACTTATTGTTCAAGTAAGATCCAGTTTATTATTTTAAATGCTTTAAGTTTACTTCTAAAGCATATGTTAATTCATAATTCTTTTATTTATGAATTATTGAAAATCGATTCAACTAATCCTTAGTTGATGAATGTGAACTCTAAATTTCCTTGTAAGCTTATCAACTAATCCCTTAGCTGATAAATGAGAATTCTAAATTACCCTTGTAAGCTTATCCAAACCAAACTTTCTTTGGTGCGGACTTGAATTCAAATTACTGAGTTGAACAACCCTATTTACTAGGGGAGGTTACTATGCATAGCATTAAGATGTTTGTGCACAATACATGGTACGAAGGGTTGATCCCCCTAAGTACGAGTTAAGGTCCATAGTCTTATTGACTGTTAAAGGTTTAAATAGAAATATTTATAACCTAGGACAAGAGTTCAAAGGTCTTATGACTCTCAGATAAATTCTATATTCGAATTTTAATGTTGATAGAGAATTATTATTCAATTCTTTATTGTTGAAGTAAGCTAAGTTATTCAGATTTTTTTAAAGATATCCTTTCATGTATTTATTATTGTTAAACTCTAGTGAGCTGTTGTTTGCTCACTCTTGCATTAAATAACAATTGCAGTGAAGGTTGATAACGTTGATGCCCCGTCTATGAGTAAAAGCAAAGAAAAGATGAACAAGTGAAGACTTGTTTAATTATTTTGAAGTGATTGTAATAAGACTTTTATGTCATGTTTTTGTTACGCACTTTATTGTTTATGTCAAGGTTAGAGTAACCCTGGGATTGTTTTTTTAAAGGTTGTAACCCTTGTTTTAAGGGAGATTTTATATAAAGATTGTAATTTATTTTGAGATATATTGGGTAGATGTTTGTTATAGTTAGAAAGTGAACGCTAAATCATGTGGAAACGAAGTACCCAGATTTGGGGGTGTCACATATGTTATATCTTATATTCATATATCTACTTCAGACTTGTATATTCATATTCATATTCCATCAAAGAACTTAGAGCGAGTTCGAGAGAGAACTTGAGAGAATTGATAGAGAATTGAAGGAACAAAAGAAGTTCATATCATCTAATCTCACAAGTAGCAAGGGTAATTCCTTCATCTTTAGTTTGCAACTTTTGTTTTCAAGTTCTTCCTTTAACGTGTATTTTGAGTTATCTATAAAATAACTAGTTTGTGATCAATGCATGAATTGATGATTTATGTGTATATACAAGTTAATATATAATCATAACATGTTTTCTACCATCTATGTATGTTTTCAAACCATTAATTTCATATAAATACGCCTTAATTGGATTTTGTGAAGTTACAGAGTATGAAAGTTGTATATATGACCCTTATAAACAAATTGCATGCTTTGAATTTGTTGTTTACCTTAAATTTGACAATAGATTATGATTATACATATTTAAACAAAGAAACTTTGAACGGATGGATTCAGAGTTATAACAAACCCGTGACGATGAATTTCATGTTTTTCTTCAAAACTCTCAAAAACACCAAGAACAGTGAAAATTATGTGATTTGATTTGAGTAATTACATGATATAAAGTGTTAAAAGCATGTTAGAATCATTATTTGATGTTCACATAAAGTTTATACTTCATGAAAATCAATGTGTTAGTTTAATTTGCATTTAATTGGGCTAAGAACTGTCAAAATCGCGAACTGGGGCTGAGCAAGCCGGAGCTAGCCGCCCCAGCGGGCCCTATGCAGCCTTCACACCGTCCCCAACGGGCTAAGACCTGCCCCAGTGGGCTTGCATGCGGTCCAAATGTAGTTTGAGTGTTTTAAGCCCTAGCATGATATACTAAATGAATGTAATGAACCTAGTGACATGTTAGGTGTATGAAATGATAGTATAACATGTTATTAACATATATAATACGATTTGAAGTTCATGTTAATAAACTAAGCTGTTGACATGCATAAGATAATGTGAAGGTTCAAGTTAACAAACTAAGTGCGAACTTGAATATTGTGATTGTAAAACTTGATTATGATTGTTTAAAGGATTATACCTATGTCATACGCATATTGTGAATTCATACTCATGTTATGTGGTTAGTTAATAAGTTAACAGTAGGAACCAAGTTGTAAGTTGAACTTAAATGAAAAGTTCAACAGTTGAACATAAAAGTTATGAAACTAATCGACATCGTATGCATAATGTAATGTGTAGGACGTTGAGGAATTGAATTATAACTATATTTGTAGCTTGCGCACGAGGCAAGTGTTCTATCCCTAACTTATTATTGTTAAGCAAGTTTCTTATCTATATTCTTTAAGTTGAATAAACGTCTTATTCCTTATTCTTATGTCAAGCAAGTTTCTAAACTCAAACTTTACTTTTATTGAGCAAGTTTTCTATTCTTGAAATACTATCATGATGTAAGTTCTTATCCTTGATTATTCAAGTTGAGATTCCATATGAGATATTATAATACCTTTAAAGCATGATTCCAGTTATACAATACTTATTCTATTGTATATTCTTGAGAAATTATTATTCGATTTGAATATCGTTTATTGTCGAACCTTGTAAGGCTAGCGAACCCTTACTGATTCGACTAGTTCATAGTTGATGAACGTTCTAAATTCTAGAACCATTAATGAGCTTATCCAAATCAAACTTCCTTTGGTGCGAACTCTGATGTTAAACTGAGATGAACAACCCTACTATAGGGGATTGATGATGCTTTAGCATTGAGATATTGTGCATAGTATGGTACTAAGGGCTGATCCCCCTAAGTACGAGAAGTAAAGTCCATAGTCTTATGACTGTTAAAGGTTTAAGTAAAAATACTTGACAACCTAGGATATAGTTCAAGGTCTTATGACCCTTAGAAGTTCTTTTGATTCTTGCTATTCATTCTTGATTCAGAAGCCGAGTTTTCTTTATTCAGAAGTCTTTGATTCACTAACATGTTATTATATTCTTATATTATTATACTTGTGGGCAATCGTGCTCACTCTTGCATAATAACATTGCAGTTAAGAACGAAAGGTCCGACGAGCCATCCACTAGCAAAGGCAAGGGCAAAGTCAACAAGTGATGAAGACTTGTTATTTTATTGAGAATATTTTTTAAAACTTATGTTGATGTTGATTAAGACTTATTTGTTTACAATTCCGCATTTTAGATTTAAGGGTAAGTATGACCTGGGATGGAGTTTTTCTATCTATTTCATGGTTTGCATTTATTATGGGTAGATAGATATATGATATTTGTATAGTGAACACCAAATCCCGTGGAAATAGAAGTACCCGGATTTGGGGGTGTCACATTTGCTGACATACGGAAGGAGATATGTGGAATCAGGCAATTCAATGGAGAGACTCTCTATGAGTATTGGGAAAGAAGTTGTGTTCCAGCTGTTCACCTCACGAAATTGATGATCATCACTTAACCTAGTACTTCTATGAGGGATTGCTACCGATGGTTAGAAGCATGATTGATGCAGCAAGTAAAGGAGTACTGATAGAAAAAACTCCAGAAGCTGCAAAGAACTTAATTGCAACCATGACAGCCAACTCACATCAGTATGGAATTAGGATGGATCATACACCTCAAAGGGTAAATAGGGTAAGCACTAAAAATCTTAAGCTACATATTTCTGAATTAACTGCTTTGGTTCGATAAATGACTACAAGGAATATGCAAGTTGCGAAGGAGTGTGGAATTTGCTCGATGTTAGGGCATACTAGTGATGCTTGTCCAATATTGCATGAGGATGAAACTGTACAATAATTCAATGTTCTGGGGACATTCTTAGAACATCATCAGTATTAATATGATCCTTGGGTAGAAACTCACAATCCCAAATGGAAAGATCATCCCGACTTGAGTACTGAAGTTCTTACCAATTCTGGAACATCCCTTGAAGAGATGCTCAAAACATTCATGACTCGAACACAATCTTCCATCCACAGTTTGGAGAATTAGATAAGTTAACTTGCTACTACAATTAGGAGGTTGGAATCTTAAGCCTTAGGGAGGTCACCCTCTCAAACTATTGAGGACATAAGTGCAATTACCCTGGGATGTGAAGATGAGGAGCAAGAGGAGACAATACTTACTTCATGAACACGCATAAATACTATGTACGAAAATGAAGTGAACATGGAGGAGGAACAAGAGAAATAGGAGAATACTTTGATAAGTTCTGCATATCTTTACTGTCGACGTCGAAAAAAAATCCTGTCGCGTTTGGACCTGATCTTTTTCTTTTCCTAAGTTTTTTATTTTCTACCCTTATTACCTTATTTGTTTTATGAAGGGTGAAGTGTTTTAGGAAAAGGCCAACATGTATCATGTCGACGATTTGAACGATTTACAGAGTTGCCAGTTGGTAGATTTGAAATGGTTGTACCAACTCAACCGAGTTTTATTTGAAAGTAGGCCCAATTACTGGACACTGTCGAAACTTAGTCTTTAAAATTGAAATTCTAAGTTCGGGGGCTTGGTTAAGTGGGGGGAAGGTGTTAGGCACCCCCCAACTCCAGTGAAAACACGGTGCCGAATATTTTTAATATTTTCCTTTTTATTTGCAATGTGTGTGTGTGGATGCTGGAAGTAATTGAGCATACGCTTGATTATTTTGAAAGTAGTGTCATGATTCGTTGAACCTATATACGAAGGGTTTGATTTGATTTTAAAAAGTTTATTTTTAGACAAGATGTAAAAATGATATTTTGAAAGGTGGTTTTCAAACCCCTACGCTCTCATAGGAATAGAAGCCTTTTGATACTTCCATTTTATTCTTTTCAGCCTCTGGCTTGATTAGAATGGTGATTGTCGGGCTACGAAGCATCCTCAACCACAACATATACATAAGTGTCGGACTTCTCATGGGCATGACAGCCATCGGAGTGACTCTAGCACGACAAACCATTATTTCATTATGTTTGAGACCTTAAACCCGGACAATCGTTTTAAGGTCTTTCGGATGTACATTTTATAGAAAAATTGGCAGGGTACATTTGTAATATGGAGTTTGTCCATCGTGGGAATCAGATTCTGATCAGTTTGATCATGAGTCCCACGATTCCTAAGCTCACAGAAAGAAGCCAAGAGAACCTACATCTAGACGTCACAAAATCAAGGATTCATCAGTTAAATCCTTGTATGCGCGTAGCCAAAGCTTCCCGTTCCCACTAGATAGGGATCTAAGGGCTGCGGGGTCACTTTAATATTTAGCAAAACTAGAAAGAAAGATAGATTTAAATAAATCTTAGCCAATCTAGCTTCCCGATTCCGATTGGACCTATTTTGAACCGTTTTAAAGGTAGAAAGGGCTAGATTTAAAGAAATCTTACTTGCCCAAATTTATATTAAAAGAATTCATGTCAAATGAATAATTGAAATGGATATTTGATCACAATGAATAAAATATATATATATATATATATATATATAATTATATATATATATGAAAGCTGTAAAGGACGAAATGTAGATATATATATATATATATGAAAAAGTTGTAAAGGGCAACAGATTTCTAATCCTAGGCCCGGACAGAAATATAAATATATATATATAAGCTGTAAAGGGCGATGGATTTCCAATCCCAGGCACGGACAGAAATGTAAATATATATATATATATATATATATATATATATATATATATATATATATATATATATATAAAAGCCGTAAAAGAGCAACGAAATAATCCAGGCTTGACAGAATGTAAATATATATATATATATATATATATATATATATATATATATATTTATAAAAGTTGTAAAAGAGCCACAGAATATTCCAGGCTTGACAGAATGTAAATATTTATATAAAAGCTATAAAGAGCCACGAAATGATCCAGGCTCAACGGAATGTAATTATATATATATATATATATATATATATATATAAGCTGTAAAGGACGACAAATTTCCAATCCCAGGCCCGGACAGTAATGTATATATATATATATATATATATATATTTATAAAAGCGATAAAAAGACCACGGATTTCCATTCCAGGCCAAACTGAAATATAAATGTTAATATATACAGTTAGTATATATATATATATATATATATATATATATATATATATATATATATATATAATATATTAAATCAATAAAGGCCACGAATTAGCAATCCATGCCAAACGAAGTCAGAAAAATTTATATATATATAGTTATATATATAAAAGCAGTAACTGCCACGGATTTGCAATCCGGACTTGACTGAATGAAAAGTTAGTATATATATAGTCAAATATATACATAATTAATTTAAAAGGCCACGAATTAGCGATCCAGATCATGAAAGTTAGTACATATATGTATATATATACATAAAAGCGAGTAAAAGCTACGGATCGTCAATCCAGGCTGTGCAAATGTAAAAAAACGTATGTATGTACTAAAATATACTCAAAAATAAGCACAAACTGCTACGGAACTTAGTTCCGGGCAAACCCAGGAGATGAAACTTTACGTGCAAGTGCAAATAGACGTAATGAAGTAGAAAACGAGTTCTGATCATAAAAATACTTACAATGGACTGC
Organism: Panax stipuleanatus; assembly: GCA_020205555.1. NCBI lineage: Eukaryota > Viridiplantae > Streptophyta > Magnoliopsida > Apiales > Araliaceae > Panax > Panax stipuleanatus. Next base: position 57,411,079 of record CM035119.1, read on the forward strand.
TACACTGGCTTTTTGCCACTTAGTAGGCTTCAAATAGACGTTTCCGCCAGTTATTTGTTGGTATGTTGTGGTATATGAGTATACCTACGTGTTAGAGTAATAAAAACGAGGTTTGGAGTACAAGAAGTCGGGCTAGGAAACGAAATGGGTGGAGTTTCAAAGCATTTTCTATTTTTTTACAAGGGGGATGCTTGTATTTAAAGACCCGATGGTAGCAGGTCTACCCGCAGCAGCCGCGACTCTACATGCGGCTCCCTAGGGTGGGCCCCACCTGGTCGGTCCCATTGTCTCAAAGTACGTGCACTTCGAGCAACGCGATGCCAGGTTCGAAACTTTCTAACTTTTGATTGGAGCGTCCGTTTGAGGCGCGCTATACCTTTCGGGAAAGCCCTCGCCGAAAGCGCCACAATGACATGGAACTTAAACTTTTTTGACTCCAAGAAGATGGGTTCATAACCGGATCTTCGTTTCTTCGCAGTTTGTCCGTTGAGCTGTATTGTGCTGTTCTCACTTGGGATCAATGTTATAGTTCTTCTTACTTTCATTGCATCAATTTGGCTCAATTTTGACTGGATTGGCTTCAAGTTGGTAAAATGACTATTTTGCCATTCCAGGGATTGTCTCCTGTACTGGCACGGCTTTCAACTATTTTCCCAAAATTGTCTCCGAGGTTTTGATCCCAGTCGATTCTGTTTGTCCTCAGTGTTGTCTCCGAGGCTGACTTGATTTCCCAGGGTTGTCTCTAGGGATGATGTAATGCTTTGGGGTTCTCTATGAAGGTTGAATTAATCTCCCGTTGTTGTTGTCGGGGCTACCAACATCCCGGTATTGTCACATAGGCTTCACTTGACATTCCGGTGTTACCGGGGTTTGACTTGACATCCTGGTGTAGTGACCGGGGTAGAACTTGAAATCCCGGTGTTGTCGGGGTTTGACTTGACATCCTAGTGTAGTGATCGGGGTTGAACTTGACATCCCAGGGTTGTCGACGGGGCTGCTTGACATCCCGGTATTGTCACCAGGGCTTCACCCAATATCTCGGTGTTGCCGGTGTTTGACTTGACATCCCGATGTAGTTACTGGGGTTGAGCTTGATATCCCGATATAGTGACCGGGAGGAAAAAGATGGTTTTATCCTCCTGCAGGGTTAGTAACAGAAATACAAGATTTTGAGTGTCTACAGATGCACCTCTTTATCATGTTTATGCAATGCAATGGAATGAACAGGATAAAGAATGTTAGAGACTGGAAAGATGACATATACGAATGTAGTGCAATGCATGATGTGTTATGTTATGAATGTTGGATACCCTTGTGGTGCTAGGCTATCACCGTCTGTTTACGCCATTTTCTATAGGGGATGACGTTATCTATGATAGCCTTTTGGGGAAGATTTTCTCTTGGCTGATGCAGTTGGACATTTCTGAACTCGATGTTAGGATTGTCATCAACACTCTTCGCCTTCAGATAAGCTTTCTGACTTCCTTCTTTGCTAGGGATATTCTTTTTGTGAGGAGTTATCCCATTGGAGATTCCTGCTACCTATCCTGATGATAGCTCCCACCGATTGACATCATCGGACCTTTCCCGACGCTACGTTGGAGTTGTCGCCAATGATTTGAATTATCATTCAGTTGATGCCTACATTACTGCGGATGCCTATCCGACTGATAGTTTCCACTGATCTATTGACCTAGACTTGATTCTGACTCGAACGGTAGTTTGCAGGGTTTAACCATTACTGAACCTTCTCGGTGCCTACACGAACGGTAGTTTGCAACGATCGGATGAATCGTCGATCTTTCTCGATGCTCCCTCTGGGGATTTATATAACAGATTTTATCATCTGTCCTCTGTGGGGATAAACTTATATACTGTTTTCATCACCGGCTCATTCCCGATGCTTCGCTGGAGTGATCGCTAACGGTTGATAATATCTTTCAATCTGACCCTCGTTGAAGTAGCCTCCAACGGCTTTATCACCGGACCATTCCTGATACTTCGTTGGAGTTGTCGCTAACGACTGATAGTGTCAGAACCTCGGACCTTCGCTGAAGTAGTCTTCAACAGCTAATACCACCAGACCGTTCTCGATGCTTCACTGGAGTTGTCATCAACGGCTAATTATGTCAGATCCTCTGACCTTCGCCGAAGTAGCCTTCAACGGCTTCACCACCGGATCATTCCTGATGCTTCGCTGAAGTTGTCGCCAACGGCTGATAGTGTCAGACCCTTTTAACCTTAGCTGAAGTAGCCCTCAACGGCTGATACCACCGAATCGTTCTCAATGCTTCATTGGAGTTGTTGCCAACGGCTGATAGTGTCAGACCCTTTAACCTTTGCTGAAGTAGCCCTCAACAGCTAATACAACCAGATCATTCTCGATGCTTCATTGGAGTTATCACCAACGGCTGATAGTGTTAGACCCTCTGACCTTCGCTGAAGTAGCCCTCAACAACTGATACCATCGGATCGTTCCTGACGCTTCGTTGGAGTTGTCACCAAAGGCTGATAGTGTCAGACCCTCTAACCTTCGCTAAAGTAGCCCTCAATAGCTGATAGCAACGGATCGTTCCCTACGCTTCGTTGGAGTTATCGCTAACGACTGATAGTGTCAGACCCTCTGACCTTCGCTGAAGTAGCCCTTAACGGCTGATACCACCGGATCATTCCTGACGCTTCGTTGGAGTTGTCGCCAAGGGCTGATAGTGTCAGACCTTCTGACCTTCGCTGAAGTAACCCTTAACAGCTGATACCACCGGATCGTTCCCGATGCTTCGTTGGAGTTGTCGCCAACGGCTGCACTGTCATTCATTCTGACCAATCTCGATGTGGGGGTATTCTTTCTGACAAATCACACCCTCGGATCAACTTGGATGCCCTGATATATTCAGAATATGCCATTTATACCGTCGGACCTTCCCAACGCTCTGATTACGGCAATTTTTAGCAATTTTTTAGCAGTTTTCATCATGGGTCCCCGGATATTGCTTCGGGATGATAACCAATGGCTTACATGAAGTTCTTCTCTCCGTTAGGAATCCGCCGCTCATACGCAGAATTTCACGCTAATCCGCTCAATCGCGTAGCAGTTTTTTCCCGGAGTTGACTTTTCAGCTTCTATAAACTTCGATTCAACTCGAACTGGACCTAGTTGGAGGGGGTGGGCCCCACCTTAGGGAGCCGTAAGTAGGGTTGCGGAAGCCGCAGGTGGGGCTGCTCCCTCCTGCGAGTTTAAATTTGGCAGCCATGGCTTCTCAGATGCATTTTTAGTTTTGAATCCTAAAGGAAATCCAATTTTCTTTCTCAGATCTACGGAGTCCGGGAAGCTTTTTTCAAATGCCATCACCGTACAAATTTTCTGCACATCGCTGGTAACGTTTACATCCTTTCTTTTCCAGTTTTGATCGCTAGAATATTATAAACCACGTAGTATGCTTTTAAACACAATATATCAAATAGATGTGCCTATATGACTTGATAAAAAATTTCAGACTTAGTAAATATGCATATTTTACTGTGCTGAATGTTTTGATGTAAAAAAATTTGACGCCTTTTTTGATCAGTTTACTCATCCTTTTTGAGGCCAAGTGAGCCTGGATTTTCAATTAAAAATGTATGTGGCAATTTAGCTTCCACGGGGAGTTTACTTTTCATTTTTTTTTCATAAATATGAACTGTTTTTATTTTTGGATAGGTGTGCTACTAACTGGCCACCTAGTCATGCCTATGTGTTTGCGGACAGTCCATTTTACAAAAAAGACTCCAGCAAAATTTTTTTAAAAACTTGAGCATTTAATGAACATGAAATTTTGACTTTACTGGGGATTTTGGCTGACTTATGCATGTTTTAGGATTTAAAATGCATAAAATAATGCTTTGCTTTAATAAGCCTCAAGTTTAAGGCTTACCTCACCCTTTCTGAGGTGATTTGAAGACTTTGTCCAGGATATGGAGCCAGACAGACCCGGTAGTGATAGCAGGGTCACTTCATAAGTTAGGCGGAGGAGAGTTTTTGATGTCCCTCAGCCACGTCCAGCTTGGTTGCCTCGTCGTTTAGCCGAGTCTGTGATTCGTCAGATTCGGGCTGAGCCGCCGGTTGATGTGGATGATGAGGAGGTCCCATTTGGTTATCCTGCTCCAGCTCAGGCTCCATGTAGGGAGCTTCCAGCCATTATGGTGCCGCTTCAGGAGCTCCTGGGAGATTTGAGGCGCTATCCATCGATCTACCTTCATGCCAACGAGGTGACTGAAGTTTTTCCCTTTTGGGTTTTCTGTATTTTTTCTTTTGCCATTTTTAAAGCACAGGTTTGATCTGGATTGGCTATTTGATGTAGGTTCCTGGCTTTACACAGCCTAGGGGAAACTGGTTCAATGTCCATTTCTTGTACCATACTCTACATTCGGAGTATCGGGCCATTATTGACACTTGGGGGTTTCAGGCGTTCTTTTCTATCCCTCCCCATCGTTGCCCCTGGGGTTATCTGAGGGCTTTGTCTGAGCGCTGGTTCCACCAGACCCAGTCTCTCTATTTGTTGGATTGTGAGGTGATGATGACGCCTATGAACTGGAGGTTCATCACCGGGATAGATTTTGCAGGTGAGCCTGTGCCGGTTGTGGCTGACATTTCACCCACTGTTGTTCGGTCTCTCTTGGGAGTTCCTATGACGGCCATCAAGGGTCAGACGGTCCGTTCTAGTCCCTTGAGCGTGGATGCCCAAAGTGGGGCTTTGACTGACCCTCTGCCTGATGATCAGAGGGTTAGATATCGCATCCTGCGGTGACCTTTTTTGGTGATCATCAGGGGTTATTTCCTTGCGGACAACTCCTCGACGGTGTCCTTTGTCCTGGTCAACGCTACTCTATATGTGGAGCACCTCAGTGATTTTGATTGGGGTACCTACACCTTTGCCTATTTTCTTCGAGGGATGCGCAAGCACTCAGAGGGTGTGACGGAGGCTTGGCTAGGTTTTTACCCATTCCTGCTGGTGAGTACATTTCTCTTGTACCTTTTTGATTTCCTCATTTGTGTTTGTCAGTCTTTATCACTGAGGACTTTTGATATTTGCATGGCCAGTTTTTGGCATATGAGAAGCTCCCTTGTCTACGTCCTGCCACTACTCTGGGCTTGGAGACTTATTTGAGGGGACGGTGTTGGCATCATTCCACATTGACGGAGGTTCTTGTAGCTGAGGGATTCACCCACTCTCACTTGCAGCTAGAGCTGTTGATGGCTGATTCAATCTCATAAGTCCCTTATACCTCAGACTTTTTGACAGTCGGGTTTGAAGACGGCTTTCCCACTGGCCGGGAGTTTTCATTGTCCACCCGCCGAGTTCCACTTTTGACAGAGGGAGGTTGGGATCTCTATTTAGGAGAGCGTGCTATTCGGAGCGCCACGGGAGATATCCATATTCCCTTTGTTCCTCTTGCTTGGCATCATTGGCCATTAGCTCAGCCACTCACAGACATTCCATTGGTGGATGTAGATGGCTTCACCCTATTAGAGGGTCCTTACAGCTAGGAGGCATTTCACAGCTGGTGGAGTCCTCGTACTAATTGGGCTCACACTCGTGCTACCCAGTTTATGGCAGACAAAGTTCCAGGATCTATGATGATGACAAACTGGATAGCTTGCATTCGAGATCCTACTCATCTGGACCAGATTATAGGACTGACCTAGCAGTTGGAGAGGGCTCATTTGTTCATCAGGCACCTTGGTCGGGATCCATCTGAGGCAGACTCTTTTGATCATTCCAGCTCTGGAGTTGGCCCTTCCACAGGTCCATTTTCTAGCAGCTTTGTAGGTGCTAATCCTCCTATGTACCGACCAGACATTCCCACTAGCCGAGACTTTGTGACTTAAGAGGAGCTAGAGCAGGTTAATAGCCTGGAGACAGATATTCTTGATATCTTTGAATAACTTTTCTCATTATATCTTTTGATAGGCCTCTAGTTAGCTATTGGGCGGTTGTGCCCCATTTCTTGCTATACCTTTTGATAGGCCTCTGTTAGTAGTTGGGCGGCTGTGCCCCATTTCCCTGTACTTTATATTTTGTATTAGATGAGCAGATAGAGATGATGCTTGCAGTAGATAGTTTATTCTAGATATGCATGATATTTTCTATCTATTGCATCACTTTTATCATTGTTATTATGCATGTATTATGTCATGGATATGCATTTAGACAGGTGATACAGATGTCATCATCTACGGTTAGCCGTATTGAGCATTAACCACTATCTTCGGTAGCATCTTCATTGTAATTGTGGTATGACAGTCTGCCCCTCACAGCCAGATGAACAGTACACCAGATGCTAGGGCATTCACTAACCCTTCTAGCTTTCCAGGTTCTACATGGATTTGTGGATGGAATCTTATCATGCTGGATACCTGAGCGGCAGGTTTATCATTTTGGCCTTCATGAGTTGACTCCTACCTTATAGGAGTATGAGCGCCTCACAGGTTTGGCACTAGATCTACCTTGTGCCCGTACAGCCGTCAGTGACATGAGGAGACCATTTATGACTATATCGGGTCTGAGACGTCGATTCGTCACTGAGGAGATTATTGCAGGGTATGTGATATCCATTGACTTTTTGATTGATTGCTTCGATCGGCTAGATAGCAACGAGCGACACTCTGGAGATTTTATCATTTCGGCAGATGAGTGGCAGCTTGCCCGTGTAGACGTCTTGTTGATGTGAGTGGCGGCTTATGTATACATGCCACTATATTTGGACCATTTGGATATCGGCTTGATGGTCATGGTCCGTGCCCTTAGATAGGGTAGTACTATTCTGCCAATAATACTGGCCGAGACCTTGAGGTCTGCTACATTTTGCAGTACCCATCTTGAGGGGTTTTTTAGAGGTAGCTTTGTTTTACTATATATATGTCTTATGACGCATTTGAGTTCGATTGGCACTTTAAGACACCATGGGTACTGTTTTACCCACGAGATAGCCATGTCCTACTCCTTCCAGCCAGCAGAGTGTTCAGATGTAGCGATATGGTCGACCTATTTATCAGATATTGAGCATCCCTTTTCGATCTTGCTATGTGCATGGCTTGTCTCCCCTTATAGCTTCATCACTCATAATCTGGCATAGATTATTCACCTCTAGTGGGTTTGAAAGGGGTGACCACTTACCATCCGTTGGTAGTCATGGGTCAGTTTGATCAGTTTCAGAGCCTTCACCAGTTTGAGGGGGCACTTGATCAATGGATATCAGCTTCATCTTTGTTGTCAGTTGACCTGATCAGGATTTACTAGTGTTGCACTCATAGGGAGAGGGCTGACTTCTCTACTAGCCATCCGGGTCGTTCTCTAGAGTATTCGGCATGGTTGGAGTCTGATATTGCTTTGGTTACGGTTGTCCATTCAGATCCGAGTATTGATTCAGATGAGGAGGAGCCTATGGAGGATCCTAATTCTCCCATGGAGGATGATTTGTTTACTTGCTTGACAGCAGCTTTAGTTTGTGATCCTCCAAGCGTTCCTTCTGGGATAGATCTATCTATTGCTGATTCAATAGCTCGGAGGACTTTCGAGAGAGATCAGGCTAGGGCGTTGATGTTGACATCCCTTTCTAGCAAAGACACAGCTTTTGCTGATAGAGACGAGGCTGGAGCTACCAGGATGCAACATTGGTTAAGAGAGACGAGGCTCGATCTACCCGAGATGCAGCTCTTGAGGAGAGAGATGCGGTTTGGTTTATCCGAGATGTAGCTTTTGAGGAGATTGAGGAGGTCTTAGTTTCCCGGGATGTTGCTTATGCTGAGTGGGATGAGGCCATAGCTACCCGAAATGTTTATATTGCAGACAGCACAGCACTCCAATCGTATACACATAGTCTGGTGGCAGATATGAGCACCTTCATAGATGGTCATAATAGCACTATGTATATGGCTGTGGATGTTCTTGCTCGTATGGAGACTGAGGGTATTGAGCTTGCAGCTGCTCCTCCATCTTCAAAGAGGGATGCCATGTTGGCACGGCTATTCCGTTTGTCCACGGGTTCATAGACTAGCTTTATTTTTTCTGCATATACTAGATCAGCCATTTTTGTCATGTACATGACACCATGTATATATTAAACGGTATTATATATCAGAGAAATATATTTTGATTCACTTTCCTGGTGGATATGTATTGTCATTGCTGAGTGATTACCGCTTCTTTCATGACTTGCTGTTGTTGATGTATCATAAGCTTTTCCTTGATGGATGGACAGTGAGATGTCGGAGAATATCTTAACAGGGCCTGTTGACCAGGGAAACTTGATAGTATTTGGTTTTATATGACTTCGGTGTCTTGGGACTAGTTTTTATTGGGTTTTATTTTTTTCTTGAAGGTCAGACCGCACCATGAAGGGATGCCTACATACTCCCGGGTTGAAGGCGATCAGGTCATTAGTAGTTCAGGTTTTGTGTGAGAGGTTTGAGAAGTGTCTCTTTTGAGTTTTAATTTAGGTTTAATGGGTTTTTAAATTTTTTTTTTGGTTTAACTGCACCAGGAATGGCTGCCTACGTACTCCCGGGTGGAGGGAGATCAGGTCATTCATAGTTCAATCTTCTAGTGAAAACTCGAACTGATTTGATCAATTCGCAGGACCAGGATTATGGTTGGTATGTGTTTTAGACATAGTACCTTTTCACGGTGTCTGAGTTGATGAGTTGAGGAACTTCGCTCCCATCCATCTCTTGCAATCTGATGGCTCCTCCTGTCAACACTTCTTTGACAATGAATGGACCTTTCAAATTCGGGGAGAACTTTCTTTTGGCTTCGTCTTGGTTGGCCAAAACTTTCTTCAGCACCAAGTCATTCTCTTTGAATTGTCGGAGTTGAACTTTCTTATTGTATGATCGGGCAATCCTTTGTTGATACAACTGCCCGTGAAAGATGGTTGTAGCCCTCTTCTCAACTATCAGGGATAGTTGGTGGTACCGTTCTTGTAACCACTAGTATTCTTCCATCTGAGCGTCTATTAAGACTCTTAAAGATTCCATTTCTACTTCTATGGGCAATACTGCTTCTATGCCATAGATCAATGAATAAGGGGTAGCCCCAGTAGAGGTACGTATGGACGTCCTGTATGCTAACAGAGTCAGAGGCAATAGGTCAGGCCATCCTTTGTGATTGGCAGACATTTTCTGCATGATCTTCTTGATGTTCTTATTGGCCGCTTTGCCAGCACCATTCATCTTAGGCCGATAGATAACGGAATTGAGAGGCTTGATATAAAACTTGCTGCATAAATCTCTCATCATCTGATTGTTTAGGTTCTTGGCATTGTCTGAGATAATCACCTCTGGCTGTCCATATCGACAGACGACATTGTTTCTGATGAAACCATTGATTACCTCTTTGGCGACTTTGGGAAAAGAGGCAGCTTCAACCCATTTGGTGAAGTAATCGATCATGGTGAAGATGAATTGATGACCATTGCTAGCTTTGGGTTCTATGGGCCCAATCGTATCCATTCCCCACATAAAGAAAGGCTATAGCAAACTCATATTGTGCAGCTCATTCGGAGGAGCGTGAATATCATTTCCATGTACTTGGCATTGGTAGCATCTCCTAACATGATCATCACAGTCAGCTTTGAGAGAGACCCAGTAATGCCCTGTTCTTAATATCTTCTTAGCCAGCAGATGGCTGCTCATGTGTGGACCACAGACTCCACTGTGGACTTCATCCATCAATCTCTGGGCTTGCTCTTTATCGAGGCATCTTAAAAGGCCTATTCCAACTTCCCTCTTATAGAGTGCATCTCCGCTTAGATAAAACTTCATAGCCATCTTGTGAATCCACTTTCTTCTGGCTTGATTTACTCTAGCGGGTGTAGATCTATCTCAGAGATATTCCTTGATGTCTTGGTACCAAGGCTGTTTGATAGGAGGTATTTCATCGGATACTTCTCCAATGTAATTCCCATATGTCAGGGCCTTTTGGTTTGTGAATTGGATGTTGGGAATTCCCCTTTTACCCGATACATTGATTAAGGAAGCTAATGGTTCTAATGTGTCAGCAAAGTCGTTCCTACCTCGAAGGATGTGGATGAAAGTTATCTCTTCAAAATCCATGGATATATTGATGACCTGCAGTTGATAGGGAAGCAAATGCAATTCTTTGGTATGATATGCCCCCAAGTGGTTTGTCTAATAACGAACTCAGAATATCCAAAGACTAATAGACATTGGATACCCATTGACTGGGCTAGTTTTAACCCCATTATGAAGCCTTCATACTTAGTCGTGTTGTTGGTGTTGACAAACTGCAGCTTGGTAGCCATAGGATATTGTTCTCCTGTAGCCGAGACAAAGACTACCCCAACTCCGGCACCTTCCCAGTTCACCGCTCCATCGAAGTATATTTTCTAGGCTTGGACTATATTCTCCTGAGGTATTTGTTGAATTTCCAAGATTCTGTCTTCCGGGAAATAAGTTTCCAAAGGTTGGAAATCCCTTGACGGTGCTTCTGCGAGTTGATCTGCAATGCCCTGACCCTTGATGGACTTTTGAGTCACGTAGACGATGTCAAACTGTTTAAGTATCAACTGCCATTTGGACCATCGATAATTTAACATTGGCTTATTGAATACGTACTTCAGTGGATCCGTGCGAGATATGAGATAGGGCATGTGCCCATGCAAATAGTGTTGTAGCCTAATGGCGGCCCATGCTAACGCACAGCATGTCTTCTCAATCAGGGTGTACTTTTGTTTGCCGCTGCTAAATCTTTTACTGATGTAGTAGATAGCTCTCTCTTTGCTACTATCATCTTTCTGTCTCAGCATACAGCCCATTGCGTTGGCATTAACGGACAGGTACATAAACAGGGGAACTTCATCCCTCGAGGGTACCAAGACAGGTGTCTCGATCAACTGCTTTTTGATGGCAAGAAAAGCTTTTTGGCAATATTCATTCCATTTCGTGGAGGAATTTTTCCTTAGTAGCTTGAAGATGGGTTCATAAGTTGCTGTGAGCTGGGAAATGAACCGGCTTATGAAATTGATTCGTCCCAGGAACCCGTGTATCTTTTTTTCTATTCGGGGTACGGGCATCTCAGTGATGGCTTTAATCTTGGCGGGATCCAGCTCAATGCCTCTATTGCTCACCAAAATTCCTAACAACTTGCTTGATTTGACACCAAAAGCACATTTGGCCGGATTCAGCTTGAGGTTGTACGTATGCAACCTGTTGAATAGCTTCCTTAAATGGCTAATATGATCGTCCTCCTTCCGGGATTTGACGATGATGTCATCCACATAAACCTTTATCTCCTTATGCATCATGTCATGAAACAGGGCCATCGTGGCTCGCTGATATGTGGCATCGGCATTGATGAGGTCGAAGGATAAACGTCTATAACAGAAGGTTCCCCAGGGAGTGATGAAGGTTGTCTTCTCCATGTCCTCTTCATCAACCTTGATTTGATGGTAACCAGCAAAGCAATCCACAAAAGAATACATGTTGTACTGCGCCGTATTGTCTATCAGGATATGGATGAGAGGTACCGGGAAATTATCCTTGAGACAAGATTTGTTCAAATCCTTGTAATCCATGCATACTCGTACCTTCCCTCCGGGCTTAGGCATGGGAACTATGTTTCGACAGCCACTCCGAGTATGTTGATACCATGATGATGCTGGCTTTGAATTATTTGACAACCACTTTTTTTACTTTTAGACTCTATTCAATTTTCAATCGCCTGAGCTTTTGTTTGACTAACTTGAATCCATCTTTGATGGGCAGTTGATGGATAACAATATCAGTGGATAAGCCCACCATGTCTTCATGCGACCATGCAAACACATCCTAGAACTGAGTTAGGAGTTCAATCAGGTCGGCTTTTTTATCTTGGGTGAGGTCTATGCCTATCTGGATTTCTTTGAGGTTTTTTGAGGTTCCGATATTGACAGTGGTGGTTTGATCGAGGTTTGGTTTGGGTTTGTCTTCGACCCATTCTTTGATCTTCTCGGGCACCTCATAGTCATCTACCTCATCTTGATCAATTTCCATCAAGTCGAAGTTCAGTTCTACATCAAAGTCATAGTCACTGTGACAGTTTGGCATCTCATCGGCAATGACAAATAAATCCAATTCTGGAGTCCTGAAAACTAAATGTTTTCACTTTAATATATGAAATTGTTTAAACATACAAAGCATTTAGCAAAAACATGACAAAAATTACTGCTATAGTAGTGCAACCAAAATAAGCAATAAATGAAACCATGTTACAGGGCAGACGGACTCTCTGCCCTTTTACCCTTTTTTGAATGAGGCAAGGGACGCTGCTCCGATTATCCAATGTCCGATCCTTAGGGATAGGGAGGATAAAGGCTTTGTGTTCGTCTGTCTCCTCTCTAATGATGATTGAGACATCCTTCAGATTAGGGCCGGGATTTTTCTTTGAACTGCCACCCTTCCCCTTCTTGATGTGAGGAATTCAGATATGATCTTCTTCGTCACTATCTGGGATATCATCGTTCATACCCTTATAGTGCATCAAAAAAAATATATTGGCAAATGGATCTCGTCCTTCGTGCAAGAACTTTTCTTTTCCCTTCTTGCTCTCCCCCTCAGACTTTAGGGCTTTTCTCTCACTTAACAGTATGACTGGAGGAAACAGCATGCCTGACACAACAGTCAAAATTTTCCTCATTGGCTTCACAAACCCTGCATCAGTGAGGTTTGGTAGTAGAATCATGGAATTATGAATTTTTGGATGCTTGTGTGGGTTCTGGTGGTTTGATCTGGATGAATTGCCCAATCCAACCTTCCCTAACAAGCTCGGGATTTGTACCGAATTTTTGATTCCTTGCTGATTCTTTCCTAACCCTTCTCCATAGCGAAAACCCAAAGATACCATCTCTTGACCCATTGTTATTACTTCAGGGGAAACTTTTGGTTTCAGAGCTGGTGCCCCAATAGGTAGGTACTGAATATTGCTTACCTCTAATGTTTGAAAACTTGCAGGTTCAATCATTTCATCCAGACTGATCACCGACATGTCTCTCTATATGCAGACAGAGTATTCTGGTTTGGCATTTACCGTGATTAGGTTGCCATTGATAATGTACTTGAGCTGGTGATCGAGGGTGGATGAAACTGTTCCTGCCATGTGGATCCACGGCCTACCCAGCAAAAAATTGTATCTGGTGGTAATGTTGAGTACCTGGAAAGATACATAGAAAGTGTGGGGACTAATCTCTAGCGGAAGCTCAATTTCTCCCACAGCCTCTCGGCGAGATCCATCTAAAGCTCGGATAACTACATAACTGGTCCGGATTCGGTTTGGGTTGATCTTAATTCTTTCTAAGGTGTTGTAGGGATAGATGTTTAGGGACGATCCTCCATCTACTAGCACACCTCCAATCACATACCCTGAGGATATCACTGCGATGTGTAGTGACTTGCAATGACCCGTCCCCTCAGTGGGTATATCATCATCAATGAAAGATATCACATTACTGTTGAAGATGTGGTCTACAACATGATGGAATTTTTCAGTATCGACCGTCTTCGGCATATGGGCTTCCTCCAGTACTTTCACCAGAATGTTGCGATGATCCACCAAGGATAAAACTAGGTCCAGGATGGACATCTGTTTGGGTGCATCTTTTAAGCTTTGCACCACCTTGATCTCATTATGCCCCATTTTGTTGAGAAATTCTTCAATTTTTTCTTCAGCCACTTTTTCTTTAGCCTTGATGACTGAATTGATCACCCGCTGAGACAGGTATAATGGATTCTCATTGAATATGCTGCCAGTATTATTTGAGGTGGAATCTTCATCCTTCCCATAGTTCCATGGGACTCTTTTCAGGCTGATCACTGGATATTGCGGTCTGAAAGGCATTATTAAAAGCGCGGGCGCAGCTAATTACACAGGATTCTATGTTTCTTGGATCCCTTTCCCTTGCAGTATTAGGGGTGTCACGGATAGCTCCTTCTCACAGGAAATAACAATGACTGTTTCCTGATTCCATGTTGTAGGAATAAAGAATGCTTCATCAGGAAAGCCGTAATTTTGATTCCCTCTTATCAGCTCACCGCTTTTAATAAGATTTTGAATTAGATGACGAAGTCCCATGCAATCCTCGGTGTCATGACCGGGCGCATTGGAGTGATACTGGCAGATTCTGTTAGGCTTGAATTTTCTGGATCGAGGGTTTACCGGGGGTAACAAATTTGTAACCATCCCCTCATTGATCAGCATTTGGAGGATTTCTTTCATTGGCTGGTTCAAATTAGTGAAATTCCTTTGGAAGGATAATTCCCTATCAGCTTGGAACTTCTCCTCCTTGGCCACCTTATCTGCCCAAGGTTCATGCTCATGAAATCGGTAATGGTCCCTCATAGCGATGGGGTTAATATTTGGTGTGGGAGGACTCGTTTCATGCTGGTTGGTCTAATTTATCAGCTACCTGGTTATCTGATGTTGATACATGATCAAATCCGCTAGATGTCCCATATGTTCCTTGATAGACTTGATTTCTTGTTCTATCAGGAACCGTCTCTCTGAGAACTCCCAACTATCTGGGCTATTAGTGCTGGATTGAGTTGATTCTCCGACATACCGGAGGTATTTTGGATCCTTCTCCACTCCTCGTGCTAATCATATTGACACTATCCTCTTTGTGCTGAGGTTGAGGATTATCATGCACATGCAGTTGTTCGGGCTTAGTCACCACAATCTCTCCGTTGTCTATCAAGTCTTGAATTTAGTGCTTGAGAGACCAACAGTCTTGTGTATCATGGCCGGGGATCCGTAATGGTATTCACACTTTTTACTGGGGTCAAAATTCCGTTCACCGGTACTGGTTGGTGGAAGAAGTTGAACAATCTTTTTTTGTGCTGTCAATAGTTTCAGCACATTTTCTAGTGAATCTCCTAAATGGGGGAACGTTCTTCGCTGCCTGGCCTCCGTAGTTTTTTGAAATGGAGGATTAGAAGGTTGGGCTGGAGTTTGAAAAGGGAAATAGTTCCTCCTTTGAATGGGCATACTGCTCGAATCGCCCCTCTGATTCTGTCCTTGCAGTACTAAGGACATTTCTTCCTCTTTCTTCTTGTGGCCTCTCCGGGGATTACTCCCATAACTCTCGGATTGAATATGCTCGGCAACAGCTTCCAAGGCGGTAAGATCTTTTATCTTCCGAGATTTCAGCCCCATTTCATCCATCTCTCCGTGTTTGATCATCTCCAAGAATGGTTTTCCTATGCCTGCTAGGACCCTTTCGTAATACGGAGCTTCTTGGATGTCGATGAAGGTCATGACTATCTCAGACTCAGTCATGGGTGGGGTGACTTGTGCTGCCACCCGCCTCCATCGTTGTGCATATTCTCTGAATGACTCAGTATTTTGCTTTTTTGATTTTGGTGATTTGATATCTGTCTGGAGCCATTTGGGATTGAAAACTGTATTGATTGAGAAAGGCATGTGCTAACTCTTCCCAGCTGTGAATCTTGGAATTATCCAGATGAGCATACCATGCTCTAGCCTCTCCAGTCAGACTCCTCTAGAATACTTGCATTCTGAGCTTCTCGTCCTCTGCATAGGATCCGAGCTCTCCAATAAATACCTTCAAATGGGTGTAAGGATCTCCTAATCCATCATATTTCTCAAAATCAGGGACTTCAAATTTTTTTGGATAACGAGCCCCTGGGAATATACATAAGTCTGAATAATTGACACTCCCAAATGCCCAAGTCCTTTTGATGGACTGAATGGTTTCTTCTATTTGTTGTACTTTCTTCAGAATATCATCGGCCTCCTGCTTTTTGTCAAGGTTGATGATTTCAAGGGTTTTGTTGGTCATATCCTGGCTCTGTGGCTCAGGAATCGGAGTGTCTTTCTTTCCAGTCTCTTGACTACCACCGGGTGTAGACGGTTCTATATGACTGGTTGTTTTCTTCCCTTGAAGGCTTTTGCTATGTTCTTTCAAGAAAATAGCCAATTCGGCTATCTGGTTTTTCAGTCCTTCAAACTCTTCCCTAGAAACAAAGGTAGATTCAGGTTGAGCACTTGAAGCCATGTCTGAAGATGGGCTTAGTGCTTTCTTAGATTTTGACCTGGTGATGGGACCAATTTTTTTACCTACAACAAACATAGGTGTGTTAATTTCCTGATGTAGGTATTGATTGGATGCATGTGATGAGTTAGTTTTATACCTACGAATTGGTATCCATTATAGCTTGATTCTTGCTTACTTCAAGTAGTTTAAGTGTCATTTTGCTTTGTTTGTGAGTTATTAATTTCAGGAAGGGAATTGATGGAAGCCAGGGCTAAAAGGCAAATTTTCAGCTTCTTATGGAAAGTGGATGCCTACTGGGGCGGGTGTCACAAGGCCAATTTACCCGCCGGGCGGGGGTGTGAAAACCAGCATGCAGCAAAGTGGCTTGCCGCTGGGGTGGGCGTACCAAGAGCGAAACCCCCGCAGGGGCAAGGTCCGGCAACAATTTAGACATTTTCCGTTTTCATATAGGATTCTGCAGTTTTGAGAGATTGATTAGTTGCGACTGGAGAGTATATTAGGATAACAGAGAGGCTATTACACACCGACTTAGACAGATTTACAAGACCTAATTCAAGACTTGAACTAGCAAGGAGAATTGAAGCATCGATTGAACATAAAGAACGCAAGATCAGAACGGAGAGCGGTGATACAATTCTAGAGTTTATCTTCTCTCTTTCTCTATATCTTGTAATCAGAATGTTTTCTATTATGCGGATATTGGATTTTGATTCATCTATGATGAACTAACTTCCTATTTAAGCCTATATTGGATCTTGTTATGTAATGGATGATTAAATAGCCTTTAATTCAGTTTATGAATATTATTTCCAGATTATTTGCTATGAGTTGTACTTAATCTATATAATTGCTTGATCACCAATTATCCGTTATCCCATATGAATTCGAGAGATGACATATGGGATTTGGACTAGCCATAGTGACATATGTTTGTGACTTCTGCGTAGTTGGGATTCATAATTCATGTATAGGATAGAGATATCTATACATCATATGTAATATGTTAAAAACTTGATATTAAACCTCATTTAATTGTAATTCACAGAGAGATATAGTGAATTAGTTATTTAGGGTGTCTTGCTTAATTTTATCATCTGTGGATTTGAGTGAGTATAGATATAATGCATCGAGAGATGGTTTTATCTACTTTAGTGTTCTTGATTAATAATCTGGATTAATTGATATAAACTGAAGAAAAGGATATTATCTAAAGTGAAATAATAAGTGAAATTGTAGGTTTAATTCTCTAAAACTTGTTAAAATTTTGAGTTAGTGTTAAAATTGGTTTAAGTAGTAATTTAATTAGAAAATCATCTTTTAATCATTAGTTTGATAAAGCTGAAATAATATAAAACTGGTACTTGTTTGATTAAATAGGAATTATTGTCTCTGTGGGTACGATATCTGAACTTATCAGTATATTACTTGTTGACCACGTACACTTGCGTGTAGCGCGTATAGATTTTACCCAACAAGTTTTTGGCGCCGTTGGCGGGGACAGTAATTGCGTTTACAATATCAGTTTAATTAGATCAGTTTTAGTTAAACATATATATATATATATATATATATTTCTATTCCTAATTTTTTTGGTTTGTTTGGTTATTTCAGGTACATTCGAGTAGTACATGCAAACTCGATCGAAGAAGCCAGATTTGTTGCCTTTTGGGGACGACATCGACAAACAGTTTCAGAAGTTAACTAAGTGGATTGCAAAGACTCGAGAAGAACTTAAAGCACCCAGAGCAAACATGGTTGATCAGGAAGACAAACCACTGAGGGAGTATGCTACACCAAAGATTTTGGAAATTCAATCGAGTATCTCCAGGCCGGCGATTAATGCAAACAATTTTGAGATTAAGCCTGGAACTATACAGATGGTGCAGAATAATTGCCAGTTTGGGGGTCTTTCAAATAACGACCCAAACGAACACATCTTCAGTTTCATAGAAATCTGTGACACCTTCAAGTGTAACGGGGTGTCAGACGATGCAATCAGATTGAGATTATTTCCGTTCACACTCAGAGACAAGGCGAAGGGTTGGCTCCATTCTCTACCACCGGGGTCAATCACTTCATGGAATTATCTGGCGTAGAAATTCCTAGCTAAGTTCTTCCCGCAAGCGAAGACGCATAAATTGAGAACGGAGATATCTTCATTTGCATAACTAGAAGGGGAACCACTCTATGAAGTATGGGAAGGGTACAAGGAGCTGTTGAGAAAGTGCCCACATTACGGATTCCTACAGTAGATTCAGTTGAGTAACTTTTACAATGGGGTAGGGAGTCATATACGGACTAGCATCGATACAGCCTCAGGTGGAGCTTTTTTGGCAAAGAAATTTGAGGAGGCATGGGCATTGATAGACACAATGGCTTCAAATGGCTATCAGTGGCCAACTGAGAGATTGACTCAACCCACAATAGCGGGTATTCTGGAAGTGGATTCTATGACAGCCATATCTGCACAACTAGCAGCGTTATCGAAGAAGATGGATGCCATGTCGATGGGAAACGTGCAGCAGGTAGCAATTATATGTGAACTTTATGTAGGTGAGCATCCGACAGAACATTGTGCGATCAACCCAGCTTTGGTACAGTTTGTGGGTAGCTAGAACAGGCCACCCAATACATAATAGAATGCATACAATCAGGGGGCAGGAAACCATCCGAACTTTTCTTGGAGCAACAACCAGAATCAGAACCAGCAGCAGGCTCCACGACAAGCATACCCTCCTGGTTTTCAGAATCAGCATCAACAGGCAGCTCCACATTAAGAGAAAAGGATAGATTTGGAGGAGATATTGGCAAAATACATAACAGGAAATGAAGCAGCCGATGAAAACAAAACTCAAGCGGTGGCGATTAAGAATCTAGAAACTCAGATTGGACAGATAGTTAGTGCACTGAACAGTAGACCCCAAGGAACCTTGCCAAGTGACATAGAAAAGAATCCGAGGGGAGGATATGAGCAATGTCAAGCTATTACACTTCGAAGTGGAAACAACTAGCCAAGCAGGAGTCAGAGATGCTGACTATGGATAAGCAGGTTGAAACCAATGTGGAACAGTTAGTGGAAGGGAAAGTAGCAGAGAAAGAACAAGTGGTTACACCGGTATTTTACCTTCCACCGCCATTTCAACAACGGATCTGAAAATAGAAATTAGAGCAACAGTTCACAAAGTTTCTGGAAGTGTTCAAGAAATTACACATCAACATCCCTTTCGCAGAGGCATTAGAGCGGATGCCAAGTTATGCCAAGTTCATGAAGAACATTTTGTAGAAGAAAAAGAAATTAGAGGACTTCGAAACTGTGGCACTAACAGAGGAATGTAGTGCGATTCTGCAAAAGAAGCTTCCACCAAAGTTGAAAGATCCTGGTAGTTTCACCATTCCATGCAAGATAGGGAATTTGGCCTTCAACAAATGTCTATGTGATTTAGGTGCCAGTATAAACCTCATGCCATTGTCAGTTTATACTCAGTTAGGGTTACCAGCACCTAAATAGACCAACATCTCCCTACAGCTAGTAGATAGATCAGTAACTTATCCACGAGGAATTGTTGAGGATGTTTTAGTAAAAGTGGATAGATTCATCTTCCCAGCGGACTTCATCATTCTCTACTATGAAGAAGATAAGGATATTCTAATAATCCTTGGGAGACCAATTTTGGCTACTGGTAGGACTCTCATTGACGTTCAGAAAGGAGAGTTGACCATGAGGGTGCAAGATCAAGAGGTCACCTTCAACGTGTTCAAGGCCATAAATTTCCCCAAGGAAGATGAGGAGTGTTTTCGAATAGATATCATTGACACAGTGGTGGGTGGTGAGCAACATCGGATACTTAGTACCGACCCGTTAGAATCAACGCTGATGGGAGAATATGATGAAGAGGATTCAGAGATAAAGGAGTATCTGCAACTGTTAGAGGCTCATCCGAGAGTAAACATGTTCAAGTTACCATTTAAGCCATTAGAAGAAGCAGGAACTTCATCAGCAAAGATGAAGCCATCACTTGAGGAACCACCTAAACTAAGAACTCAAACCCTTACCGAATCACCTCAGGTATGCTTATTTGGGTAATTCATCTACTTTAACTGTTATTATTGCATCTGTGCTTAATGAACTGCAGGAAAATAAGCTGTTAAGAGTTCTGAGGGAATACAAGTCTGCTATTGGATGGACAATCGCCGACATCAAAGGGATCAGCCCGTCATTCTGTATTTATAAGATTCTGATGGAGGAAGATAGCAAGCCAATGGTGGAACAACAGAGGAGGCTCAACCCAATAATGAAAGAGGTAGTAAAGAATGAGATCTTGAAATAGCTGGATGCTAGAATTATCTACCCAATTTCAGACAGTGCATGGCTGAGCCCTGTCTAACGTGTCCCGAAGAAAGGTGGGATGACAGTAGTGAAGAACGAGAACAATGAACTGATACCGACAAGGGCAGTAACCAGCTGGAGGGTCTGCATAGATTATAGAAAGCTGAATAAGATAACTAGAAAGGATCATTTCCCCTTGCCTTTTATTGATCAGATGTTGGACAGACTAGCTGGACACGAGTAGTACTGCTTGTTAGATGGATATTTCGGGTACAACCAGATCCTCATTGCACCGGAGGATCAAGAGAAAATGACGTTCACATGCCCCTATGGAACCTTTGCCTTCAGAAGGATGTCATTCGGACTGTGTAACGCACCAGCGACTTTTCAGCGATGTATGATGGCAATCTTCTCAAACATCATGGAGCGTAGTGTTGAGGTATTTATGGATGATTTTTCAGTATTTGGAGAATCATTTGAAAGGAGCCTCGAGAATTTAGTATTGGTATTGAAACGGTGTGTGGAGACGAACCTAGTGCTCAACTGGGAGAAATGCCACTTTATGGTCTAAGAAGGGATAATACTCGAACATAAAGCTTCTAGAAAAGGTTTAGAATTTGACCAGGCTAAGCTAGAGACAATTGAAATCTGCCACTGCTGACTTCAGTAAAGGGTATTCGGAGTTTTCTTAGTCATGCTGGGTTCTACCGACGGTTTATCAAGGACTTCTCGAAAATCATAAAGCCACTCTGCAGTCTATTGGAGAAAGACGTCCCGTTCAAGTTTGATGATGGCTGTCTAGTGGCGTTTGAGCAATTGAAGAAGAAGATAACCACTGCCCCAGTGATCATAGCACCCGATTGGACAAAGTCGTTCGAGCTCATGTACAATGCCAGTGACTATGCAGTAGGAGCAGTGCTTGAACAACGACGGGAGAAAATCTTTCATGCCATCTATTACGCGAGCAAGACACTGACAGATGCACAATTGAACTACACAACCACGAAAAAAGAATTACTTGCAGTTGTGTATGCTTTTGATAAATTTCGATTATACTTAGTGGGGACAAAGGTGGTGGTTTACACAGATCACTCAGCCATCCGGTATCTAGTGGAAAAGAAGGACGCAAAGTCGAGACTTATTCGCTGGGTTTTGCTCCTTTAAGAATTTGATTTAGAAATTAAGGATCGAAAGTGGACAGAAAATCAGGTAGCTGACCATCTTTAGCGGTTAGAGAATCCGAAGCAGGACGAGACAGACAAGGTAGTAATCAACGAGTCTTTTCCTGATGAGCAGTTATTTTTGATCCACGGCGAGTTTTCGTGGTACGCGGATTTTGCGAATTATTTGGTAAGCAACATCCTCCCACCAGACTTAACCCGCCAGCAAAAGAAGAAGTTTTTACAAGATGTCAAGTGGTATATGTGGGATGAACCGTTTTTATTCTGACAGTGTGCTGACAAAATGATTCGATGATGTGTGCCGAAGAGTGAAGTAGAGAGCATATTACAGGCATGTCACGCCTCATTATATGGGGGACACTACAGAAGCAAAAGAACGGCCGCTAAAGTACTTCAAGCAGGTTTCTTCTGGCCCACATTATTCAAAGATGCACATCAGTGCGTGAAAAACTACGACAGATGTCAAAGAGTGGAAAATATTTCAAAACAGAATGAGATGCCTTTAAACATGATCCTGGAAGTCGAGGTGTTTGATGTATGGGGAATCGACTTCATGGGACCATTTCCATCTTCATTCAGTAATCTATACATCCTATTAGCAGTGGACTATATATCAAAATGGGTGGAAGTAGTTGCACTACCGACGAATGATGCAAAAGTGGTACTCAAATTCTTTCAAAAGAATATATTCACCCATTTCGGCACCCCAAGGGCAATAATTAGTGATGAAGGGAGCCATTTTTGCAACAAATATTTCACCGCTCTCTTGACGAAGTATGGGGTTAAACATCGAATCGCCACAACCTATCACCCTCAGACAAGTGGATAAGTAGAAGTGTTTAATCGGGAGGTAAAGCAAATCCTAGAAACATTCGTCAATCCGAATCGAAAGGATTGGTCGTTGAAACTAGACGACGCTCTATGGGCATACCGGACAACATATAAGACCCCGATAGGCATGTCTCCATATCAATTAGTTTATGAAAAGGCGTGTCACCTTCCGGTAGAACTCAAGCATAAAGCGTATTGGGCTATTAAGAAACTGAACTTCAATTTATTAGCAGCAGGGGAGAAAAGGTTGTTGCAAATCAACGAATTAGATGAATTCCAACTGTAGGCATACAAGAATTCGAAGTTGTACAAGGAGAAGATCAAGAAGTGGCACGATTAGAAGATATTGGATAGAAAGTTTAAACCGGGTCAGTCAGTATTGCTATTCAACTCTCGATTGAAATTATTTCCCAAAAAACTGAAATCCAGGTGTTTGGGACCTTTTACCATCAAGACAGTGTTTCCACACGGCGCCGTTGAACTCTATGGCCGGGATCCGACAGAAACTTTTAAAGTGAACGACCAACGCCTCAAGCACTATTGGGGAGGTGACATCGATTGCCAGGCGACCGCCGTCGATCTGACCGAGCCAAATTGATACAGGGAGTAGTCAGGCCGAAAGACTAAAAATCAAGCGCTCGAAGGGAGGCAACCCATCCTTTACGTTGATTTGTATTATATCTATGTAGATTAGTTATAGTCATTCTTAATTAGGATAAATCCAGTCTTAATAATTCATGTTCAGATAATTCTCAGGTTGCTTGTGCAGGCATAGGCCAAGTGTAAGAAAAATTCAAGCCAATCATTTATATGGAAATCATTAAGGACACCAGGGCAGGCTACTCAAGCAGTTCAGCAACAAAAAGGGAGAAATTTTCACACTCTGAAGTTCTGCATGGTACCCGCCCCCGCGGGCATTTCAAAGCAAATTCACCCTCCCCGGCTGACATTGCCAATCCAAACTCCTTGCATAGGAGCCGCCCCGGCGGGCATTCTAGGCAAATTCATCACGCCCCCGCGGGCACCCAGGCAAACTCCCTGCATAGGAGCCGCCCCAGCGGGTATTTTAGGCAATTTCATGCCACCCCGGCGGGCTTCCCAGTTAGACTCCCTGTATAGGGCCCGCCCCGGCAGGCTTTTTAGGCCAAAGGGACCCGCCCCGGCGGGCTGTCGATAGGGTAGTTTTTAAAAACTCTTCTCAGCTCTTTATGTTGGCTAGTCTAAACACACAAACACACTTTTGGCTACCGAGAAACACTCCCAAAACCCTATTCTTCAATTCAAAAGCACCTACCAAGGAAGAATTCATTCATAACCGGATCCTACATTTGGCAAATCAACAATCCTCCATCAAATTTTCATCAACTACCAACAAATCAAGGTATACCATTGCAATTTTTTACTTAGCGTCGAAGTTTGGGGGATTTAATTTGTGTATCAGTTTAGGACTTCTATTGAAGAGTGGTGATTGCTATATATATCTTGCTTGTCTGAGTGGGTGTTTTGAGAGATGAATTTGGGGGAAATTCAAAAAACAAACATCACCAATCTAAGCCTAGAGCAGCCTTGCCCACCACCTGTTCGACAAAACGTTTCAACCAATCAAACTTCAAAAATAGTTAATTTTGAGCCTTGAACAACATGCCACCACGAGCAACCAAGCGACAAAAGGGGGAATCCTGTTCTGCACCAACGAGGACATATGACAAAAGGAAATTCAAAAGTGAGACCGCCTCCGACCAATTCGACTACTTGGCATCAAAGAAGCTCACCCCTGAGAGTGGTCTAAGACCCGATGCGACGGAAGGGGAGATGGCACTATAGATCGAACTGCAGGGCTGGGATACTTTCATGGACCAGCCCAACACGACAGTGGTGGCGGTCGTGGAAAAGTTCTACGCGAACACCGAGGACATATCTCCATTCCGGGCGTTCGTCCGGGGAAAATTGGTGGACTTCAGTCCCACGGCGATTAATGATTACTACGATGTGCAACGGCCAAATATGTGTAAATACCAGGAGTTCATAGATAGGGGGCCCGACTACGATGAGATCCTAGCCGAGATATGCAAGCCAGGCATAATATGGTTTAAAGGTAAGAAATGGGGCATATTGATCATGAGCTCCAGCTTGAGCCTCTACGGGAAAGTGTGGTACTCGTTCCTGTGTGCCAAGCTTCTTCCTTTGATGTACACAAGCGAAATCACAAAAGAAAAAATCTCCCTCTTGTATGCCATCCTCAAGGACTATGACATCAACATCAGGCTAATCATTAGTTTCTCGTTCCGCCGGTGTTTGAGGGGATTAATGTCTAGAGGCTTACCACATCGGTCTCTGATTACTGGGTTGTGCCGCCATGCAGGTGTGCAGTGGACAAACATTGAGTTGACTCAGCAACCTCTCCAGATGCTTGATACAAGGATGATCGTTAGATTCGACAAATGGCCGGTGGCACCACCACATCCCCGTGGACTAGGCTTCATTTTTCCATCTACTGCGGAGGCACAGAGAGCAACGGCTATGGCTAGGGATGAGTCAACCGAGGAGGTTGCAGAGGGAGAGCCACCAATGTCGAACGACGGCAGCGTCAGTTCCTAGATTTGAGCTCTGTAGCAGCAACTGGATGAGCATCGCCGGTTGGATGACAAGTTGGCGGCGCGGCAGAGCCACATGTTCGACACACAGAACCAATTCAATGTTACGCTTGTTGAGGCATTTGCGAGATTGAATACGTCGGCCGAGCTTTTCCAGTTTCCGACTCCACAGCCACTGCCTGGTTATCCAGATTGAGGCATTTCTGATATGGAGGAGGACACTTGATGCCTCAGGGAAGTCCTCTAAGCTTTACTTGCTTTATTTTTAACCAATGAAGACATTGCTCTGATTAAGTTTGGGGGTCTATACATTATTCTTCTTAATATTGTAGAACTTGCATTTAGTTAGTATTGCATGATAATAGTAGTAGTTAATTGATAATAGTAGTAGTTAATTGCATCAGTAGTTTAGTTAAGAGTTTTTTTTTAATATGCTTATAAAAAAATGAAAAATCAGAAAGAAAAAAAAAAGCAAAGAAAAAAAAGAGAGTTGTTAATTAGGATTTCATGAGTCAGTATATCAGTTGGTATGAAGTGACCTTAGCCAGTGATGAGACTGGACTTATATAAGAACTTGAACAGTAATGATAACTAGAACATTTACGTACGTTCAGACCTTTATATGAGTCATTGCCGGATTGACACTTTTGCACCGGTTAGCACGATAGGACAACAACTTAGTCAACTTGGGTCAAATAGTCACATAATTGTCGTCTTGAACAAAATTATGCTTTAATGATAGAAATTTAGTGAACTGGTAGTAATGATTAAGATTAGATTGAAACCTAAGTTTGGGGGAAGATATGGGAGCTATCTGAAAAAAAGGAAATGAAAAAAAATATTGGAATATATGAAAAAGAGAAAAAAGAGAAACTCGTGAATAAACACCGTGACTAGTTTAGTTTCGTGGCCTTTGATACTGGAGTAAGTATGCCCTAGGGGATGTCTTTACATCCAGCGCCCTAAAGCCATGCAGTTTGGGAGTCGTTGGTCGAAAGCTCGCTACATGGGTATCATTGAAGAGCCTAAGGGAACTAAACATTGCACAGTCATGAGTAAAATAGAGATACGGAAAACAAGCAAAATGGCCCCGTGAATGAATGAAGATAGAAAATCTCCCATATTAACTTCCGACTTGGTTGACGTCGAGTCGAGTTCACTTTACCTTGTTTACACGATTCCTTGAGTTAAAACTGTATTTTCTTCCTAAGACGCGTATTATGTGATATATTTGAACTATGGTTGAGTATATTTTTGTTAAGCACACACACACTGCAGTGGTGTTAACAGGTGTTTGTTTATAGACTGGTTTGAATTGTGGATATGTATTTGGTTGGATTTATTGCTTATATCTATTGTGAATTCTCTGAGGCGTTATTGGTTATCTTTGTATTATCTGGCAGTTGCATTAGTAGGCATTGTATTTATCTGCATATGCATGGTTTTGCTTGAGGACAAGCAAAGTCTCAAGTTTGGGGGTATTTGATGAGTTGGTTTTATACCTACGAATTGGTATCCGTTATAGCTTGATTCTTGCTTAATTCAAGTAGTTTAAGTGTTAATTTACTTTGTTTGTGAGTTATTGATTTCAGGAAGGAAATTGATGGAAACCAGGGCTAAAAGGTAAATTTTCAGCTTCCTATGGAAAGTGGATGCCCGCTGGGGCGGGTGTCACAAGGCCAATTTATCCGCCGGGGCGGAGGTGCAAAAATCAGCATGCAGCAAAATGGTTGCAGCCGGGGCGGGGGTACGGCAGCAATTTAAACAGTTTCCTTTTTCAGATAGGATTCTGCAGTTTTTGAGAGATTGATTAGTTGCGACTGGGAGAGTATATTAGGATAACAGATAGGCTATTACACACAGACTTAGACAGATTTACAAGCCTTAATTCAAGACTTGAACTAGCAAGGAGAATTGAAGCATCGATTAAACACGAAGAATGCAAGATCGGAACGGAGAGTAGTAATACAATTCTAGAGTTTATCTTCTCTCTTTCTCTATATCTTGTAATCAGAATGTTTTCTATTATGTGGATATTGGATTTTGATTCATCTATGATAAACTAACTTTCTATTTAAGCCTATAACGGATCTTGTTATGTAATGGATGATTAAATAGCCTTTAATTCAATTTATGAATATTATTTCCAGATTATTTGCTATGAGTTGTACTTAATCTATATAAATGATTGATGACCAATTATCCGTTATCCCATATGAATTCGAGAGATGATATATGGGATTTGAACTAGCTATAGTGACATATGTTTGAGGCTTCTGTTTAGTTGGGATTAATAATTCATGTATAAGATAGAGATATCTATACATCATATGTAATTTGTTAAGAACTTGATATTAAACCTCATTTAATTGTAATTCACATAGAGATATAGTGAATTAGTTATTTAGGGTGTCTTGCTTAATTCTATCATTTGTGAATTTGAGTGAGTATGGATATAATGCATCGAGAGATGGTTTTATCTGCTTTAGTGTTCTTGATTAATAATCTGGAGTAATTGATATAAATTGAAGAAAAGGAAATTATCTGAACTGAAATAATAAGTGAAGTTGTAGGTTTAATTCCCTAAAACTTGTTAAAATCTTGAGTTAGTGTTAAAATTAGTTTAAGTAGTAATTTAATTAGAAAATCATCTTTTAATCATTAGTTTGATAAAGTTGAAATAATATAAAACTGGTACTTGTTTGATTAAATAGGAATTATTATCTCTGTGGGTACGATATCTGAACTTATCAATATATTACTTGTTGACCACGTACACTTGCATGTAGCCCGTATAGATTTTACCCAACAGCATGACATGCAATTTGTTTATTTTTGAGGTTTTTTAAACTTATCCTGTAAAACATAGGTCAGTTGTTTTGATGACAGTATAGTATGACATGTAAGACATGGAATGTATATTATGAAATTTACATGGAAATTGGAAAATTTAAATTGAATTACCAGAGGAAGGCATGAAGAAGCTTTCCTTCGGATTTGGTTAATCAGAGGCTGACCTATCTTAGGCTACTCTCACGAATTTTTGACATGAAGGTCCCCAGATCATTGCAATCTACTAGAGGGGAAATTAATCTGATCTTTCAATTGGAGCAGATCTGAGTGGTGCCTTTCCTGAGCCTTGCAGAATTAGTCTTCATTGAATCCAGTAATCAAACGCCGACCGGTTTGCCTCTTGGTGGAGGAATCACACAACATACATTCACATACATCATGTCTCATCGTATGAAATGATGACATTGTGCGAAGCACTAATATAAAGTAGTAAAGTATTCATTCACATCCATTCAATGTAAAACGCAGCATTCACACACACGTAAATATAAAAGGAAATTTTGAAAATATTTGAACGCGGCCTAAGCCCTCTACTATCCCCAGCAAAGTCGCCACCTGTCGCATCGGGAAAAAATCATGTGCGTTTGGACCTGATCTTTCTCTTTTCCTACGTTTTTTATTTTCTACCCTTATTACCTTATCTGTTTTATGAAGGGTGAAGTTTTTTAGGATAAGGCCAACATGTATCATGTCGATGATTTGAACGGTTTACAGAGTCGCCAGTTGGTAGATTTGAAATGGTTGTACCAACTCAACCGAGTTTTGTTTGAAAGTATGCCAAATTACTGGACACTGTCGAAACTTAGTCTTTGAAACCGGAATTCTAAGTTTCGGTGGCTTGGTTAAGTGGGGGGGAAGGTGTTAGGAATCCCCCAACTCCCGTAAAGACACAGTACCGCATCTTTTCAGTATTTCCCTTTTTATTTGCAATGTATGTGTGTGGATGCTGGAAGTAATTGAGCCTACGCTTGATTGTTTTGAAAGTAGTGTCGTGCTTCGGTGAACCTATACAAAGGGTTTGATTTGATTTGTAAAAGTCTATTTTTAGACAAGATATGAAAATGATATTTTGAAAGGTGGTTTTCAAACCCCTACTCTCTCATAGGAATAGAAGCCTTTGATACTTCCATTTTATTCTTTTCAGCCTCTAGCTTGATTAGAATGGTGATTGTCGGGTTGCGAAGCATCCTCGACCACAACATATATATAGGTGTCGGTCTTCTCATGGGCATGATAGCCAACGGAGTGACTCTAGCATGACAAACCATTATTTTATTATGTTTGAGACCTTAAACCCGGACAACCGTTTTAAGTTCTTTCGGATGTACATTTTACAAAATAACTGGCAGGGTACATTTGTAATATGGAGTTTGTCCATTGTGGGAATCAGATTCTGATCAGTTTGATCATGAATCCCATGATTCCTAGGCTCACAGAGAGAAGCCAAGAGAACCTATACAGCATAGATATTCATCAAAAATATGTGTACATCTAGGCGTCGTAAAATCAAGGATTCATCAGTCAAATCCTTACATGTGCATAGCCAAAGCTTTTCGTTCCCACTAAATAGGGATCTAAGGGCCGCGGGGTCACTTTAATATTTAGCAAAACTAGAAAGAAAGCTAGATTTAAGTAAATCTTAGCCATTCTAGCTTTCCGATTCCGGTTGGACCTATTTTGACTCGTTTGAAAGGTAGAAAGGGCTAGATTTAAAGAAATCTAACTTGCCCAAATTATATTAAAAGAATTCATGTCAAATGAATAATTAAAATGGATATTTGATCACAATGAATAAAGAATATATATATATATATATATATATATATAATTATATATATATACGAAAGTTGTAAAGGGCGACGGATTTCAATTCCTATGCCCGGATAGAAATGTAGATATATATATATATATATATATATATATGAAAAAGCTATAAAGGGCGACGGATTTCTAATCCTAGGCCCGAACAGAAATGTATATATATATATAAGCTGTAAAGGGCGACAAATTTCTAATTCCAGGACCGGACAGAAATGTAAATATATATATATATATATATATATATATTTATCAAAGCCATAAAAGAGCCATAGATTAATCCAGGTTTGACATAAAAGAGCACTATATATATATATATATATAAGCTGTAAAGAGCCACGAAATGATCCAGGCTTAACGGAATGTAAATATATATATATATATATATATATATATATATATATATATATATATATATATAAAAGCTATAAAGGCCGACGAATTTTCAATCCCAAGCCCGGACAGTAATGTAAATATATATATATATATATATATATATAAAAGCGATAAAAAGGCCACAGATTTCCAATCCAGGCCAAACTAAAATGTAAATGTTAATATAAACAGTTAGTAAATATATATTAAAGCAATAAAGGCCACGAATTAGCAATCCAAGCCAAACGAAGTCAGAAAAATTTATATATATATAGTTATATATATAAAAGCAGTAACTGCCACGGATTTATAATTCAGGCATGACAGAATGAAAAGTTAGTATATATATAGTCAGATATATATATAATTAATTTAAAAGGCCACGAATCAGCGATCCAGGTTGTGAAAGTTAGTACATATATGTATATATATATAAGCGAGTAAAAGCCACGGATCGTCAATCTAGGCTGTGCAAATGCAAAAAAAAACGTATATATGTACTAAAATGTACTAAAAAGTAAGTAAAAAGAGCCACGGAACTGAGTTTCAGGAAAACCAAGAAGATAAAACTTTGCGTGCAAGTGCAAATAGACGTAATGAAGTAGAAAACGAGTTCTGATCGTAAAAATACTTACAATGGACTGCAACACTAGCTTTTTGCCACTTAGTAGGCTTCAAATGGACGTTTCCACCTGTTATTTTTTGGTATGTTGTGGTATATGAGTATACCTACATGTTAGAGTAATAAAAGCGAGGTTTGGAGTACAAGAAGTAGGGCTAGAAAACAAAATGGGTGGAGTTTCTGAGCGTTTTCAATTCATTTATTTTTGTTTAGCAAGGGGCAGGCTTGTATTTAAAGACCCGATGGTAGAGGGTCTACCTGCGGCAGGTGCGGGTCTACCTGTGGCTCCCCAGGGTGGGGCCCACCTAGTGGGTCCCGTTGTCTCGAAGTACGTGCACTCCGAGCAACGCGATGTTAGGTTCAAAACTTTTTAACTTTTGATCAGAGTGTCCGTTTGAGGCGTGCTATACCTTTTCGAAAAGCCCTCGCTAAGAGCGTCACAATGACATGGGACTTAACCTTTTTTGAGTCCATAAAGACAAGTTCATAACCAGATCTTCGTTTCTTTGTAATTTGTCCGTTGAGCTGTATTGTGCTGTTCTCACTCGGGATCAATGTTATGGTTCTTCCTAACCTTCATTGCATTAATTTGGCTCGAATTTACCAGATTGGCTTGAAGTTGGTAAAATGATCGATTTGCCCCTCCAGGGATTGTCTCCTGTACTGGCATAACTTTCAACTGTTTTCCCGAGGTTGCCACCGAGGTTTTGATCCCAGTCAATTTTGTTTGTCCTCAGGGTTATCTTCGAGGCTGACTTGGTTTTCCAAGGTTGTCTCTGGGGATGATGTAATGCTTTGGGTTTGTCTCTGAAGGTTGAATTGATCTCCGGTGTTGTCAACGGGGCTACTTGACATCCCGGTATTGTCACCTAGGCTTCACTTGACATCCCGGTGTTTCTAGGGTTTGGCTTGACATCCCGGTGTAGTGACCGGTGTTGAACTTGACATCCCGAGATTGTCGCTCGGGCTGCTTGACATCTTGGTATTATCACCGGAGCTTCACTTGACATCCCGGTGTTGCCGGTGATAGTAGTGTGCATACAAGCCAATCATGTATTATGATAAAGCACGTACTTTATAAACAATCTTATTTATTTATTAATAAATATTTATTTATTAAAGGCATTTAATTATCTACATGTTGCTGTTTTTATAATATGTAAATAACCCATAGTTTTAAGCAATGCTTTTAGAATCATGATGATGATCATGCTAATGAGATCTAAATTCTTAGAAAGCTCTAAAACTAAAATAGTTCCCAATCGTGAGATTACTAAAAAGGGGATTAGTAAATCCGGATAGATTGGTACATATGTTGCTTGCTCATTGGATGAGGATCATTGATCTCATGATCATTTGTGTGGAGACACTAAAGCAAGTATGTAGGTGCTTATTGGAGAATAAGTTCACTGAACGTGATTCGCTATGGAATACCTAACAGAGATTTACTCGCCTGTCAATAGGAATTCCTAATGTGATAGTAGTACAAGTGATCCTTGGACTTGAGATCATCATAGTATCTTGTATGTAACAAATTATACTTTGACTTATTCCTTAAGACCTTTTAAGGCATATATAGGGTATGCTTGGGTATAATGAGTTACATATGGAGGTAATGAATGATCAATAAAGAATCTACCACCTCTAGTAAAAGAGGAGATATGTCCTATGTGATTCGTTAAATGACAACCCAGGAATCCTTGGCCAAGGTAAAATAAAATTAGAAAGGAGTTTCTAATTTGCATTATTTGGAGTTGTGCATTTTCTAATCGAAATACATATAATTAAATAAAATAAGACTTGACAGTAAATTCATGTCTTATATTTAATTGGGATATTGTATGGTGGAAGGATTGAATTGTATGGTAACTATTTACTCACAGGTTCTTTTATGATTAATGTTGACATCTATATTATCTGGAAAGTCGTTGATCGCTAGGGAGGCTTATCCCTATTGTAGAATAAATATTATTTATTTAAATAGATTTTTAGTATAATTTATTTATTTAAATAAGATTAGAATTGTTCTAATTGATTTATTCACAACCGGTTTAATATAGAGAACCTAAAGGGTCACACCATAAAAGGAAGAATAATTATTTAAGAAGGTAATGGCATAATCGTAATAATGCATTAAGTGTAATTAATTTAATCTATAGTGATAGAATAAATTAAATAGCTTAATGTTTATTATTTAATATTTTGAAAATATTAAATATAAATTAATAAGAGGAGTCTTATTAATATTATTATAATTATAATTATTTTAATTTCTAAAGGAATTTAGTAATTAATTTAATATTAGTACTCTCATTTATTCCTAATAAGATTAGGAGACAAATTAATTAAATAAATTTAATTAATTATTCCCCATGTGGTGGGAAACCTAAATTAATTAAAGGAGTTTAATTAATTAAAAGAAATCACATGTCTAATAGGATTAGAAGGGTTGACCAATATCTATGTAAGAAGAGTCTTATAATAGATATCTTTTGATGCAATTTCAATTGTTGGAGACTACCCCTTTTCTATATAGGATAGAAAACTAAGCCAACCACGCTCCTTCTTGATAATTCATCTTCCTTGGTGGATCACCTCTAGAGGCCAAACACTTGGGTGGCTAACGTTGATCAAATGAAGGAATCTAACCCAAAAATTCAAGGAGATCACGAAGAACAAGGAGTTGAACTAGTACCTGTGGAAGCTTCGTTCTACAAGTGTATGATTCCATAACTTCTTATTTATCGTTTTAAATTAATAATTTGCATAAAGGATGATCCGGGTAATGGTTTTGTAGAAATTTATTTTTAAACTCTGATATACGATGCTTCTGCTAATTTTTGTAATTTGATTGCGTCACAATTTCGTACAAACCCAACAGTGGTATCAGAGCCAAACCTTTATGCAATTATTAATTGTTTTGATTCCATATATGTATGGGTATGTATTTAGAATAATTTATTGGGCATAATTTATTATATAAAATTATTTCAAAAAAAAGAAAAAGAAAAAGGAAAGTCAATCAATTCGCGAATTGTGGTGCACGAATTTCTTTATTGTGCTGCGAATTGTGCTGCACGATTTTTTTTTTATATAATTGTAACCGGCGAATCCTTTTTTTTCTTTTAGTGATCCACGAATTTTGTTGATATATCTACCGTATATTATATATATATATATATATATATTATTCTAAATAATTTTATAATTAAAATAAAGAGTTTATTTTAATCTTGAAATTGGATTTCATGCAATTTAAAATTGCCCATTAAATGATACTCATATATATATGGAATAATTTTAATTCATGAGATGGATATTTATTTATTGATATATATATGGTAATATGTATG
Organism: Panax stipuleanatus; assembly: GCA_020205555.1. Taxonomy (NCBI): domain Eukaryota; kingdom Viridiplantae; phylum Streptophyta; class Magnoliopsida; order Apiales; family Araliaceae; genus Panax; species Panax stipuleanatus. The sequence goes on from CM035119.1 coordinate 57,445,077, forward strand.
ATAATAAATAGGGATTGATTATGGACTATTTGACCAATGTGATTGGATTTTATTTTAGTTGAATGCTTGAATGAATGGGTTTTATTAAATGGGGTCTGCGTACCTCGTCTTCTCTAATTTTTTTCATGATGTAAAATTCTATCTCTCTCCTATGTACTTCCCCTTGACTGCTGATCATGGTTTCTATTTAAATTAAATAGTTTAACGTAATAGAAATAGTTAGAATTATCTTGAAGAAATTAGAGACCAAGGAGCAAGGAACGCGTGAAGACCCGTTTGTATGGAGTCCGGGTTTAAATGTAATAGTTACGCTTAAATTTAAATTCTTGCACTCCTAGGTTTGACCTTTTGGTTCACTTGGTGGCTCTAGTGAACCAAACTAGAATAAAAGTCCATAATCAATCTGGGTAGAATATAGTATTCTATATTACATGCTAAATATTATATATATTATATTTTATGCAAACATGCTTCGCATGTTTAATAAAATGACGCGTATTTTATATATATATGTGCATGCGCGCTAAACAAAGATGAGACTAATAATAACAAAATCCTCAAAGAAATAATATTAAGTCCGAAGCGTTCAAATGATATTTGGAATATCGAACGTCGCCTTCTAGCATAATAAATTAATAGAGTATTAGATATTTAATATGAGCTTGTTGTGCTATCCACAAGGCGAGTATTGCGTATTTAAGATGTTAATTAATCACATTTGATGCTTATCAAGAAAATTGAACGATCTAGTCTTGTTGTGCTATCCACAAGGACGAACATTTTTCCTTTTTGAATTTATGAAAGTGCTAGGATGGACTTAACTTAAATTATTTTAGTTCGGATGTGCACACACTTGACCATTATGATTTAAGAGACAAAATAAAAGGAATTACATGGTGATGTAATTAACAATAGTTGTCTACCTATTTATTTGTATATCGCTTGTTGTGCTATCCACAAGGTTATATACATTTGAAATGGGATCCTTATTCTCACTAGCAAATCTTTAATTAGATGTTGCCGAACTATATAAGTGAGGGTAATATAGTTTGATGAAAATAGTGGGAGATACCAATTTAAAATAAAGACCTAAATTTATCTTGGTATGCAAAGTTAATAAAACGAATGTTTGCTAAAATGTTGTTTTCTTTCACATGCAGAATTTTAAAAATGTCTAAATCACTAATCTCACTACGAAGCATACTTGATGCAAACAAGCTTACCGGGCCGAATTATGAGGACTGGCTAAGAAATCTGAGAATTATTCTCACTGCTGAAAAGATTTCTTATGTCCTAAATTCAACTGTCCCTGAATCTGTTTCAGAAATAGCCTTTGAGGAAGAAATTGCCACTTTTAATAAGTGGCAAGATGATGCATCTGTGGCTCAATGCATTATGCTCGCATCCATGAATAATGAGCTTCAGCATCAGCACGTAAACATGGATGCTCCTGCTATGCTGCTTCACCTCAAGGAGTTGTATGGTGAACAGAGTAGGACTGCTAGATATGAGATATCTAAGGAACTCTTCCGATCTCGGATGACCGAGGGTACTGCCGTCGAGACTCATGTCCTAAAGGTGATCAATTTGATTGAACGCCTTGGACAGCTGGGGTTCGTCATGGATGGGGAGCTGAGTCAAGACTTGGTCTTGCAGTCACTCTCTGAGACCTTCTCGCAGTTTGTGGTTAATTTTCACATGAATAAGCTAGATGTCAGCTTGCCAGAGCTGCTTAACATGCTGAAAACTGCAGAAGGTCACTTCCCATCCAAGAAGAACCATATCTTGATGGTGGATTCTTCTAATAAAAGGAAGAGGCCCAAGGTATCTTCTGAAAAGAAGAAATCTAAGAAGGCTAAGGGAAAGGGGAAAGAAAAGGAACAAAAGAAACCTGAACCAGCTAAAGGAATGTGCTTTCATTGCAACAAGCCGGGACATTGGAAAAGGAACTGCAAGAAGTATCTAGCAGAGAAGAAGCTTAGAGAAGCTTCGACTTCCAATCAAGGTTTGTTTATGATTGAAATTAATTTTTCTGAAAGTCGTAATTCTACTTGGGTATTGGATACCGGCTGTGGTTCTCACATATATAATACTGTGCAGGGACTGGTCAGAAGTAGAAAGCTGAACAATGATGAGGTGATCCTACGAGTGGGGAATGGAGCAAAGGTTGCTGCATTAGCTGTAGGAACTTATTATTTAGCAATGCCTTCGGACAAGTCCATTTATCTTAATAATTGTTATTATGTTCCGAATATTATTAAAAATATTATTTCAATTTCTATATTGGATATGGAAGGATTTAACGTTGTTATAAAGAACAATAGTTGTTCTATTTATAAAGACGATGTTTTATATGGTATTGGAAATTTGCGAAATGGACTTTATACACTTGACTTACAAGAAAATATATTTCAAATTGAACAAACTAAGAAAAGGAAAAGAGATGATATTAATTATACCTACATGTGGCACTGTAGACTCGGTCATATCAATGAAACAAGATTATCCAAGTTGCATAAAGATGGGCTCCTCGAGCTATCCGATTATGAATCATATCCAACTTGTGAATCTTGTCTCATGGGTAAAATGACTAAATCTCCTTTTAGTGGAAAAGGAGAAAGAGTTACAGAGTTGTTGGCATTGATTCACACAGACGTTTATGGGCCTATGACAACAAGTGCACGGGGTGGGTATTCTTATTTTATTACTTTCACTGATGATCACTCAAGATTTGGATATGTGTATTTAATGAAATACAAGTCAGAATCATTTGAAAAGTTCAAAGAGTTCAGAAGTGAAATAGAGAAACAAACGGGCAAGAGTATAAAGATACTTCGATCAGATCGAGGTGGAGAATACTTAAGCGGTGAGTTTCTCAATTGTCTCAAAGAAAATGGTATAATCTCACAATGGACTCCTCCAGGTACACCACAGTTAAATGGAGTATCTGAAAGGAGAAATCGAACACTGTTAGACATGGTTCGATCCACGATGAGTTTTACCGACCTTTCAATTTCCTTCTAGGGATATGCCCTATAAATGGCTGCATACCTACTTAACAAGGTACCTACCAAATCCGCCCCAAAGACTCCATATGAGATGTGGAAGGGGAGGAAACCAAATCTTAAGCATGTTAAGACTTGGGGTTGTCCAGCTTATGTCAAAAATTTTGAACATGATAAGCTACAAACTAAATCCGAAAAGTGTAGATTTGTGGGATACCCTAAAGAAACTGTAGGGTATTATTTTTATCATCCAACTGATCAAAAGGTGTTTGTTGCGAAATATGCTGCCTTCTTGGAAAAGGAGTTTATCCATGAAGGGTTCAGTGGGAGTAAGATATATCTTGAAGAAGTTCAAGAACCATAAATTACCATGGATCAAAGTCAGGTACCTGACCAAGTAGAAGAACTTACTATACCACACCCTGTTCGTAAATCTGAGAGAGTACCGAAGATACCTGAGAGGTATGGATTCGTTATAGAGGATGACGATGAGGTATACATCACGAATGATGATGATCCATTGAATTACGAACAAGCTATGAGTAATAAAGACTCAGGGAAATGGCTTGAAGCCATGAAATTCGAAATGGACTCCATGTATGAAAACAAAGTATGGACTTTGGTTTCACCACCTGAAGGCATTAAGCCTATTGGGTGTAAATGGGTCTTTAAAAGAAAGACTAGAGCGGACGGCAAGGTGGAGACCTATAAGGCCCGACTGGTTGCAAAAGGTTTCAAACAAAGACAAGGAGTTGACTATGATGAAACCTTTTCACCAGTAGCTATGCTCAAGTCCATTCAGATTTTGCTTGCGATTGCAGCTTATAACAACTATGAGATCTGGCAGATGGACGTGAAAATGGCCTTCCTCAATGGAAAACTTGAGGAGGATGTGTATATGACACAGCCAGAGGGATTTGTTTCAAAGGTTAGAATAAATCAAGTCTGTAAGCTACAACGATCCATTTATGGATTGAAGCAAGCTTCTCGTAGATGGAACATTCATTTTGATGAGACAATCAAAGAGTTTGATTTTATCAAAAATGACGATGAACCATGTGTGTACAAGAAGGTTAGTGGGAGCGCAGTTTCATTCCTTGTATTATATGTCGATGATATATTACTGATAGGGAATGACATTCCTATGCTACAATTGATTAAAATCTGGTTATCTAAACACTTCTCCATGAAGGACTTGGGAGAAGCATCCTATATTTTGGGGATAAAGATCTATAGAGATAGATCTAAAAGGATGCTTGGTTTATCCCAAGGAACGTACATTGATGCAATGCTAAAGAGATTTAGCATGGAAGATTCCAAAAGAGGTCTCATGCCGATGAGCCATGGAATATATCTCTCCAAGAAACAAGCCCCAAAGACACCTGAGGAGAGAGACCGTATGAGTAAGATCCATTATGCTTCTGCAATAGGATCTATCATGTACGGTATGATATGTACTAGACCGGATGTTGCTCATGCACTTAGTGTAACGAGCAGATACCAGTCGAATCCAGGAGAAGAGCACTGGAAGGCTGTGAAGAATATCCTAAAATACTTAAGAAGGACTAAGGATATATAATTTATTTTTAAACTCTGATATATCATGCTTCCGCTAATTTTTGTAATTTGATTGCGTCACGATTTCGTACAAACCCAACAGCCGGGGTTTAACTTGACGTCCCGATGTAGTGACCGGGGTTGACTTGACATCCCGGTGTAGTGACCGAGGTTGAAGTTGACATCCCGGGGTTGTCGCCGGGGCTGCTTGACATCCCGGTATTATCATCGGGGATTCACTTGACATCCCGATGTTGCCAGGGTTTAACTTAACATCCTGGTGTAGTGACCGGGAGGAAAAAGACGATTTTACCCTCTTGCAGGGTTAGTAACAGGAATTTGAAATTTCGAGTGTCTACATTTACAAAGAAGATATAGATTATACATATGTGCAAATAGCAAAAATAGTGAATTATAAACACCAGAGGACCTTTACCATGGAGTTGGATGATGTAAATATCTAGTTCAGCATATATGAAGTCAAAAGGTATCTTGGTAATGCTAATTCTATTTTTTCTATTGATTTTGTTGACTCTATAGTGCAGCAAATATACAAGGAGGATTTGAGGGTTGGAATGGAGCAGAATCATGAAGTAAAGGATGCTCCTAATTAATTGAAACTGTTACCAGTCCACTTGAAGTTCACAAGTCCAATTACATAGGATGAGGATGATGATGTCGAGCCAATGGCATTAAACAAGGACAGCTGCTTGGGAGACAACCCAAGAACTAAGATTTGATTTTTCTATCCCTTCACTTTTTAATTTGTTAATTGCATGTTAGTAGTAGTTTCTTTCTTCTTTGCATGATTTTCTTACATTGGGAACAATGTAAGGTTTGAGTGTGGGGAGGGAAGATTTAGTTTTTTATTTTTTATTTTAGTTAGGGATATTGATCCAATATTTATGGGAAGTTGAAAAAAAATGGTGCCTTTTTAAAAAAATTGAAAATTTGGGTTCCATAATTCTATTTGCCTATGTGTTCGAAGGTTAAAGTCAAAGATTGAGAATTAATGATAAATTTTAGAATTTGTTTAATGCTTAATTGGTTAATAAATGATAAAAACTAAGCCATAATCCATAGTAATTGATTTGAATTTAATTTATGATACATGAGTACTTGAATATGAGAAGCATGCTTATTTGGCTAAGTTATTTGTGGAGTTGTCTATATGCACTTATTTCATGATTTGGAACTATTTAACCTGCTTATGTTGTTGCAGAACCATGTGGAGAAAAATTTGAAAAAATTGATGATGAAGAAAAAAATGAAAGGAGAAAAAAATTAAAAATATGATGATTGAAAAAAATCTACGTCAATGACCATTGTACGAATTAACTGGGTATCCAAGCCTCGGGAAGTATCGGTATTCATGCTGAAAATTGTGGTAGATAAAAGCATCTTGGCTAGTCGACTTTTGTGGCCTTTGTTACTTGAATAAGTAAGCCCTAGGGGTGTCTCTACACCAAGCGCCCTAAAACCGTCTGGTTTGGGAGTCGTTGGTTGAAAGTTTGCTACATAGGTAACACTGAAAAACCTAAGAAAAGAAGACATTGCACATGTCAAGAAAAGGAAGAAAGATGAAAAAAATATGAAAATACATTCATCTTTGTTAAAGAGAAGGTTCTATAAAAAAAATGAAAAAACAAGGAAAACTTGTTTTGGGTTGTGAATCAGTGTGCATGGTTTTTGTTTCATAATAGCTAAGTTGAGTAAGTATGAGGAATGTGTGAAAGTTTCTTATGTAGTTACAGCTTGGTGTAAATAAAATCATTGGTGAAATGGTAAGGTTGTTCATTGTAAGTTGACTGATAAGGCATTGATTAGGTTTCTGTGAGTTAAGTGCTAACAATTATGATTTGCATCTTGAGATCTTTTGACATTTTGGTTGAGTGGATTTTTTCTGGAAATCAAACTTGTGGGTTTACACGAGGACGTGTAAAAGGATAAGTGTGGGGGAATTTGATAAGTGCATGATATTCATGATTTTTGATTCATCTACGTTTGGTTTTATTGCATATTTTATGTTTTAAATGGATTTATTAGGTTGTTTACTAATTTCAGGTTGAAATGGAGCTTAAGTGATGACACGGGACGATTCGGAGCTAAATAGATGGAAAAAGAAGGAAATTCAGAAATAGGTATCTACATCCCGGCAGATTTGTTGGCTCAGGAACCTTTGCCCCAGCGGATAGCCTCTGCTCAAGCTCGCCCCAGCACATTTGGAAGTCTCCCCGATCCATTTCTCTCTGGACAAAACCACCCCGACAGACTTACAAGAAGGAATTACTCCGCCTCGACGGAGTGCACTCTAGAGCTCAGGAAAAAGGGACTCCGCCCCAGCAGAGTTTGGCAGTACAAAATATCCGCCCCGGTAGAGCCGGCTAGAATTCTATACAATCTTAGGTTTTTAGATAGTTTCTAAAGGCAGATTTTGACAAGCTTCTACATGGACTTGGATTGATATTTATATCAGATTTAGGATTTCTTTAGACTAAGATTTGCTTCCCAAATTAGATTCTATATCTTTATGAAAACTAGTTGTGATTTGTAACTCCTTTTAGTATTTGGATTTCTAGTTCTCATATGATTTAGGTCTTTGTCTAGCACTATAAATAGATGATGATAGTCAGGGTTTTATTATCATCTAATTCATTCAATTATCTACTATCATCTACACAATTGGAGTGCATACTCGGAGACATGTCAAACTAATCTTTTCAATTCAGTTCTGAAGGGATGTTGAACCTTATTCATAATTAACAGTTTTATCAAGTTTACTTTATTTATTCATTCGTGCATGAGATTTATTATGATTATATACATAAACTTCTTGTATGCTATTCAATTTATTAATGTGATTATGCAGGATTAAATTAGTGAATTGATTTCATCTGCTAGATTAAGATATATACTAAGAAAACAATGTATATCTGATCATAAATAGTAATTAGTGATATTTGATTGTGGACAAGCTTTTGGGTATTATTAAGGTTTTCGGAAGACAAGTTAAATAATTTATGATTGTGTAATGGTTGCTTGGAATAACCTAATTCTCATTCTTCATGCTTCTATTGTATTAAATCTAGACTGATAGTTCTAGGTTATATGATAGTTAAGATCTATTGAAGGCGATTGTCACTTTAGATTTACACTTAAGGAGAATTTTGGATGATTAGCGATCGCAGTTATCTAGGGTTATTAATCTCATTGAAGGGTAAATACTGTAAAACTTGGTTAATCCATAATTGTGAAAATGTAAAACTGAACTGAAGAACTGAAGCTTTTATCATTGTTTATTTCTTATTACTTTTGCTAGTTTATTATTAATCAATTCAAAACCCCCCTTTCTTAGAAACAATTGGATAAATACAAAATAATACACTCTCTGTGGGATCGATCCTTACTTACTACTGTACTAATCATTTGAATTTGTGAAGTGAAAGTGAGGTTAATTTTGGAGTGTCAACGACAGCTCCCATGAAACCAATGTCCATACTTGGTTTTCATACATGGAGTCCATCTCAGATTTCATGACTTCTAGATATTTCTCTGAGTCTCAATTACTCATAGCCTATTCGTAATTCAATGGATCATCATCATTCATGATGCGTACCTCATCGGCATCCTCTATGACTAATCCATACCTCTAAGGTATATTCGGTACTCTTCTAAATTTACGAATAGGTTTTCAAACAGTAGGTACTTCCACTTGGTTAGGTACCTGAATTTGATCTGTAGTATTTTGTGGTTCTTGAACTTCTTCAAGATATATTTTACTCCCATTGACCTCCAAGAAGACAGAATTTTTAGCAACAAACACCTTTTGATCAATAGGATGATAGAAATAATACCCTGATATTTCTTTAGGGTATCCCACAAATCTACACTTGTCGGATCTAGTCTGCAGCTTATCATTCTCAAACTTTTTGACATAAGCTGGACAACCCCAAGTCTTAACATGCTTAAGATTTGGTTTCCTCCCTATTCATATCTCATATGGAGTCTTTGGGACGGATTTGGTAGATACCTTGTTAAGTAGGTATCCCACTGATTCTAGGGCATAACCCCAGAAGGAAACTAGAAGGTCGGTAAAGCTCATCATGGAACGAACCATGTCCAACAATGTTTGATTTCTCCTTTTAAATACACCATTTAACTTTGGCGTCCCTAGTGGAGTCCATTTTGAGATTATACCATTTTCTTTGAGACAATTGAGAAACTCATTGCTTAAGTATTCCCCTCCTCGATCCGATCGAAGAATCTTAATACTTTTGCCAGTTTATTTTTCTACTTCACTTCTGAATTCTTTGAACTTTTCAAACGATTCAGATTTGTATTTCATTAAATACACATATCTGAATCTTAAACAATCATCAGTGAAAGTAATAAAATAAGAATACCCTCCTCGTACATTCGTTATCATAGGTCCACATACGTCTGTGTATACAAACGCTAACAACTCTATAACTCTTTCTCCTTTTTCACTAAAAGGAGATTTACTCATCTTACCCATGAGACAAGATTCACAAGATGGATATGATTCATAATCAGATAGCTCTAAGAGCCCATCTTTATGCAACTTGGATAATCTTGTTTCATGAATATGACCGAGTCTACAGTGCCACATAAAGGTATAACTAACATTCTCTCTTTTCCTTTTCTTAGTTTATTCAATTTGAAGTATATTTTCAAGCAAGTCAAGTATGTAAAGTCCATTCAGTAAATTACCAACAACATATAAAACATTTTTATTATAAATAGAACAACTATTGTTCTTTATTATAATATCAAAACCATCTATATTTAATACAAAAATTGAAATAATGTTTCTAATAAGTGTTGAAATAAAATAACAATTATTTAAACTAATAGACTTACCCATAGAAAGTGTTAAACAATAAGTCCCTAGAACTAATGCAGTAACCTTTGCTCCATTTCCCACTCGTAGGACGACCTCATCCTTGTTCAGCTTTCTAATTCTGACCAGTCCCTGCATAGTAGTACATATGTGAGAATCACAATCGATATCCAATACCCAAGTAGAAGATTGACTTTCAGAAAAATTAATTTTAATCATGAACAAACTTTTATTGGAAGTTGAAGCTTCTCCAAGCTTCTTCTGCTTTTGTTTCACGATAAACTTCTCGTAGTTCCTCTTCCAGTGACCTGGCTTATTGCAATGGAAACATATTCCTTTGCTAGCTGGATCAGGTTTTTTATTATCCTTCACTTTCTCCTTGCCCTTAACCTTCTTATTTTTCTTCTTTTCAGAAGATATATTGGGCCTCTTCCTTTTCTTGGAAGAATCATCCACCAATAAGAACTTGGTCTTTTTTGGATGGGAAGTGACCTTCAGTAGTTTTCAACATTTTAAGTAATTCAGGCAAGCTGACATCCAACTTATTCATGTAAAAATTCACAACAAATTGTGAGAAGGTGTTTGCGAGTGACTGCAAGATCAAATCTTGACTTAACTCCCAATCTATAATGAACCTTAGCTGTCCAAGTTGTTCAATCAAATTGATCATCTTTAGAACATGAGTCTCAATAGTAGTGCCCTCAGTCATAAGAGATCGGAAGAGCTCCTTAGATATCTAATATCTAGCAGTTCTATTTTGCTCACCATACAACTTTGAGGTGCAGTACTATAGTAGGAGCATCTATAGTTTCATACTGACGCTGAAGGTCATTACTCATGAATGCGAGCATAATGCATTGAGCCACAGTTGCATCATCTTGCCACTTTCTAAAAGTAGCAATCTCTTCCTCAGAGGCTGTGTTTGTAACATTTGCACAGACAAGTGAATTTAGGATATAAAAAATCTTTTCAACAGTGAGAACAATTCTCAGATTCCTTAACCAGCCCGTGAAATTCAGTCCAGTCAGTTTGCTAGCATCAAGTATATATGCTACGCAGTAATATTAGTGAGTTTGACATTTTCAAATTCTGCATATGAAAAAGATAATATTTTAGCATACATTCATTTGATTAATTAATTAGCAAAATAAATTAGGTCTTGTTTTAAATTGGTATGTCCCACTATTTTCTTCAAACTATATTTCCCTCACTTATATAGTTCAGCAAATCTAATTAAAGATTTGCTAGTGAGAATAAGGATCTCATTTCAAATGTAAATAGCCTTGTGGTGACACAACAAATTATATATAAATAAATAGGTAGACAACTCTTGTCAATTACATCAATCATGTAACTCATTTTATTTTACCTCTTAGATTATTTTAATTAAGTGGTGACACATCCCAATCAAAATTATCCAAGTTAAGTCAAACATATCACTTCCATATATTCAAAAAGAAAAATATTGTCCTTGTGGTGACACAACAAAACAACATCGTTCAATTCTTTTATAAACATCAAATGTGATAAAACAACATCTCAAAAAATTAAGATAAGTCTTGTGGTGACACAACAAACTTATAATGATTAATTGATACTCTATCATTTTATTATGCTAGAAGGCGACGTTTGATATTCCAAACATCTTTGAAGGTTATAACTTAATATAATTTCTTTGAGAGGTTTGTTATTATTTGCCTCATCTTGTTTAGCACGCATGCACACATATATATAAAATACACGTCATATTAATTGACATGCGAAGCATGTTACATAATATATATATATATATAGTATAAGCATGCACATATAGAATGCTATATTCTACTCGGATTGATTATAGACTTTTATTCTAGTTTGATTTACTAGAGCCATCAAGTGAACCAAAAGGTCAAACCTAGGGTGCAAGAATTGAATTTAAACATAACTATTACATTTAAACATGGGCTCCATTACAAACGGGTCTACAAGCGCTCCTTGCTCCTTGGTCTCCGGTTCTTCAAGTAATTCTATCTAATCCTATTACATAAACTATTTACATTAAATAGAAAACTTGATCAACAGTCAAAGGGAAGTACATAGGAGGGAGATAGAAATTGCATTAATAAAAACTAAAGAAGACGAGGTACGCAGACCCCATTTATAAAACTCAAACATTCATGCATCCAACTAAAATAAAATCCAATCACATTGGTCAATAGTCCATAATCAATCTCATTTATTATCATACATATCACCATATGCATGAATAAATAACATTCATCTCATGAATAATAATTTCACTCCATATATGCATCGATATCAATTAATGGACAAAAGTTTGCTAAAATTTAGTTTTGAAACAAAATAAACTCGTATATTTTAATCAAAAATCAAATCAAAATTAAACTCCTTTAATTTTTGGCAATCTGAAATCATATTCAAGATGAAATAAACATCTTTATTTTAAATTTTTATCAATTAAATAAACCATCTATTTTAAATGAAGAAATAAAAAAAATTCAGATTCTGGAGAGTGGCGCGGCAGTGCCCATAATCAACTAAGAAGCAGAGCGGCCAAGCTGCAAGTCCAGATTCATTTTTACAGAGATGGGCGCTGCCGCGCTCCAAAATAAACTGGAAGCGACACGGCCGCGCCGCGTAGCAGAACTAGAAAAAAAAATTTGCTCAAAAATTCGATCGTATCGCATATCAATTCATACATGGAATCATCAAAATCGATAATTAGCACAAAGTTAGACTCAGATACCACTGTTAGGTTTATATATAGCATAATCATACAATCAAATCACATAAAAGTAATAAAAGCGCGATAAAACGAATTTTAAAATTTTTCATACAAACCATCACCATGATCATACTTTGTACGCAATTATCAATCAATAGAAAAGAGATGGAGATCAGATTCATATCTTTGTAGTAACAAGCTTCCTCACGTACGAGTTCTCCTCCAATTCCTTTCACGTTTTCCTTGAATTCACCAGGTTAGATTCCTTCCATTGATCAACGTTAGCCACCCAAGTGTTTGACCTCTAGAGGTGATCCACTAAGGAAGAACAAGTATTCAAGAAAATGGGTATTTGGCAAAACCCAAGATTCTATCTCTATAGAATTATACGTACTCTCCCAACTCTTAGAATTATCAGTAACCCTAAATCATAATAAGACTCCTCTTGTTTATAAATGTATGCAACCCTCCTAAACAATTTAAGAATAGGATTTTATTTTAATTAATTAAACTCCTTTAATTAAATAGGCTCCTAATCCAATTAAAAATATATGAGAGTACTTTTATTAATTAATTCTCAAACACTTTTAGGAATTAAACTAATAATAGTAGTAGTAGTAGTAGTAATAATAATAATAATAATAATAATAATAATAATAATAATAATAATAATAATAATAAGACTCCAATTATTAATTTATATTTAATATTTCTAAAATAATAAATAATATATATTAAATTATTTAATTTATTCTATCACCATAGATTGAATTAAATACACTTAACTTATTATTACGATTATGTCATTTACTTTTTAAATAAATATTTTTTTATGGTGTGACCCTTTAGGTTCTCCATATTAAATCGGTTGTGAATAAATCAATTTAGAACAATTCTAATCTTATTTAAATAAATAAATTAAACTATTTAATTTATTTAAATAAATAACATTTATTCTACAATAAGAGTAAGCCCCCTTAACGATCAAGGACTTTCCAGATAATATAGATTTTAATATTAATCATAAAAGAACCTTCTACCATACAATGTCCCAATTAAATATAGGACATGGAATTACTGTCAAGTCTTATTTTATTTAATTATATGTATTTCGATTTTCAAATGAACAACTCTAAATAATGCAAATTAGAAAATCCTTTCTAATTTCATTCTACCTTGGCCAAGGATTCCTGAATTGTCATTTATCAAATCACATAGGATATTCTCTCCTTTTCCTAGAAGCGATAGATTCTTTATTAATCATTCATTATCTCCATGTATAAATTATTATACTCAAGCATACCCTTTGATATACCCTAAGAGTCTTAAGGGACATGTCAAAGTATAACTCATCATACACAAGATACTATGATGATCTCAAGTTTAAGGATCACTTGTACTACTATCACTAGAGGAATTCCTAGTGACAGACAAGTAAAACTCCATTAGTTATTCCTTAGCGAGCCACATCTAGTGAACTTATTCTCCAATAAGCACCTATATACTTGCATTAGTTTCTCCACACAAATGATTATGAGATCAATCATTCTCTTCCTAAGAGCAAGCAACGTATATATCAATCTATCCAGATTCACTAATTCTCTTTTTAGTAATCCATCGATTCGGAACTATTTTAGTTTTAAGCTATCTAAGAATTTAGATCTCATTAGCATGATCATCATCATGATTCTAAAAGCATTGCTTAAAACTATAAGTTTATCACATATAATATAACAACACCATGTAGATAAATTAAATGTCATTAAAAAAAAAAATTCTTTTATTAATAAGTGAATAAGATTGTTACCAAGTATATGCTTTATCATATCAAATATGATTAGCTTGTTTGCATACTACTTTCATAGTATGGATTTGTATTGGGTCTACCTCGAACTCAGAGGGCTACAGTTTCTATTATGGTTATGGTTTATCAGTTCTTTAAGATGGCTCATTTTATTGCTTGTCGAAAGATAATAGATGCTAATCGGATCGCCTACTTTTACTTTCGAGAGATTGTGCATTTACATGGCGTTCCCTAGACTATTACTTCGGATCATGATGCCAAGTTCATGAGTAATTTCTTGAAAAGTTTATGGGAGAAGCTCGGAACACAATTAAATTTCAGCAGTGTCTACCATCCCCAGACGGATGGACAGACTGAGGTGGTAAACTGAAGTTTGGGTAATCTTCTCTGGTGTCTGGCTGGGATAAAACTGAAGCAATGAGATCTAGCGCTTCCTCAAGAGGAGTTTTCTTACAACGTTTCAAAGAATATAACTACTATTTTGAGTCCTTTTGAGATTGTTTATAGACGAATTGATCTATTCGGGGTCCTAAATTCGGCTCCTATTCCATGGATTGGACGAGTGCACCCTAAGGCATATGAAATGGCAGCTCATCTTTAGAGTGTTCATGATTAGGTGTACCAATCTATTCAAGAGAATAATGTTAAGTATAAGGATCGGGTTAACAGTCACCGTCGTCAGGTTCTTTTTGAAGTTGGTGACTTTGTTTAGGCAGTACTAACCCGTGTTCGTTTTCTTGTTGGTGACTATAATAAGCTTAAGGATCGAGAAGAATGGACCTTGTGAGGTTCTACAGAAAATCAATAATAATGTTTATTGGTTGCGCATTCCCAGTCATTTGCGGACTTCAGACATTTTCAACATGACACATTTGAGTCCTTGTTTTGAGAAGTTTGATGCTGATGTTGTGAACTCGAGGACGAGTTCTTTCCAACCCGGGGTGACTGATGCAGGAGGATCTAAGCCCGATGATGTTGAGTGATAAGTAGGTTTTAAACCTACTTATTGGTTATCAACTTACTAGAATTATGGCTTAATCTCAAGTGTTTTAGTGACTTTTAATGCTTTTTATCTTTGTTTGATAGGTTGCATTAAGGAAACTCAATTGGCAAGCAATGGCATAGAAAGGGCTTCGACTTGGCAAGATGGTGAGCATGTGGTGAATTGAAGATGGAGAATAGCCTGCATGTGGATATCGCATCTGAGCAATGGCAAGTGAAGGAAGAAAGAAGACTAAGGTAGCAAGCAAAGGAGCACAAGTGAACCAGCAATGCACCAGAAAAAGAATACAGCAAATCAGCACAGCGCGGCCTCGCCGACATGAAGGGAAAAAGTGGCACGCCTGCGCTAGGAGGAAATTGTTCTGGATATCAGCACTCCCGCGCCCCAAATGGCTTACGGGGCAGCGCGATCGCGCCAATCAAGACTGATTAATGTTGACTTTTTCACTTAAAATTTGTTGTAGCGTATTTTCCATAAGGGTGTATTTGCTAGTTATGAGATATTCATTCAATCGTTTTATATTCCATTTCTAGGTTTTTGAAGATCTGGAGAGAGTTCTTAACTATAGTTTACCATTTTGGCTTCTCTCTTTACTCTTAGTAGATTTCAATTACTTAGGGTTTTGAATTGGGTTTGATTGTGATTTTGAACTTGGATCTGAAGGTTTAGCTTGAAGGCTGAGTTATCAGAATTGCAATTGCTTAATCTCTTAATTCTCTTTGCTTTCATATTTGCTTTCAATGCTTGGCCAAAATCCCATAATGGTTATTGATTCAAAGATGAACTAATCACCATTATGGGATTCTAATGGAGCTTATTGTTTAGTTCAGATCAATATATCTCTTTGTTATATGTGATTGATTATGTATGGATTGCCTAGCTTGGTTTGTTTAATGTTTAAATGCTTGATCACCATCTACCTTAATAATTTGTATGGAATTGAAAGAGGAAGTGGAAATTCAGATTTGGCCATGTTAGCATATGTTCATGAAATTTGCATGTGATAGATTTTGTGATTCGTAATCCGGATAGACATATACCGGCTTGCCATGTGTAGTCAATTGAGAGCTTACACTTAAATCGATATTACTTGTAAGTCACATAGAAATATAGTGAGTTAGGTAATATTGATGTTCATATGAATTCTATCTCTTTTGTGAATTTTATATGATATGGGTATGGTATATCGAAAGATAGCCATGTTTCACCTTCGTGCTCTCGACTAGCCATCCTAAATAATTAATCAAGCTTAACAAGAGGTGCATAATCTGGATGATGCATTAAGTCAAGTTAGGATCCCATATCTTTCCAATTTGAATCAGTTGTTTGTTAATTAGTTAATTTTAGTTAGTAATTCACATCTTATTTACTCGTTTAAGCAGCTAGAAATAGCTATAAAGTTGTTACATGATAGATTAAGAATAATTGCTTTTCTCCGTGGGAACGATCTTTACTTATCATATATTACTTGTTGACCGTGTATACTTACACGTGTTTGTGTCTATTTTGTTAACACCGAAACCATCCAACAAGTTTTTGGCGCCGTTGTCGGGGATAAGTTGTTATTTTTATTACTATCAACATCAATTTAAGTTAAATTTGTCTGACTTGAACAATTCACATCTTATCTCATTTCTATTTTACTTTTATTTGTGTTTCAGGTACTTGTGGTTAGTATATGCACACTAGATCTACAAATTCTGCATTGGTACCTAGACAGGATAATATCAATGGTAAAACTTGGAGAGCGAATACACGAACTACTAACCCACAAGAAGACACTGAAACATCGGAACAAATGGCAGCCGAGGAACATAGAGCGTTGAGACACTACTCTATACCAAAAATTAATGAGCTACAGTCGATTATTGTTCGGCCAGCAATATCAGCGAACACATTTAAAATCAAACCAGGGACAATTCAGATGGTTCAGAACACATTCCAGTTTGGGGGTTCGCCTAACGATGATCCGAACGAACATCTTCTGAGCTTTATTGAAATTTATAACACATTCAAGTATAACAATGTGTCGGATGATGTGGTGAAGCTTCGGGACTTCCCATTTACTTTGAGGGATAAAGCGAGGAGCTGGCTTCACTCACTACCATCAGGTCCAATTACTATATGGGAGGACTGCGCACAAACGTTTCTAGCAAAATTCTTTCCGATAGCTAAAACAGTGAAGATGAGGAGTGCTCTATCTCAATTTGAGCAACAACAAGAAGAATCACTATATGAGGCTTGGGAAAGGTATAAAGAGATGCTAAGGAAGTGTCCTCACTACGGGATGCCAGATTGGATTGTAATCAATACTTTTTACAATGGTTTGGGATCGCAGTCGAGGCCGTGTATTGATGCCACCGCAGGAGGTGCTTTATGGGCAAAGAGCTTTGCGGAAGCTTATGCATTGATTGAGACCATGGCGACAAATGACTTTCAGAATCCGACAGCTAGAACACCTCAACAAAAGGTTGTCAGGGTATTGGATGTGGATGCAATCACGGCATTATCAGCTCAAATGGCGGCGATGTTGAAGAAAATTAACTTTAGGGCTGAGAAAAAAGTTCAGCAAGTTGCCTTCGTCTGTGAGTTCTGTGCGGGATCACACCCGACAGAACAATGTGCTATCACTGCAGAGTCGGTTCAATTCGTAAGCAACTACCAAAAGCCACAGAATCAATTTCAGAACTCGTACCATCTAAGCAACAGAAATAATCCAAACTTCAGCTGGAGTAATAATCAAAGTGCTCAACAACACCAACCTTAACAACAACAATATCAACAATACCAACCACAACAGTCTCATCAACAGTATGCCCCTAGACCGTCACATCCTCCCGGATTTCATCAACACCATCCAGCCCCTGCTCCACAACCAGAGAAGAAAACTGAAATGAAAGAGCTCATGTTGATGCTAAAGAGCCAAACGGTGGCTATCAAAACATTGGAGAATCAAATGGGCCAGATGGCCAATATGTTGACTAACAGGCCGTAAGGGACTCTACCAAGAAATATAGAGACAAATCAAGGGAAACGGGATGGAAAGAAACAATGTCAAGCTATCACATTGAGGTCTAGGAAGCAGACTACAGGACTGGAGCCTGGCGCCTCCGCGCCCCAGGAAGAAGAGAACTTTGCGCGGGCGCGCCCATCTGCAGAAAATTTTGAAGTGGTTTTGAATGATGAAAATGATGGGGATAAGGAAGTAGAGGCAGAGAAGCATGATAAAGCTGAGAAAACCAATGTTACACCACCAGTTGTGTACCCTCCTGCACCATACCCTCAAAGAATTCAGAAACAAAAATTAGACAAACAGTTCGCTAAGTTCTTGGAGGTGTTTAAGAAACTACAGATTAACATTCCTTTCGCAGAAGCTTTGGAACAAATGCCAAGCTATGCGAAGTTTATGAAAGGCATTCTGTCGAGGAAAAAGAAGCTAGAGGATTATGAAACAGTTGCCTTAACAGAAGAATGCAGTGCAGTATTGCAACGTAAACTACCTTCGAAGCTGAAAGATCCAGGCAGTTTTACGATACCTTGCTACATTGGAAAATTATCTTTCAATAAGTGTTTATGTGACTTGGGAGCAAGTATAAATCTGATTCCTCTAACGATATTCACACAGTTGGGATTGCCGGCTCCTAAGCTGACAACCATATCATTGTAGCTTGCCGATAGGTCCATCACATACCCGAGGGGTATTGTAGAAGATGTCTTGGTGAAAGTAGTCAAGTTTATCTTCCCTGCCGACTTTATTATTCTGGACTACGAAGAGGATAAAGACATTCTGATCATTCTTGGGAGACCTTTTCTAGCAACTGGGCGAACACTCAAAGACGTACAGAAGGGAGAACTGACAATGAGTGTGACACCCCCAAAATAGGTTCAATACCAACCCATTTTGAGTCGCCAAATACATGGTATAGAATCTCAAATACAAATCTTTTATAACAAAAGGTCGAGAGAAATACGACCATACAACTGTGAGTGTCAATACAAACGTATGTAATACGAAATATAAACACTCAAATTCAGTCCTCGCTAATTACAATTATTATCACATTATTTTACAAAAATAGTGAGGACTACAACTGCTCTACTCTGACCATCACACTGTTCCCCGACTAGTTCCCACAACATTCTCATTCCCTGAAGAGGACAATAGATAAAAAGGATGAGCTCAACTAGCCCAGTAAAGAATATTATGACTAAGATAATAAAGAACAATTTATCGTTAGTTCTCAATAAATCAGATAAAAAATTATGGACAACAAGTTTTAGATCAATATTCGCAGCGAAAATAACAATTTATTAGAAGAGTTAAGTAGAGAATGAAGTCTACTATCTTCTATGATTTAAAAGTTCATCATCAATATTTTATCCCTGTAACATCAATGAATATACATCTTGAATCAAATATTCATCTTTGCACCATGGGCCAAAGATATTTATTTGTATCACTAGTTGGTCATGTTCATCTCAACACCTGTCCATCTTTGCACTACGGGTCAAAGATATTCATCAGGTAATTATTCATCTTTGCTCTACAGGCCAAAGATATTCAGTTATATCACCATTTAGGACTGAGGATGATGAAAAATAATATAAATAACGAATCCAATGAGATAAAGGACAAAGATTAGGGATTCGTAATTTATTTTATCCAAGTTCAAGAATACTCCATAATGATACTTTGTGGAGCAAAATTCAAGAATAAAGATCAAAACATGGATCAAATCAAAGATAGGACCCATTATAGCCAACTTGGACAAATAGAAGAAAATTTAATTTTTCTGTGAATAGTGTCGTATACGTGAATAGTAACCCCGACGGAAAAAGTAAGAATTTTATAATAAAATTCATGCCAATATTTTGGTATAATGATTTTGAAAAGAATAACATCATTTACGAAAGAAAATAACATCCCTTACCTTAAAAGAAGAGTATTTCTGACTGGTAGGGTGGGGATATTCTTGAAGAAAACTTGCACTGTTTTCTATACTCAAAGCTTCCTTAAACTCTAAAGAAATACGCTCAATATTATAGAAGAAGAATTCTCTGATTCTGGTGTGTTTTTCAATTCTAAACTAAGCATCCTATTTATAGGAGAATGGAAGGATACTATTTAGGAAAAATCACAGATGCACAGTTTAGAAAACTCACGGATGAATTCGGCGGAGGAAAACTGATTTTTTTTTTTTTTATTATTCATTACTGTGCAATAAAATATTCTAATAAAACAAAATTTTAAATAAAATATAAAATATATCTATATATATATATATATATATATATATATATATATTACCTACCGTATAAGGTAGGTAATTATAATATATATAATAATAATAATAATACTCCCTCCCCTTCACATTTCCTTTCCCCCCCCCCCCCCCATTTCCAAATCATTTAAATATATATATATATAAATAAAATTGAGATAACTTCTACCGACAATTTTAAAAAATGGGTAAGTGGGGGGTCTAAATAATAAGCCAAATTTATAATAAATACTGATAAAAACACCTTAGCACTAATTCTTTCTTTTATATCCACAAAAATAAATTTTTTTTATCATATAAATCAATAAATAATATTACACAACTATAAAATTGACAACTAGGTCGTTCCCAGGAAAGAGAGGGCCTTCCGATAAGGATTTCTCCTTACTGGCGCGCAATTAAATAACCCCTCCTAGATAGAACTTCCTTAGACATTGTCAATAATGTTATCTAATAATATTATTCAAATAATATGAATTATTGATAATGTGATAATGTGAAATACTGTACAATGACAATTATTGAATCAATAAAATATTATGCAATTATCAATGTAGCAATTATTGAATCAATAATATAAAATATTGAACAGTAATTATTGTAACAATTATTGAGTAGTGACTTCTTACGTAAGAATCAATAATTAGAATTACTGTGCAATACCGTGTGCTACTATGCAATACCGTGTGCTACTATGCAATACCGCGCATTACTGTAGTTTAACCACCGGGTATGTCAACAATTTTAACGGTAACAGCCACGCCGTTATTTTTAGAAAAACTTATGGGGCCCACAAATGATTGCGCCGTCGTACGAATATTCTCCGATAAAAAGAATATTTCCCGACCAAACGAATATTTCCCGACACAATGAATATTTTATAGCCACTTGCTTATTTTGTAAAACTTGCATATTTCACCCCATAAGTTACCGCATTCATCAAATCAACCCCTTACTATTTCAAAATAATATATAGAGGAAATTCAATTTTATTCATAAAAGTTGGGGTCTTATAATGAGAGTTCAGGACCAAGAGGTTACATTTAATATCTTCAAAGCTATGAAGTTCCCCACTGACGAAGAAGAGTGTTTCTGAGTTGATGTAGTCGACAGGGTACTGCATGAAGAGGTTGAGCAAGTGATGAACATGGATCCATTAGAGAGTGCATTGCTTGGAGATTCTAACATGGAGGATACAGATGTTGTGGAGTATGTACAAATTTTGAACACAGTGCCACAGATGAGAAAATTCAAGATTCCCATTGAACCACTCGGACATACAGGGGAGACATCGGAGCGACTTAAGCCTTCTCTTAAGATGCCTCCCAACCTTGACCTTAAACCTCTTTCGAATCATCTAAGGTACGCATTTTTAGGTGAATCTTCAAAGTTGCCTGTTATAATTGCTGCTGCACTAACATCTTGTCAAGAGAGTAAATTGCTGCGTGTGCTACGAGAATTCAAATTAGCTATTGGGTGGACCATAGCTGACATCAAGGGGATTAGCCCCTCATTCTGCATGCATAAGATACTCCTAGGACGGTGGATCAACATAGGAGATTAAATCCTATTATGAAAGTGGTCGTCAAGAAGGAGATCCTAAAGTGGTTAGATGCTGGAATCATTTATCCAATCTATGACAGCTAATGGGTGAGTCCGGTGCAATGCGTTGCGAAGAAGGGGGGCATGACAGTAGTGTCCAATGAAAATAATGAACTGATACCTACCAGAACAGTCACATGGTGGAGGGTCTGCATGGATTATCGCAAATTGAACAAGGCGACAAGAAAGGACCATTTCCCTCTCCTGTTCATTGACCAAATGTTGGATAGGTTAGCAGGACATGACTACTACTGCCTCTTGGATGGTTATTTGGGGTATAACCAGATAGTTATAGCCTCAGAAGACCTAGAGAAGACTACCTTCACATGCCCATATGGTACTTTTGCATTCAGGAGGATGTCTTTCGGATTATGCAACACTCCAGCCATATTCCAGAGATGTATGATGGCAATATTCTCCGATATGGTCGAGCAAAATGTGGAAGTTTTCATGGACGACTTCTCAGTCTTTGGAGACTCTTTCAACATATGCTTGGAGAATCTGGTTCTGGTATTAAAGAGGTGTGTTAAGACCAATTTAGTGCTGAATTGGGAAAAGTGCCATTTTATGGTACAAGAAGGCATTATTTTAGGGCATAGAGTTTCAGGGAAAGGATTAGAGGTGGACAGAGTGAAGCTGGAGACTATTGAGAGCTTACCTCCACCAACTTCTATGAAAGGGGTTTGTAGCTTCCTTGGGCACGCGGGGTTCTATCGCCGATTCATAGAGGATTTCTCAAAGATCACAAAGCCACTATGCAGTTTGCTTGAGAAAGATGTCCCGTTTAGATTCGACGAGGAATGTTTAGCCGCTTTCGAGCACTTGAAGAAAAGATTGACTACGGCACCCATTATCACAACTCCTGACTGGTCTCTTCCATTTGAACTGATGTGTGATGCGAGTGATTTCGCTGTGGGAGTTATCTTGGGGCAACGCATGGATAAAGTTTTTCATTCATCTACTATACCAGTAAAACCCTGACAGATGCCTAATTGAATTATACTACCACAGAGAAGAAGCTTTTAGCGGTGGTATATGCATTTGATAAATTTCGTTCTTATCTGATTGGCACAAGAGTTGTCGTATACACCGATCATGCTGCAATCCGATACCTGATTTCTAAGAAAGATGCTAAGCCCCGTCTCATTCACTGGATTCTTCTTCTACAAGAGTTTGATTTGGAAATCAAAGATAGGAAGGGGACCAAAAACCAAGTGGCTGACCACTTATCCCGATTGGAGAACCCAGGAAAGGACATAAATGATAAAGTGATGATTAATGAGTTCTTCCTGGACGAACAGTTATTTGTGGTGCAAGGCGAAATGCCATGGTTTGCGGACTTTGCAAACTTTTTAGTGAGCGACATTATCCCTTCTGATTTGACTAGACCCCATAAGAAGAAGTTTTTACGTGATGTTAAATGGTATATTTGGGATGAGCCTTATCTATTTAAGCAGTGCGCGGATAGGATGATCAGACGGTGCATCCCAGGAAGTGAGACGGACAGCATACTTTAGGATTGCCATTCATCAGTCTATGGAGGACACTACGGGGGAGAGAGGACAGCAGCCAAAGTGCTTCAGGCTGGATTTTATTGGCCGTCTCTGTTTAAAGATGCTTACAACTTCATGCAAAAATGTGACTAGTGTCAGAGGGTAGGTAATATATCCAAACGAAATGAGATGCCTTTGAATTTTATCCTAGAGGTTGAGATATTTGACGTCTGGGGGATAGACTTCATGGGGCCATTTGTTTCATCGTGCAAAAATTTGTATATCCTACTGGTAGTGGACTATGTGTCCAAGTGGGTGGAAGTAGCAGCCTTACCAACAAATGAAGCTAGGGTGGTCTTGCGATTTCTTCAAAAGAGTATATTCACAAGATTCGGGACTTCTAGGGCTATCATAAGTGATGAAGGCACCCATTTCTGCAATCGACAGTTTACTGAACTATTGGCCAAGTATGAGGTGAATCACCGTGTCGCCACGGCTTTCCATCCCCAAACGAACAGCCAAGCTGAGGTGTCCAATCGTGAGGTAAGCAGAATCTTGGAGAAAATTGTCAATCCTACCAGAAAAGATTGGTCCCTTAAACTTGATGGTGCAGTTTGGGCATACCGGATTGTGTACAAAACACCATTGGGCATGTCACCGTATCAGCTAGTATATGGGAAGGCCTGTCACCTTCCCATGGAACTTAAGCACAAGGCCTACTGGGCCATAAAAAAGATGAACTTTAACTTGAAAGCTGCAGGGGAGAAGCGCCTTCTCCAATTAAATGAGTTAGATGAATTCAGACTACAGGCTTACGAAAACTCAAAGCTGTACAAGAAAAAAGTGAAAAGGTGGCACGATCGCAAAATCATGGAAAGGAAATTTGAGTCGGGGTAAGCGGTATTGTTGTATAACTCTCGTCTTAGACTCTTTCTTGGAAAGCTCAAATCGCGGTGGTCGGGCCCTTTCACGGTGAAAACCGTGTTTCCACATGGTGCAGTCGAGATTTTCAACCAATACCCAGACAAACCTTTTAAAGTGAATGGGCAGAGGTTGAAGCACTACTATGGGGGCGAAGTTGATCGACAGAAAGTCGCCTCGATCATTTCCACAATATGACCATTTCAGACAGAGTCGAGCTAATTGACTATAAACAAGCGCTCGATGGGAGGCACCCCATCATCTCTCTTCTCCCTCTCATATAATTCTTGTTACATATCTCTATTCCCCCGCCCCCTATTTAATTCTAAGAATCATAAAAATTCTGAACAATTTTGAGTATGAGCATATTGCATATACACACATATAGCATTTTTAAGGATTCACATATATATGATTCACTTATATAGCATTTTTGAGGATACATACATACATCTTACACAGTCTAAGTTTAAGTATGGAATCATTTAAATCTCATTTTTCAATGCTTTTTGCGCATAAAATAGAATGCATGTCAGTTTGCTGCTTAATCTACATTGCTGTAGAAAAATTCATTACTAGACTCAGGGCAGCGCGGCCGCGCCAACCTCAAGGCAATTCTTGGAGCGCCCGCGCCATTCTGCAAAGAATCCAGAGAGCAACTATGACCCGCGCGGCCGCGCCAGCCCCATGGCAAAACACTAAGCGCCCACGCCAATACCCAGACCAGAGAGCAGTTGTGATCAACGTGCCCGCGCCAGCCTCAAGACTAAACGCCTCGTGCTCGCGCTCGACCTCGACCCCAGGATCGACCATTTTTAATTTTTTAAAAGATTCGACCAAGCCCTTATATCATATACTAAGTGGATCGACTTCTTTTATCATAACATAAACAAACCTAGTCTCCTATTCTATCCAAACCTCTCATATACAAACTTTAACTCCCTCTCATATACAAACTCCCTCTCATCCAAATCTCACTTCTCCTATTCTACCCAAAGCTTATTCTAATTCAAGCCCATATCCTTCTCACAACTCGCATTCTCTCCTCCTTATAGCACCTAGCCACTACCATCTCATCATTCTATTCACAAAATAGGGTTTGCAGTAAGGATTTTCAGAGGCAATTTGGGAGTTTTGTAGCGGTATTAGGGTTTGTGCAATCAAATTTTAGGGGACAGTTTGGGGGAGTTCTTCGGATTCACAAACCAGGGTTTTCTCTACATATTACAGAGGCTAAGTTTGGGGGTTTAACATTCATCAGATTAGGGTTTGCAAGAGATTATGGGTCCAAAGAGAGCACGATCTGTCACTCCTGAATCACCCGCTCACAGTAGCCAGAACGAGGACACTGTGGACTTGACCAAGTTCATTAGCCTCGCTACGCAAACTGAGTATTACAGGAATGCGGCGAAGACATTTGTGAAGGAGCGGGGACTGAAGCCGGCCAAGGAAGATGGCCAAATGCTAGATATGATCAGAGAGAGGGCCTGGTTTGGAGTTGTGGGAACGCCTGTGCCTGCTCCGATGGCCATAGTTTGAGAATTTTATCCAAACGCCAACGAGACACAGAGCGGTATCTCATTCGTCCGGGGCTTTCAAGTTGACTATCGTCCGCCGACGATCCGCGAAGTGTTCCACTTGCCTTCTCTCCCGGCTAGCCGAGCAAATTGGGTGGAAGCTGAACGGTTTGAGACTGATTTGGACAGAGTGATCACAGATTTATGCGTGCCAGGCACGAAGTGGAATTATAAGCAAGGCACAGATACGCCCACCAACTTCTCAGCTCAGCACTAAATCGCTATGCAAAGGCGTGGAATCTGTTCATATGCGCCAATTTGATGTCGTCCACTCACCAGCATGAGATTTCGACCGAGAGGGCCATTATTCTGTGAGGAATCATTACTGGAAAGTATATTGATATTGGGCACTTACTCCATCAGAACATGTTACGCTATATGCGGGGCAGTACCACCGGTAGTATTTCACATGCATCTATGGTGGCGCATCTGTGTGCGCAGGCGGGTCTTAAATGGGACGACGAACAGGTCCAGATTTTGAGCCAGGACATCACTCACGCCACCATCAAGAAATTTAAAGATTGGGCTGGTGGCACGGCACATCCACGGGGCAAAGGATTTATACTTCCTACTCCTCCGCGAGTTCATCCACCACAGCCAGCAAAGGCAGCCACTCCTCCTCCAGCCAGTATAGTGAATCAGGATCGCCAGATGAGGCGATTAGAGGCGAGGATGAATGCTTTGCACGGCAACTTCATAGCATATGTAGCTGGCCTATCTCAGGCACTGGCTGAGGCGTTTGCTCAGCAAGGGATGCTTGTGGAGTGGCCCGTCTTCGGTTCTGCCATGCCATACCCGCCGCCAAATTCTCCACCCGAGTCGAGTGGCCATGCCGATACATAGGGGAGTTTCCTTACCCTTTATCTCCATTGAGGACAATGAAAATTTTAAGTTTGGGGGTATTGGGGTGTAGTTAGTAATTAGTTGCATATAGTTTTAATTGCATGTTTAGGTTACATAGTAGTTGCATTTTAGTATTTATTAGTCAATTTTGCATGAAAAATTTTTCAGTTTTCTTTTGTTTTGTTTATTTAGTATGTGTTTAGTTGCATTGCATAGCATAATCCCATGTTTTTAGTCTGTTGAATTCCAGTCTGGCCAATGATGATATTGAAATGTTATAGATTTTTGAACTCAGTTGATAACTCAAGCTTAGTTATAATTTCATAGATGATGTAATCTATGCCTGTTGTTTTGATGTTACCGGATAGCACGGCATTGTTATTATTTGCTTGTTGGTTAGATTAGCACATGCATGTCTTCTGAGGGGAAAATTTTATTTTTAATGATAGAATTGTGTAGAAAATGAATAATGGCTAAAATGACACAGAAATGCAAGTTTAGGGAAAAACATTGGGTATGAATGCTAAAAAGAAAAAGAAAAAGAAAAGAAAAGAAAAAAATTGAGAAAAAGAAAAAAAAATAGAATAAACTCCTTGGCTAGCGAAGTCTT
The DNA here is from genome assembly GCA_020205555.1 of Panax stipuleanatus. Classification (NCBI taxonomy): domain Eukaryota; kingdom Viridiplantae; phylum Streptophyta; class Magnoliopsida; order Apiales; family Araliaceae; genus Panax; species Panax stipuleanatus. Next base: position 57,472,363 of record CM035119.1, read on the forward strand.
GTGGCCTTTGATACTCGAGCAAGTACGCCCTAGGAGATTGTCTCTACACCCAGCGCCCTAAAGCCTTATGGTTTGGGAGTCGTTGGTTAAAAGCTCGTTAAATGGGTATCATTGAAAAGCCTAAGAGGGCTTGGCATTGCACAATCGGGTGTAACCACGGGAAAGTGCGAATATTGCCCTCGTGAGTAAATAAAAGCATAATAAACCCTTTGTTGAACCTTAGCTTGTATTTATGTGTTGGATTGGTTGTTCTTTCATATATGTGCAAAGTTCTTGACTTAAAACCTCAATTTTCTTCTTTAGAAGTATAGCATGTGGGATTTGTGCATTTATCAAGCTTATTTGTGAATATAGCACACACACACACTACATCTTAGCAACAGGTTGTGATTTTCAGATTGTATGTCCTTATGACTTTAGCTTAGCTTGATGCTTTGTTCATAGATCTTGTTATTTCTCTGAGGCACATCTTATTGGAATTCATAACATGGCTGAAATTTTGGGATTCATTTTCATATTAGTATAGTTGCATAGCATGTAGTTTGCATTTGTGTTTGTTGCTTGAAGGCAAGCAATAATTCAAGTTTGGGGGTATTTGATAAGTAGGTTTTATACCTACTTATTGGTTATCAACTTACTAGAATTATGGCTTAATCTCAAGTGTTTTAGTGACTTTTGATGCTTTTTATCTTTGTTTGATAGGTTGCATTAAGGAAACTCAATTAGCAAGCAATGGCATGGAAAGGGCATCAACTTGGCAAGATGGTGAGTATGTGGTGAACTGAAGATGGAGCATAGCCTGCATGTGGAAATGGCATCTGAGCAATGGCAAATGAAGGAAGAAAGAAGACTAAGGTAGCAAGCAAAGGAGAACAAGTGAACCAGCAATGCACAAGCAAAAGAATACAGCAAATCAGCACAGCGCGGCTGATAGTAGTGTGCATACAAGCCAATCATGTATGATGATAAAGCACGTACTTTGTAAACAATCTTATTTATTTATTAATAAAATATTCATTTATTAAAGGCATTTAATTATCTACATGTTGCTGTTTTTATAATATGTAAATAACCCATAGTTTTAAGCAATGCTTTTAGAATCATGATGATGATCATGCTAATGAGATCTAAATTCTTAGAAAGTTTAAAAACTAAAATAGTTCCCAATCGTGGGATTACTAAAAAGGGGATTAGTAAATCCGGATAGATTGGTACATATGTTGCTTGCTCATTGGATGAGGATGATTGATCTCATGATCATTTGTGTGGAGACACTAAAGCAAGTATGTAGGTGCTTATTGGAGAATAAGTTCACTGAACGTGATTCGCTATGGAATACCTAATGGAGTTTTACTCGCATGTCAATAGGAATTCCTAATGTGATAGTAGTACAAGTGATCCTTGGACTTGAGATCATCATAGTATCTTGTATGTAACAAATTATACTTTGACTTATTCCTTAAGACCTTTTAAGGCATATATAGGGTATGCTTGGGTATAATGAGTTACATATGGAGATAATGAATGATCAATAAAGAATCTACCACCTCTAGTAAAAGAGGAGATATGTCCTATGTGATTCGTTAAATGACAACCCAGGAATCCTTGGCCAAGGTGAAATGAAATTAGAAAGGAGTTTTTAATTTGCATTATTTGGAGTTGTGCATTTTCTAATCGAAATACATATAATTAAATAAAATAAGACTTGACAGTAAATCCATGTCTTATATTTAATTGGGACATTGTATGGTGGAAGGATTGAATTGTATGGTAACTATTAACTCACAGGTTCTTTTATGATTAATGTTGAAATCTATATTATCTGGAAAGTCGTTGATCGCTAGGGAGGCTTATCCCTATTGTAGAATAAATATTATTTATTTAAATAGATTATTAGTTTAATTTATTTATTTAAATAAGATTAAAATTGTTTTAATTGATTTATTCACAACCGGTTTAATATGGAGAACCTAAAGGGTCACACCATAAAATGAAGAATAATTATTTAAGAAGGTAATGGCATAATCGTAATAATGCATTAAGTATAATTAATTTAATCTATGGTGATAGAATAAATTAAATAGCTTAATGTTTATTATTTAATATTTTGGAAATATTAAATATAAATTAATAAGAGGAGTCTTATTAATATTATTACAATTATTATTATTTTAATTTCTAAAGGAGTTTAGTAATTAATTTAATATTTAGTACTCTCATTTATTCCTAATAAGATTAGGAGACAAATTAATTAAATGAATTTAATTAATTATTCCCATGTGGTGGGAAGCCTAAATTAATTAAAGGAGTTTAATTAATTAAAAGAAATCTCATGTCTAATAGGATTAGAAGGGTTGACTAATATCTATATAAGAGGAGTCTTATAATAAATATTAGATGATGCAATTTCAATTGTTGGAGAGTACTCCTTTTCTATAGAGGATAGAACACTAAGCCAAACACCCTCCTTCTTGATAATTTCTCTTCCTTGGTGGATCACCTCTAGAGGCCAAACACTTGGGTGGCTAACGTTGATCAAAGGAAGGAATCTAACCCGGAAATTCAAGGAGATCACGAAGAACAAGGAGTTGAACTAGTACCTGTGGAAGCTTCGTTCTACAAGGGTATGATTCCATAACTTCTTATTTATCGTTTTAAATTAATAATTTGCATAAAGGATGATCCGGGTAATGGTTTTGTAGAAATTTTTTAAACTCTGATATACCATGCTTCCGCTACTTTTTGCAATTTGATTGCGTCACGATTTCGTACAAACCCAACAGCGGCCGCGCCGGCATGAAGGGCAAAAGTGGCGTGCCCGCGCCAGGAGGAAATTGTTCTGGATATCAGCGCGCCCGCGCCCTAAATGGCTTACTGGGCAGCGCGGCCACGCGATTAATGTTGACTTTTTTACTTAAAATTTGTTGTAGCGTATTTTCCATAAAAGGGTGTATTTGCTAGTTATGAGATATTCATTCAATCGTTTTATATTCCATTTCTAGGTTTTTGAAGAGCTGGAGAGAGTTCTTAGCTATAATTTACCATTTTGGCTTCTCTCTTTACTCTTAGTAGATTTCAATTACTTAGGGTTTTGAATTGGGTTTGATTGTAATTTTGAACTTGGATCTGAAGGTTTAGCTTTAAGGCTGAGTTATCAGATTTGCAATTGCTTAATCTCTTAATTCTCTTTGCTTCCATATTTACTTTCAATGCTTAGCCAAAATCCCATAATAGTTATTGATTCAGAGATGAACTAATCACCATTATGGAATTCTAATGGAGCTTATTGTTTAGTTCAGATCTATATATCTATTTGTTATATGTGATTGATTATGTATGGATTACCTAGCTTGGTTGTGTTTATTGTTTAGATGCTTGATCACCATCTACCTTAATAATTTGTATGGAATTGAAAGAGGAAGTACAAATTCAGATTTGGCCATGTTAGCATATGTTCATGAAATTTGCGTGTGATAGATTTTGTGATTTGTAATCCGGATAAACATATACCCGCTTGCCATGTGTAGTCAATTGAGAGCTTGTACTTAAATCGATATTACTTGTAAGTCACATAGAAATATAGTGAGTTAGGTAATATTGATGTTCATATGAATTCTATCTCTTTTGTGAATTTTATATGATATGGGCATGGTATATCGAAAGATAGCCATGTTTCACCTTCGTGCTCTCGACTAGCCATCCTAAGTAATTAATCAAGCTTAACAAGAGGTGTATAATCTGGATGATGCATTAAGTGAAGTTAGGATCCCATATCTTTTCAATTTGAATCAGTCCTTTGTTAATAAGTTAATTTTAGTTGATAATCTTTTTAGTTAGTAATTCACATCTTATTTACTCGTTTAAGCAACCAGAAATAGTTATAAAGTTGTTGCATGATAGATTAAGAATAATTGCTTTTCTCTGTGGGAACGATCTTTACTTATCATATATTACTTGTTGACCGTGTATACTTACACGTGTTTGTGTCCGTTGTGTTAACACCGAAACCATCCAACATTGAGCTTTCGGATAACACGTTGTTGGCGTTGAAGTTCCATGAATTGACGGATCGACTCAAGAGAGGAGGTCGTTGATTTCTTCGGGTTCGACATTATGTCTTCAGAGCAGATGTTCGGTTTGGGATATCTGGTGGACTTCTTCGGGAGTTTGGTTATCTTCGGATTCGTGGCATCATGACTTCGGAAAGATCAAAATGCTTTTGTTATTGTTCGATTTTAATTTTTGTATGGTAATAGTGTTTTATTAGGTAGTATATTATTACGTAATTAAGTTGTTACCTATTAGAACTTTTTTGTCATAGTTAGTTGTTACCTATTATGACTTTCTTCCATGATTATGAGAATTATGTTCTATTTTTGATAAGAAAATATTTTAACTATATAACCCGGCTTGTGGGATGAATTACAGCTAGCTGTTGTTTTGATAATAATAATTTAAGCATTAGAGAAGTTTCTATGTGTTTAGAGTAATTCTTTTACTTCTTTTACCTGTAAATTTATTTATTTACCTAGCTTGCGAGATAATCACTATACTATTATGCGATGCTTCATATTGTCATAAATAGATATATAGCCACCATTTACGTATGCATCAACTTATATATCGTATATATGGAAAATAACAAAACAATTGCTATTGATCCAAAGTTTACATAACTACTACACAATTTTCATTAATTTATGAAAGTGTATGCAATGGAATTTTTTTAAGGTGAATAAAAGTATTATATACTAAGACGAAAATTTAGCACATCTTGCCTTGCTATTTTTGCAGAATCAATTGGTAATATAGCAAGAAAAAAAAAATTTGGGCAGTATAGTAGTGTAAAAGGAGCAGACAATTAAATTAAGAGTAATGGGTCGTGTTCTCCTTTAAACTTTAACTTAGGTGGTAATTATCTTGTCTTACATAAAAAATTATTGAGACCCCCACATAACTAATTATTTGTTCCTGCCATTAATCATTATCCAATACAATTTTACAAAGGAATAACCAGGAATTCAAATCCACATGAAATCCTTATCAGAAAAATCGACGGAGAGACTAAAAATACGGAATTAATATTTTCGGAAAATATTATATTTCTACATGATTTTTGTCAAAATATTAAGTAAATCTTATATTCATATAAAAGAGACTCACGTCAAAATATAAATTTTTCACGTGTTGGAAATATGATTTTTTTAAAGTATTGTGGGCAACCTTTGCATGCAGCTAGTTAAGAATTCTCAGATAAACCCAAAAGTTCTTCCAAATAATCAGCACCTAAATCCTCTAAAATTATCACATTATCCTCATCCAACACTCTCAACTCCCTCTCTTCTTTCTTCCTACTACTAACTCCTTTCTTCTTATTCATCGAATGCCTCTTCTTTAGTGCCAAAACAGGTGAACAATCTTGATAAAAATCATAATTCATCTCCACTAAAGATCCATACACAATCTCCGCCGGAAAATTAAGCACCGTCGTTGCCCCACGCATTGCGAATGCCGCTTGATCATACGCTAACGCGGCCTCTTCAGCTGTGTCAAATGTACCTAACCACACCCTAACGCCGTTCCTCGTCGAGTCCCTAATCTCCGCCGCGTATTTTCCCCACGGCCGCCTTCGGACGCCTCTATAAGCCGCCTCGTCTTCGTTTTTATTAGGTACTTGTGAACACACCTCTTCTTGTTCTCCCCTAGACTCCGAGAGAACTCCGAAGAGCAGCATCTCTTGGGAGTCGTTCTCGTTGAAGGGGATAAGATATTCATAATTATTGCATGGCATGGAATCCGATGATGAATATTCAGAAGAAAAAGGAGGGGATGATGAGTTCTGCAAGAATGAAGAAGAATAATCCATGGGTTTGAAATTTGAATATTTTTGTTCTGTTGAACGGGAATGGTAAGTTGAAAATTTTGGTGATATGAAAATAGAATAAGCTAAGGGCTTTATATAGGTGTAGGAGAGGGCTCGCTCAATTAATGAATCAAACTATCTAGTGATGTCAAAGAAGAGAAAAGAACAACAAAGAATATTTTATGAATAAAAACTAAATCTGGTCGTTAGTGGGCCCGAAGAAGTTATTGCACGTGAGTCAAATGACTTTGTAGGGATGGCGGCCAGGTCATGAAAATTCCTTCTAAAGTGTGCTGTTATGAGTTAATTGAGCTTAAATTTTCTCAAAATTAGAAATATAATTTATTTTTTGGAATCAAACGGTAATATATTAAATTTTAAATTAATGTGAATTTATTTAATTTTAATTGATGCGGTTATTGTAATTGTATTATACTATATAATAAAAATTATTAATCACATAATTTATTTTATTCTAAATTTTTATGAGTCATTCTAATTTTAAAGTTTAATATGTCATCGTTTGAGCTTAAAAGTCAAATTATATCTCTAATTTTAAAACGAAGAGAGTAATATTTTAGTTTTAAAATATTGAACTTGAATATCTCTAAAAAAATTTAGCCATCGAATTTTAACTTTTTCTGAAATAATAAATCACATGTTATACACAAACTCAAAATAAAAGGGTAATTAGTCTTTTAAGAATATATATCATTTATACCGACTCCAATATTTCTTCAATTTTCCTTCATTCCACACTAATCAAGTATCTATAATTTTTTATGCTTTCAAATATATTTAAGAGTGAAATTATTTAAACCTCTGATCAATTATTACACTTACGATAATAATAGAAAGATTTTGTTTATAAAAAGTTAAAGATATTAAGGTTTAATATCCTAAAATTAAAATAACTGCCATTTAAGTTTTAAGATGATTTTTTTTAAACAATTTTAAGCCAAAAAAGGCCGTTCATTTAAATTAGACATGCATTTTGATACAACATCATTTTCAATAAAAATTGTAATATGTGTTGGTATTATAAACATGGAGAAATATGTGTTAGGTGCTAACTGCTAACCGTTAACTATAATCTTCTATGTTAATAAAATTATGATGATAAATTTAAAATATTATCGCTTTATATTATTAAATATTTATTTTATTTTTTTAATTTTTAATTTTTAATTTTTTGTAAATGAACTTTTTTGCGACACATATAATCTTCAATTCAACCGGAAAAGATAGTAGGATCATTTTAGTTTCTCGCTAATATAGTTAAATTAAATCTTATTCTCCCAATTTTAAATTAAAGATATATTTTGATTTTTAAAATTAATTTATAAATTTTTATAATTCAAAAAAAGCCTAAATTAAAATAAACTGAAAGTACTACTAATTAGTGACTATTATTATATGTTACTTTAACGTATCTCAATCCCATATTGTAACACGTGGGGTAATTTAGTATGTACATAAGGCCCTCAACTATTAATAATTGTAATTTCAGTTATAACTTTTTAGATGAGTTTGTGTTGGTTAAAATAGTCTCAAGAAGATATTATTGAGATGATGCATTAGGCCTTAATATATTATGATTTGATTTGAACTTGAAATTTAATTGACCCGAGTTGTTACATATGGTATCGAGTTGATTCTTGAAAACTCGGGCTAGGTCATCCGATCGAGTTGTCGAAAATAAGAACACGTAGACAACTAATGTTTTGATTTGAACTCGAGCTTGACCTAAATCGTTGCATATGGTATTAGCGGCAACTCTCGAAAGTTCGGGTAAAATTATTCGATCGGATTGCCAAATGTGGGGGACAAGAAGGTGGCTAGGTACTTGTAACACCCCCTTCCCGAAAAAGAACGGGAAGTCACGCACAAAACATAACAAACCTCAAAATAAGTAAACAGGGTACTAATAACTTCAAAATATTTAATAATTGATAATCCATCAATGTCGAATTAAATACATTTCTTCAAAGATCTACAGAATAAATCAAAATTAATCACTACTTTAAATTTAAATCAACCGAAATGATCAATGACAAGCTCTCTCTTAACACAATCCTGAATCACCTCTACAAACCTGCTGGGAGAAAAATACAACATGAGTCAAATGTCCAGTACAGATAAAGATATACAAAAAAACATAATTAAAATACGGAATCAACTAAACAAAATACTAAGTAAGGCCTCTGATGAGTGGGTAATATACCCATAAATTAGGTACTTTTAGACTTAATATATTGTTTGTTTTTATGTATTTTAGGATATTTTTATTTGTTTATTTGTTATTTTGCAGGTTAGGGGCAAAACATAACTTTTAGCATTACTAATGGCATAACCGTAATTTCCAGCACAATAGCAGCGCCCGGGCGCTACTTCATAGAGTAAACCCATCACCGGGGCGCTGGGCATCAAGAAGAGTTGGACGAGGAATTGCAAAGCTTGGAAAAAGAGGCCAATTTATATTCTAATTTGGATTTAAAGCAGAGTTGACTTAAAAGGGGACTTGTAAGGGGGGTGACTTTTATATAGAGGGGAGATTAGATTTTAGTTTAGGAAAAATAACCCTAGTTTAGATTAGATTTGGATATTGAAGCAACTTGGAGTTCATTGAAGATTCAAAGCAGGAGCAGGAAGGGAGCATCAGATCTGCAGACAATAGATTTATTCTTCACTCTACTACTATTTTTGTCTTTTAATGTTTATTCAATTGTGAATTCTTGGTGTGAATTCTTGGTTTTAATTCAATGACAATGAACTAATTAAATATCTTGTTTAAGATTACATTAATGGATCTTATTGCGTAGTTTATTTTAATATGCTTCTCTATTAATTATTGTGATCTATTTTAGAGATTGTCTATTGTGATTTGGACTTAATTATTTAATTGTCTAGCTAACAATTACTGTGACAATCTATGTGAATTCAAAAGATGAAATAGAGATTTATATCTGATCATAATAGCATGTGATTGTATTTTTTGAATGGTGATGGAATTCATGATTTGTGTTTAGGAATGGAATTTACATTTACGCTGATAGAGAACATGTGCTTTAAATCCTTTTTAATTGTAATTCACATAGAAATATAGTGAATTAGTTAATTAGGGTGTTTGATTCAATTCTATCAACTGTGGATTTGGATTAATATGTTTTTGATGCATCAGAATGTGGTTATAAATACTAGAAAGTTCCTGATTAACATACCAGAATAGTGAACATAATTAATAAGAAGTGTATTGATATAAGTGAGCAATAAGTGAAGTTAAGATCTTAATTCTCCAAAACCTGGTTTTAATCTAGTGGTATTTATTAGTAGTTTTATTAATTATTTTAATTCACAGTCCTAAATCATTTGTTTAAATAAAATTAATTTGGTTACGAGCTAGTATTTGGTAATTTTTATTAAATAATTCTTCGTGGGAACGATACTTTTCTTATCAATTTATTACTTGTTGACCGTGTATACTTTCACGTATTCATTGATTGCGAAATCGATCAACATGTTTTTGGCGTCGTTGCCGGGGAATTAGTATAATAATTATTGCCAATATTAATTTCAATCAAATTAGTTTTAATTTAGACATTTTTTTATTTAATTCTCTTCCTATTTTACTCTGTTTTTAGGTACCATTGCTGAATTTAATTATCAATGGTCATATACGAGAATGACTCAGCCAAGGGGAGTGGAGATTGATGAACTCGCGATACTTTCTGCATTGTCAGCACAAATAGAGACATTATCGAGGAGGTTGGACGCTTTTGCAGCACAACGTCATCAAAGTGTGGCAGTTACTTGAGATTATCGTGCTGGAAATCATTCAAGTTATCAATGCGCTATCTGTTTCGAGCCGGTACAGTATAGCAGTCATTACCCCAACAATTATGCATATCCCAACAACTATCATCAGGATTGGGGGTATCACCCGGATTTAACATGGAACCACAGTATAGCAGTCATTACCCCAACAATTATGCATATCCCAACAACTATCATCAGGATTGGGGGTATCACCCGGATTTAACATGGAACCAAACGAATCAAGATTAATTTTATTTTCAAAGTCCAACATACCCATCAGAGTTCTCGTGTCCACCTCCACTACAACAAGAAGAAAATCCAAATTTGGAGGAAATTTTGTTCGAGCTCATAGCTTCAAGTGAAGAAAGGAGGATTAGTCAGGAGATATTGAGTCAAAATTTTATGAACCAGATGGAACAACTATTCAATGCCTCGAACATTTGTCCTCAATACACTTGGCCCTATGACATGGATTCAGAGACTGATGGAGAGTCCGAGCCAAATCTGCAACTGAATGTGCCAAATGATGTAGATGTTGAAAGAGAGGAGACAGTTGGGGACCAGGAAAAGGAGGTCAGCTGTGACGCCCCCAAAATAGGTTCAATACACAACCCACCTATTCTGAGTCGCCAAGAAATACATGGTACAGAATCCAAATACAAATCTTTTATATCCAATTGTCGTGCACAATTCGACCACACATAAAGTGTGAGTTTTAATACGAATACAGTACCCACACTCCTTATCAATCATACATTACATAAAGGTACAGTCAATAACTGTTTTAGGAATTAAAATCTTTGGAAAATACTCAAGGAGACCTTCGTACATAGAAGGAAGTTATAATAGATATTATAGGACTTGAGAATTAACCTTGGTTGACCCAATAGACCCCAAAGATGAACGAGAAGATTACTATCTTGTTCATTCCAATGGTGGGTATTCTCTTGCCATATAATTATCTCAATTGTCTCAAACTGAGAATTATATTCCAACCATACTCCAAGATTATATAGGTAGTGCTCATAAATATAATCAGCAAGTGGATGCGTACAACCATGTCTTATAATAACATGAAGTTGTATATGGTTAGACATCTTGTATGATAGTGGCAACATACCGTTCCAAAGTCGGGTTCACCTCACCTAAGTCGGGTCACCAAAATCAACTGTTAAAATGACGTATAAAATACAACACACACATTTAAAGTTCTCAATATAATTATTTTCATACTGTTTTATGGGAAACTTCAATAGTTATAGACCATCGTTATATTCCCCTGTTATCCCCGCTCGACCCTGCTACATTTTTATTACCTGAAAGGAATTGTGAAGCAAAAGGGTGAGCACAGATAGCCTAGTAAAGAATATTATAACTAAAGATAATTAAATTATCAATAGCCTTCATCAGTAATGAATCAGATCTTTAGAACCTTAGTCCTCAACAAGGAAAAATCTGATAGAATACAATAGACAACAAGTTTTAGATCAACAACTGCAGCGGAACAAGCAATCCATTAGAAAAGTCAAGTAGAACATAATGTCTACTATTTTCTCCATGTTAAAAGTCCACCAACAATATTTCATCCCTGTAACATCAATCAACAATTCCCCTCCACAATTATGAAAATAGTTCATGATCATAATTATGTTGATAAATTCCTCTTCGCACACAGGACAAAGATAATTTTCATCACCTGTCTTTACATGAAACACCAAAGATCATGGTTATACCAAATCACAGTTTCTTTACATAATCAAGCTAATAAATTCATCTTTGGACTCAGGCCAAAGATATTCATTTGTAACATCAATAATCATGATTATACTAGTCTACAGCCTTTAGTTATAATCATGTTAGTCAATTCATCTTTGCACTACGGGCCAAAGATATTCAACAATAACATCAATGGTCATGATCATGCCAAACACTTGTCCATCTTTGCACTACGGGCCAAAGATATTCAACAGTAATGATCATGATCATGCCAAACACATGTCCATCTTTGCACTACGGGCCAAAGATATTCATTAATCAACAGTTCATCTATGTACTACGAACCAAAAATATTCATTAATCAACAGTTCATCTTTACACTACGGGCCAAATATATTCATCAATCAACAGTTTATCTTTGCACTACGGGCTAAATATATTCATTAATCAATAGTTCATCTTTCCACTACGGGTCAAAGATATTCATCATTCAACAGTTCATCTTTGCACTACGGGCCAAAGATAATTTTCAACACAATTTAAGACTGAGGATAATGACAATGATATAAAGAATGAATCCAGTGAGATCAAGGACAAATATTAGAGAATTATAATTCAATTTATCCAGAGTTCAAGAATATCCAAATTATCAACATGAAGATAAAAATATGGATCCAATTTCAAGAAGAAGATTCATAAATCCAAGATAATTTAGACAGAAAAATAAACCAATTTTTATCGTGAATAGTAATTCATGAATAGTAACTCGTGATTAGTACTCGAATAAATAGTAACTCATGAATAGTAACTCATGAATAGTAACTCATGAATAGTAACTCGTGAATAGTAATTCATGAGTAGTAACTCATGAATAGTACTCAAATGAATAGTACCCTGACATGAAAAGGTAAAACTTTCATAATAAAGTTCATACCAATATTCCGGTGAAATGATATTAGATGAAGTGCAAAACTCAAAAAATTTCTAATCATTTTAGGAATTATAGAAGCAATACTTACCATAGTAAGTTTAAATTTAGGAATCTAAAATAAAATATTATTACTTACATACTATAGAGTATGGAAGAAAATAATATTCCTTACGAATATTGAACGAAAACATCCTTAATGAGAAAAATAATATCTTTTACCTTAGTAGAATACTAGATCTGACTGGAATATCGGATATAATATTGAGAAAAATCTTGCACCGTAATCCACACTCAAATTATCCTTATACTCACAAGAAATACGCTCAATATTATAGAGAGAAAATTTTCTGATTCTGGTGTGATTTTTATTTCTAACTAAGCATCCTATTTATAGGAAAATGCCAGAACGCCAAAACTGACTAAACTTTACTCTCGGATGATTTTCAAGCATGCTTGTTTTGACAAAAACTCCTAGCACACCAAATTGGATCAACATTTTCTAACCCACATGTTTATATAATATATATATATATATATATATATATATATATATATTTTAAAATATTTATAATCATTAAAAGAATTCTAATTCTATTTTTTTTCTTCCACCTCATACCATAAAAATAATGTCATCGTTTAAATTATAAAATTATACTATTATATTATCACATTATACTCTTTTAATGTAATATTATAATAATATATTATTTTATAGAAGAAGATAAAATATCAACTTTCAACAAATGTCTCTTTTGCTAAAAATTCCTAACCAGCCACCTCACGAAATTCATAACAAATCATACGTTAATCTTTAACGGTTCAAAATTTGTGGACATATACTCAACTTATTTATGTATAACATATCCAAAAATTACAACGATTCAACGGTCGAATTAAGAATTATAATTCACGCAATAGAGCTTAAGAAAATTGATTTTTTGGACTATAAGTCCTTCGGACCAGTTTCATTCAAACAGTCACCACGAAAAATCCACAAGGAATTTTTAGGTGATTCAAATTTCTGTAATTAGCTTACTTCCAGGGCTTTCTTTTAATCTAAAGCTCATCTCCTAACTCATTATTCAAAAAGAGTTATGAATTTTACAAAATCAAGTAATAAACTAATTTTTCTAAAAATTTCCAGATTTCGTTTTTCATTTGATTTCTTGATTCCTCTCATTTATATCAAAATTGAATACATATTTACTTATCATTTTTATCAGCAATCAATTATTATTCACAATTAATATTATAAAATCACAATATTAACAACCAGGTCGTTCCTAGGAAAGAGGGGGCTTTCCACTAAAAATTTCTCTTTATTGACGCGCAATTATATAACCTAACCACTTTCCTCGACAGAACTTTCTAGACATTGTCAATAATGCTATCTAATAATATCGTTCCAATAATATGAGTGACAATTATTGATTTAATAATATAAAATACTGTGCATTGGTTACTGTGACAATTATTAAATTAATAAAATAAAATAATATGCAATTATCAATGTAGCAATTATTGAATCAATAATATAAAATACTAAACAGTAATTACTGTAACAATTATTGAGTAATTGACTTCTTACGTAAGAACCAATAATTCAAAATACTGTGCAATACCGTGTGCTACTATGCAACAACGTGCATTACTGTATTTTTATCACCGGGTATTTCAACAGTTTAATAGTAACAGTTTTATCGTTATTTTTATAAAAAAGTTATTTCTGTCGCTTTTTATATTCGACAGTTATTCCGTTGTGGGGTCCACCAACGACTGCGCCGTCGTACAAATATTCTCTGACAAAAAGAATATTCCCCAACTGAACGAATATTCTCCGACACAATGAATATTTTATGACCACTTGCTTACTTTGTAAAATTTGCACATATCACCCTTAACTTTAACCTTTTATCAATTTAACTATTTACTGAATAGAATAATAATTATAAAAAAAATTAAATACTTTTATTTCATAAAATTTGGTGTCTTACATCGGCGAAGATCTAACTGTGAGTTCCAATGAAAATGAGCCGAGTTTGATAGTGTCCCAAGTGCCTTCTCCACCAAAGTTCAAGGATCCGGGAAGTTTTGCAAGACCGTGCCCAATTGGTAGTCATGTCGTCGGTAAAGCTCTATGTGACATGAGAGCTAATGCAAATTTGGAGCGATGGTGGGATGAGAAGGGAAAAATAGAAGAAGAGTCAGTTGTGTTTGACACACTTAAATGCCACAATTCATTCACAAACACAATTAGGCAAAAGCCTAGTTGCTTGAAGTTCTTAAGAGGGATCCTATCTAGAAAGAGCATGTTAGGTGACTTAAAATCAATGGCCCTTTCAGTTGGGAAGCTCTCAAAAGATATATTATTATTTGATGGATGGAGGGTTAATCAATTATCGAAGAAAAATTGGATAGCGATACAAGCTAAATTCGGGCTGGCGACTATAAACCAAGCGCTATTGGGAGGCAACCCAAAGTTTAATTTTTATTTTAGTTAATTTCAATTAGTAGAGTAGTTTATAGTTATTATTAATTTTATTATGCCTCTACTTAATCTCTACAGGTTCATTAACAGGTCATTGCAAAAGAAAAAAAAGGGAGTCAAGAAGAGAATTGAATACGGAAAAAAAAAATTAAAATTGGGCAAGGTCACCTATAGCACCCCAACGCTGCAGATACAAAGCAATCCAGAGCCCCGACGCTGGAGATCCGAGAGCTCAAGACCCCCAAGCGCTCCGGTGCTCCTCCAAGTATAAATCTCAGCACCCCGGCGCTGGGTATCAAGTAAAAAAAAGAAGAAGAAGAAAGAGAAAAATTGGGCTCAAACAGTAATATAAAGCACGCCATGAGACAGTTTCCTGTGGCGGCACACTGCATGTTTTTCCCCCTCAGACTATAGAGAATTTAACAAAGAGGAGGTCGAGCACACTGATTGACCGAAATAGGGAAGTTCTCAGTTTCTAGTTCTTATTTTTTTTGCATGAGGACATTGCTCAATTTAAGTTTGGGGGTGGTTTTCATTATTTGCATGTGCATAGTAGATTGCATAATAGAATATTTATTCATGTAGGTTGTGTTTGCATCTAGTTTACATTTAGTTTTGTTTATTGTTAGTTTTTCATGGTTTGGTGTTTCATACATTGCATTTAGGATTGCATCTAGGATAAATTCAAGCTTGTTGAGATATGAAACCATGTGCTGGCCTGTGATAAAAAATTGTGAATTAAGTAATAACTTGAATAAATGTGATAATGATAGCAAAGTTAGCTTGAGGGTATTATTGATTTGTTTTATTGAAGAAAACCCTGAGTTAATTGCACAATGTCAGTATGTTGATTGAGCTGTAAATTAGTTAAACTGAAAGAATTGTGGCTTAGGACAGATATAGATCACCCTCTACGGTTTAGTTTATTTCATATTTTAAAAATTATTTATTCAAAAAAAAAGAAAAAAAAGAAAAAAATGGAAAAGCTGAAAAAAGAAGAAGAAAGTACGCCCTTAGGAGTGTCTCTACACTTAACGCCCTAAAACCATCTGGCTTGGGAGTCGTTGGTCGAAAGTTCGTTAGTTGGGTATGTCGACGCCGGGAAAAATTAGGTGTCCGTCTTTCCTAAGTTTGTGTTGTTTGTTTTACCCTTTTATGTTCGCTATGTCTATGTATTTTATTAAAGAGTGAGGTTTTAGGAAAACAGGATCGACATAAGTGTCGACGACTTTGAAAAAATTGATTTTATTATTTTATGATTGGACCGAAGGAGACAGAGCCGCCAGTTGGTATGGTTTAAATGGATGTACCAACTCATCCGATTTTGAAGGTTTTCGCAATATGGTCCAATATGTGACTCCGTAAGATTGGTCTGAAACCCGAGATTCGTGGAATTCGGGGGCTAGGTTTAGCGAGGGAAGGTATTAGGCACCCCCCGACTCCCGTGAAAACATGGTACCACATCTTATTGATTTTTTATGCATAAAGTGTGTGTGTGTGTGTATGTGTATGTGAGTGTGTGTGTGTGTGTTCTTTATTTTAAGTTTATTTATCTTATTCTAAGTCTTTTTCTGAGTTAGGGGAAAGTAGTGTTGTACCTCTTTTGGGCCTAGGTACGAAGGATTTGATTTAGCAAAAAGTTCATTTTAACCAAGAGAATTGAAATGATGTTTTGGAAAACAAGATTTTCAAATCCCTCGCCCAACTAGGAATTGAGGACTTCGATACTTCCTTTTTTTATCCTTATGTTCATAAGGTGATCTACTCTGAATCGCTTTATTCTTTATGAAAGCTCTTTGTGGTTTTGCTTGGAAAATCATTTAGATTTTAGATGATTATGCATGCAAGAAAGCGCCAAAAAGGATTCAGATCATCATCGGGCATGAAAGCCATCTTGATGAACCGAGTATCCATAACAACAAATTTTACTATCACGGGATCTTAAATTCGACTTCTCTGGACTAACCCCTCGAATTCGTTTTAAGATCCAAAATTACAAGTACAGCGATTCGGTGTTATTTAAACATTACAGAGTAAATAAAAAGGTCCATTGTGGGAATTTAGCCAAGATCTAATCATTAGATCTCGACCTCGGGATTCCTAGGCTCACATTTATTGAAATAAACATATGTACAACATATCCTAAACTCAAGATCCGGTGGTTTCATAG
Source organism: Panax stipuleanatus (assembly GCA_020205555.1). Lineage (NCBI taxonomy): Eukaryota > Viridiplantae > Streptophyta > Magnoliopsida > Apiales > Araliaceae > Panax > Panax stipuleanatus. The sequence continues at coordinate 57,489,347 of CM035119.1, forward strand.
GTTGAAACCCCCATCACGAGATATTAGGACCCTTCTTACCTCTAGATATAGATCTAGGGCTCAACGAAGTGACCGGTATGGACCAAAAGCGATAAAACATCTAGATCTACCGTGGATCTAAACCGATCTAGCACGTAGGTTAGATCTCCATGCTCTTTAACCCCCCGAATGGCTAGATCAGGCTTAGATCTAGGTAGATCTAGTCTCCGGACTTGATTTACAACTAAATAGGTAATAAATAATCGATGGGATCTATAGATCTACCACCTACACAATAACATATGTATAAAACAACAAGTTTAATGATGTCTACACAATATATCACATAAATCTAGTATTTAAAGCAACATTTACAAAGAAAGTGGCCTGAAAAGGGCGTTTTTCACCTTGGGGACACGTGAACAAGCTTTTTATCGCTCGGGATCAACTAAGAACACTCTTGAGACTCAAAGTATGTATATAACAAAATTAAACAACTCAAAATGTGTATATATTGTTCAAACTCGAGGATTTCTCTCTCAAAAATCAGTTTTTCTCTCTAAAACTTCTTCTCTTTCCTTATGAGCTACTAGCTGCTGGTTAAAGACCTGGGAGACCAATCGCAGGTATACCTGCGGATGGAGCAGGTATGTCTGAGGTTGGGCCTTATGGGTTCCACTGTCTCGAAGTTTGTTCCTTAGGTCTCAGTTTGGTGAAAGTTGACCTCCGTACCTAAAAATCCCAAAAAGTCCTTCTAGAAGGCTGCGGAATAAGGTCGAGTCTGACTGAATCGGGGTCCGGGGAGATGATGCTGGTAGCTGAAAGGTATCTCCTGATTCCCGATTGCAATTAACTGATCTGTCTTGACAGCACTAAGTTCCATAATTGCTAATGTGACTTCTTACGGACACTTTCTCAGCTTTGTGATCCTCGTTCGGTTCGCGTCATGTTCGGACATCATTGGCCCTTTGAATCATCCACAGGGTTACCTCCGGTGTGATCAGATGCTTTTGCCCTACCTCGGGGTTGTCTCCGAAGTAAAATTATGCTTTTGCCCTTCTGCAAGGTTAGTATAAAGAAAGTAAAATTTCGAGTGTCTACCGGGTAACTTTGAAGAGCCTAATAAAGATTAACATTACACAAGTCAAAATAAATAAATATGAATAAACACTTGGCTAGTTTAGTTTTGTGGCCTTTACTATTCGGGTTATTAGATCCGCAGGGGTGTCTTAACACCTAGTACCCTAAAGCCGACTAGTTTGGGAATATTGGTTGAAAGCTCGTTTCATGGGTAGAATTGAAAAGCCTAAGGAAACTAAACATTACACTAATCGAGTAAATAAAAAAAATAATAGTAAAAAAAATTATAATAAAATATTTTTGAAATTTGAGATATCTAATCTATAGAGGGGTGTTAAATTTCTTATATATGTGTTCATCTGTCTTTGAGCCTTGTGATTCTCAAGTTTGATTGCTTTGTGGTGAGATTAACATGTTGATTCACACACATACAAATTGTGGGTTGGAGATAAAATGAGTTAATAATCTTTCAAGTTAACTGATGTTTAATTTTGAATATTCATTCGAGTTGTGTTTAGGGCTGTCTAAGGTTATCATTGTGATTCATGGTTGAGTTGGTATTTCATGTAGTGAGTTTTTGCATTCATATTGTCTAAGTTTGGGGGTATTTGATGAGTGGGTAATATACACATGAATTAGGTATTTTTAGACTTAATATATTGTTTATTTTTAAGTATTTTAGGATATTTTTATTTGTTTGTTTATTATTTTGTAGGTTAGGGGCAAAACAGGACTTTTAGCATCATTAATGGCATAACCATAATTTTCAGCACAACAGCAGAGCGGGGGACCTACTTCAGAGAGTAAACCCAACACCGGGGCGCTAGGTATCAAGAAAAGTTAGACGAGGAATTGCAAAGCTTGGAAAAAGAGGCCAATTTCCATTCTAATTTGGATTCAAAGCAAAGTTGACTTAAAAGGGGACTTGTGGCTATAAAAGGGGGTGACTTTTGACATAGAGGGGAGATTAGATTTTAGTTTAGGAAAAACCCTAGTTTAGATTAGATTTGGAGATTGAAGCAACTTGGATATCATTGAAGATTCAAAGCAGGAGCAGAAAGGGAGCATCAGATCTGCAGACAACATATTTATTCTTCACTCTAGTTCTATTTTTGTCTTTTAATGTTTATTCAATTGTGGATTCTTGGTTTTAATTCAATGACAATGAACTAAATATCTTGTTTAATATTACAATGGATCTTATTGCGTAGTTTATTTTAATATGCTTCTCTATTAATTATTTTGATCTATTTTAGGAATTTATATTATGATTTGGACTTAATTTCTTAATTGTCTAGCTAACAATTACTGTGATAATCTATATGAATTCGGAAGATGAAATATAGATTTAGATCTGATCATAATAGCATGTGATTGTGTTTTATGCATGGTGATGAAATTCATAATTTGTGTTTAGGATATGAATATACATTTACGCCGCATGTAATCTGATAGGAAACATGTGCTTTAAATCCTTTTTAATTGTAATTTACATAGGAATATAGTGAATTAGTTAATTAGGGTGTTTGATTCAATTCTATCAACTGTGGATTTGGATTAATATGTTTGTGATGCATCAGAAGGTGGTTATAAATACTAGTAAGTTCCTGATTAATATACCAGAATAATGAACATAATTAATAAGAAGTGTATTGATATAAGTGAGCAATAAGTGAAGTTGTGATCTTAATTCTCCATAACCTGATTTTAGTCTAGTGGTATTTAATAGTAGTTTTATTAATTATTTTAATTCACAATCCAAAATCATTTGTTTAAATAAAATTAATTTGGTTACGAGTTAGTATTTGGTAATTTTTATTAAATAAATAATCGTGGGAACGATACTTTTCTTATCACTTTTATTACTTGTTGACCGTGTATACTTGCACGTATTTATTGATTGCGAAATCGATCAACAGCCTCAAGCATAAATACTGACGAAAATATAATCTCCCAAGTCTGAACATAATATAACTGAATCAACAAAATTAGTGAAACAAACAGAAGGCTAAATCAAACTGGCTAAGTGGTTATTTCATAACGACCTCAGAACAAAATAAAAATATATTTTGCCACACAGATAAGTCAAAATAATGTCACACATGCATAAACCACACATAAAATTGCGAATTCAAATGCATATAACTAGGAATATGTATCTACCACAAAAATCACCAATCCGCAAAATAGAAAAGAAACTAGGGTCGACCCATACGCATCATGAACAAGCTTATCAAATAACCAAAGCTCAGACCCAGACAACATACAAAAAGAAACGTCATGGACTGATCACACTGCCACAAAAAGTGTCATACATCGGTGCTAAGAGGACATGTATGTGGTATCTCCACTGTCGACGTCGGGAAAAAATCTGAGGGTCGGGTCACAACCCGGATCTTTTATCTCTTCCTAAGTTATCTCTACCCTCACTCTTTTTATTGCAAAAAAGGTTTTGAAGGGTTTTTTAGGAAAAGGCCAACATGTATCATGTCGACGATTTGAACGTTTTATAGAGTCGCCAGTTGGTAGATTTAATTTGGTTGTACAAACTCAACCGAGTTTTGTTTGAAAGAGGCCCAATTGCTGGACACTGTCGAAACTTGATCTTTGAAAATAAAGTTTTGAGCTCGGGGGCTTGGTTAAGTGTGGGGAAGGTGTTAGGCACCCCACAAGTCCCGTGTAAACACGATACCGCATCTTTTCAATATTTCCCTTTAAAAATTAAAATGTGTGTGTGTATGCTGTTTGAAAATTGGGCCTATGTTTGATTGGAAAGCATGTCTATGCATCGTTGAACCTATATACGAAGGGTTTGATTTGATTTGCAAAAAGTCTGTAAAAATGTTTGATTTGTTTTGCAAAAGCTTATCTTTTCGATAAGATGATTTAGCATGATGTTTTGAAAGCTGGTTTTCAAACCCTTAAGCTAACATAGGAATTGAAGCATATCGATACTTTAATTTTATCTTTTCAGCCTTAAGACTCAATTTGAATGGTAATTATCGGGCTGCGAAGCATCCTCGACCACAATAAATATATAAATATCGGTCTCCTCATTGGCATGATAGCCATCGGAGGGACTCTGACACGACAAACCATATTTTCACTATGTTGAGACCTTAAATCCGGATAACCGTTTTAAGGTAAGTTGTATGTACATTTTTATAGAACAAATGGCAGGGTACATTTGTACAGCGGAGTTTGTCCACCGTGGGAATCAGATTCTGATCGATTGGATCATGAATCCCACGATTCCTAGTCTCACATATGAGTAGCCAATAAACCTGCACAGTTCAAATTTGTACAGAAATAGATATATATCCCAAGATTACCAGAACCGAGTATTCATTCAGTAAATCTGGGTTCGCACGGTCGAAGCGTCTCGTTCCCACTAGATAGCGATCTAAGGGACGCGAGGTTGCTTTTGCGACTAAAAAATGCCGATTCATATCAACTAAGAATTTAAAGCATCAATTTAATAAAAAGCAAGTAAAATAATATATATATATACACATTTATATATACAAAAGTTGTAAAGGGCAATGGATTTTCACAACGGTGCCCGGACTGGAATTAAAATATATATATATATATATATATATATATATAATATATATATATATATTGACAGAACAGTAGTCAACCAAAACTGAGAAGAAAACCTAGTGGTGGTGAAGGCTGCTTATATATGCATATTTATATATAAAAATAATAAAAAGGCCACAGAATAATTCAGATCAAACTGAAATATAAATGTACAGAAAAATAGTCAACCAGTGACTGGGAAGATAACCCAGCAATGGTAAAGAGTGCAAAAAATAGTATAAAGGCCACAAAATGATCCAGGCCGGACTGAAATGTAAATATATATATATAGACAAAAATGTAGTCAACTAAGACTGGGAAGAGAACCCAGTGGTGGTGAAAGTTGTTTATATACGCGAATATATATAAAAGCAATAAACTATCTCGGATTTGACATCCAGGCTTGACAGAATTGAAAAATTAGTATATATATAGTTAAATATATACAAAAAAAGCCAAACCCGGACTGAGAAAATAACCCAATCCGACGAAGTTGCTAGCAACGAAGATGCAAGTATGCCAAAGCTGCTGGAAGTGACGGATCGTCAATCCGAGTTGTAGAAATACCAGAAATTGAGTTTATGTACAAAAATATACAAAAAATTGACGAAAACGGCCACGGAACCGAGTTCTGGGCATATTTAGAAAATAAAACTCAACGTGCAAGTGTATAAAAGTACGAAGTAGTAGTATAAACTTGCTGATTGTAAAAATACTCACAATGGACTGCTACACGGGTTTTTTGCCAAATCATAGGCTCTAAACGTCCAAATCTACATGTTATTTTCTGATATGTTGTAGTATGTGGGTATATCTACGTGTTAGAGTGAAAAAAATTTGGGTTTGGAAGAGGTGAAAAAGTTAGAAAATCAAACGGGCAGAGGTTCGCAGCATTTTAAAATTCTTGAAAATGAGGGGGGGTCACCTCATATATATAGGCTAGGCAGCCTCTGCTCTACCTGCTGCTACCATAAGTAGAGATACAGCTCCCTTGGTGGGGCCCACTTGTCTGGTTGAGTCGTCTCAAAGTACGTGCACTACAAGCAACGCGAGGCCGAAGTCGAAACTTTCTAACTTTTGATCGGAGCGTCCGTTTGAGGCGCGCTATACCTTTTCGAAAAGCCCTCGCCGAGAGTGACACAATAACATGGGATAAAACATTTTCCTGGTTCAAGAAAATGGGTTCATAACCAGGTCTTCGATTCCCCACAGTTTGTCCGTTGAGCTGTCTTGTGTTTTTTGCACTCGGGATCATCGTTATGGTTCGTTCTGACCTTGGTGCCATCAATTCATCTTGAGTTTGATTGAATCAGCTTAGGTCAGTAAAATAACCATTTTGCCCCTCCTGGGGTTTCCCTTAGTGTCGGCATGACCTTCGGTTGACTTCCTAGGGTTGTTTCCATAACTTGGATTCCATTCAAGTCTGTTTTCCCTCAGTGTTGTCTCTGAGGTTGACTTGATCATTCCAAGTTTTCCCCTAGAGATGTTGTAAAGCTTCAAGACTATTTCTGAAGTTGACTTGACTTCTCGGGTCGAGATCGGGGATGACCTGCACTTCCCGGGTTTAGACCAGGGGTTGATATGATGGCCCGATATTAAGATCAGGGTTGATCTGACTGCCCGATATTGAGATTAGGGTTGATATGATGGCCCGATATTGATATTGGGGTTGAACTGATGGCCCAATTTGAGATTGAGGTTGATTTGACAGCCCGATATTGAGATCAGGGTTGATTTGATGGCCCGATTTGAGATCGGGGTTGATATGATGGCCCTATTTGAGATCGAAGTTGATCTGATGGTCCGATATTGAGATCGGGATTGATCTGATGGCCCAATATTGAGATCTAGGTTGATTTGAAGGCCTGATTTGAGATCGGGGTTGATCTGCTGGCCCGATATTGAGATCGGGGTTGAACTGATGGCCCGATATTGAGATCGGGGTTGATTTGATGGTAGTTTTACCTTCCTACAGTGTTAGTAACAGGGAAAGAAATTTTGAGTGCCTACAGATGCCCCTCTTTATCATGCTCATGCAATGTAATGGAATGAGCAGGATAAAGATTGCTAGACACTTGAAATGCAAAGGGGATGTAATGCAGGATATGGTATGCAAGGAGCATCAGATACCTTTGAGGAGGTGGGGTTATCACTGATGGATTACATTAGTTTTTGTTGGGGATGATGTTAATAGGCTACCATGAACTATTCTTCGTCATTTTCTGCTGGGGATAACGTCATTCATGATATCCTAGGTATGACATTGTTTCCGTCGAGTTAGGCGAATGCATCTCCGATGCCTATCTTGATGATAATTTATACTGGTAGTTGGCAACAGAGAGATTGAACTACCAGTCCTTCCTGATGCTCCCTTTTGAGGATGTGTATAACAGATTCCATCATTAGTGATGGGTTATTGTATTGCTTCCGTCATCGGATCCCTTCCGACGCTTCGTTGGGGCAGAGCAAATGGTTAAATTGTCTCGGTCGATACCCGAAACTTCGTTGGACTAAAGCCAACGGCTGAATTGGACTCGATCTGTACCCGAAACTTCGCTAGATTGAAGCCAATGACTGAATTGGACTCGGTCTGTACCCAAAACTTCGCTGGGGTTGAACCAACGGTGGATCTATCATCGGTTAGTACCCGACGCTTCGCTGGGTTGTGCCAACGGGTGAAATGGACTCGGTCTGTACCTGAAACTTCGCTGGGGTTGAACCAACGGTTGAACTGTCATCGGTCAGTACCCGATGCTTCGCTGGGTTGTGCCAATAGCTAAAATGGACTCGGACTGTACCCAAAACTTTGCTGGGGTTGAACCAACGGCTAAACTGTCATCGGTCAGTACCCGACGCTTCGCTGGGTTGTGCCAACGGCTGAACTGGACTCGGTCTATACCCGAAACTTCATTGGGGTTGAACCAACGGCTGAACTGTCATCGGTCAGTACCTGACGCCTTGCTGGGTTGTGCCAACGGCTGAACTGGACTCAATCTGGACCCGAAACTTTGCTGGGTTGTGCCAACGGTTAAAATGTCATCGGTTAGTACCCGACGCCTCGCTAGGATGTGTCATGGTTGAACTGGACTCAGTCTGTACCCGAAAATTTGGTGGGGTTGAACCCACGGCTGAACTGTCATCGATCAGTACCCGACGCTTCGATGGGTTGTGCTAATGGCTGAAATAGACTCGGTCTGTAACCGATGCTTTGAAAGTGGCAGTTTTTCAGCAATTTTCTCACAGTTTTTTGGCAGTTTTCTCGCAGTTTGCATTGTTAATCCTTGAATATGACTTCGGGATGAATACCAAGGGTTTCCAGAGTGTCCCCCTTTCTGTCAGAATTACGCTGCTTAAACGCAGGATTTCAGGACAAACCGCTCAATCGCGTAGCGCTTTTTCTTCAGATTTAACTTTTTAGCACATAAAAACTCCGTTTTAACCCCAACTGAACCGAGCTCGGGGGAGTGGGACCCACCCTGGGCAGCCGCAGGTGGAGGTGCGGCAGCCGCAGGTGGGCCCGCTTCCACCTGGGCTTTATATTGGGCAGCGGGGGTTCATTTCTTGCAAGTCTCATTTTGAGTTCCAAACGAATTTCGATCTTCTTTTTCAGATCTACGCAGCTTGGACAGCTGTTTTCTGATTTTGTCAATTCGTACGCATTCAGCACAGCGCAGGTAACATTTTACATACTTTTTTTGCAAGTTTTAACCGTTAAAAGCATGTGAACCACGTAGGGGGCTTTTAGACACAATGTATGAAAAATGTATGCCTATATGATCTGTTAAAAATTTTCTGACTTCATATGTATGCATATCTTACTATAATACACGTTTGGATGTAAGAAAATTTAGATTCTGAGATAGTCAATTTTTGCTCTTTTTGGTCAGTTTACTCATCCTTTCTGAGGCCTAGTGAGCCTGGATTTTCAACTAAAAAATGTCCATGGTAATTTGGCTGCCATGAGAGTTTACTTTTGATTTTACTTCATAAATATGAACAGTTCTTATTTTTGGGAAGGTATGCTACTGAATGGCCACCTAGTCATGTCTATGTGCATGCGGACAGTCCATTTTACAAAGGAGACTCTGGCGAATTTTTTTCAAAACCCGAGCATTTAATAAACATGCAATTTTGACTCTACTGGGGATTTTTGACTGACTCATGCACATTTTTAGGATTTATCTTTCAAAAAACATGCAATTTTGACTTTACTGGATATTTTTGACTGACCCATGCATGTTTTAAGACTTAGAGATGGATAGATTACTGATTTAAAATAATAAGCCACATATTTTAAGCTTACCACACCCTTTCTGAGGTGATTTGGAGACTTTGTACAGGTGATGGACCGTGATAGACCCAGCAGTGCCAGCAGAGTCGTTTCAAGCATCAGACGTAGGAGGGCTTCTGATGTTCCGCAGCCACGTCCAGCTAGACCACCTCGCAGATTGGCAGAGTCGGTGATTCGTCCAGCACAGGATGAACCGCCGATTGACATTGATGATGAGCAAGTTTTTTTTGCTGCTCCGGCTCAGGCTCCACGTGCGGAGGTTCCAGACATTGTTGTGCCTACCCAAGAGCTGCTGGGCGACTTGAGTCGCCATCCATCGAGGTTTCTCCACGCCAATGAGGTAACTTGAAGTTTTTATCTTTTTGGATTCTCTTTCTTTCTTTCTGCTATTCTTGGGGCACAGAATTTTGACATGGGTTGATTTTTGATGCAGGTTCCCGGCTTTACGCAACCTTGAGGGAACTGGGTCAACGTGCATTTCCTGTATCATACTTTGCACGAGGATTACAGGGATATCATTGATGGCTGGGGATTTTAGGCCTTCTTCTCTATTCTTCCCCGTCGTTGCCCCTGGGGGTATATGAAGGCTTTATCTGAGCGCTGGTTCCACCAGACTCAATCCCTTCATCTCCTGTACTGTGAGGTGATGATGACCCCTATGGACTGGAGGTTCATCACTGACATTGAGTTTGAGGGTGATCCAGTGCCTATCGTGGCTAACATCACGCCTACTGCCGTTAGGTCCCTGCTAGGAGTTCCTGCGATGGCACTCAAGGGTCGAATGGTTCGATCTGGTCCCTTGAGTATAGATGCCCAGAATGGGGCTTTGCTGGAGCCTCCACCTTATGATCAGAGGGTTAGAGATCGTATTCTTAGGCAATTATTTCTGGTGATCATCAGGGGTTATTTTGTGGCGGATAACTCATCTATTGTGTCCTTTGCCCTGGTTAGCCCTACCCGGCATGTAGAGCGCCTCAGTGACTTTGATTGGGGTTCCTACACCTTTGCCTATTTTCTCTGGGGCATGCACATGCTTTCAGAGGGTTCGACGGAGGCCTGGTAAGGATTCTACCCGTTTCTCCTGGTGAGTACATCTTTCTTGTACCTTTTTGATTTCAGCATTTATATTTGTCAGTCTTGATCACTGAGGACTTTTGATATTGACATGTCCAGTTCTGGGCATTTGAGAGGCTTCCTTGCCTACGGCCCGCCACTACTTTAGGTCTGGAGACCTCTCCTCGAGGACGGCGTTGGTATCACTCCACCCTGACGGAGGTCCCTATTGCTAAGGGATTTACCCATGCTCGCCTACAGCTAGAGCTTTTGACGGCTGGATCGATCTCCTAGATGCCGTATACCTCCGAGTTTTTGACCGTCGGATTTGAGGGAGGATTTCCCACTGGTCGAGAGTTTGCATTATCGACCCGCAGAGTCCCGATTTTGACAGAGGGAGGATGGGAGCTCTATTTGGGAGAGCATGCCATCAGGAATATTACGGGTGAGATCCGCATTCTCTTTGTTCCACCTACTTGTCATCATTGGTTGTTGATCCTACCACTGACAGAGATTCCAATGGAGGGCATAGATGGCTTCACCCTATCAGAGGGTCCGTTCATCCAGGAGGCATTTCGCAGATGGTGGACTCCCCGCACTATTAGAGCTCAGACTCGGGCCACCCAGTTCATGGCAGACATGGTGCCAGGATCTGTGATGATGACAGACTGGGTAGCTTGCCTTAGGGAGCCTACTTATTTAGACCTGATTACAGATCTGACCCGGGAGTTGGATAGGGCTCATTTTTTTATCAGGCATCTTGACCGAGATCCGTCAGAGGCATCTTCTTTTGATTCGTCCAGCTCAGGAGCGGGCCCCTCCTTAGGTCCATTTTCCAACAGTTTTGCAGGGGCAGATCCTCCCTTATACAGCCCAGATATACCTGATGACCGCAGCTTTGTGTCCACGGAGGAGATGGATCAGGTTAATCACCTGGACGTAGATTATCTGGATCTCTTCTGATAGCTATGGCAGCTATATTTTTGGTCAGCCACTGTTTTGGCTATTTGGCAGTTGTGCCATCATTTTGATAGACCACTGTTAGAAGTTGGGTAGTGGTGCCCCATTTTCCTGTATTCTTAATTTCACTTTGTATTATCAGATAAGGATGATGCTCGTAGTAGATAGTTTGTTGTAGATCTTTATGATATTTCCTATCTATCGCATCATATTTATATTTGTCATCATACATGTATTATGTCATATGTATGTATTTAGACAGATGAGTTCAGATTTGACCCCTGGATGGTCTTGTGGTACGATGATACAGATGATGTCATCGACAGTCAGTCGCATAGAGCATTTGCCACCATCTGAGGTGGTATTGTCATTGAGGTCGTGGTACGAGAGCCTGCCCTTTTGAGCCAGAGGGACAGTAGATCAGATGTTGGGGCATTCGTTGACCCTCGTAGATTTTCAGGTGCCATATGGATTTGTTGATGGCATATTATCCTGCTGGATACCTGAGAGATAGGTTTTCCGATTTGGGCAGCATGAGATAACTCTGACTCTGGAGGAGTACGAGCGACTTACTGGTCTGGCTCTGGACTCTCCGTGCTCCCGTACTGCTATTAGTGATATGAGGAGACCGTTTCTGCGGATGTCGGGTCTCCGCCAGAGGGTAATTATGGACGAGATCATTTATGGACGTGTGATCTCGATTGACTTCTTGATCGATCATTTTGGTGAGCTTGATAGCTACGATCGACATGTTGGGGATTTTATTATTTCAGCAGAGGCGTGGCATCTGGCCAGGGTAGATATTCTGCTGATGTGCATTGTGGCATACGTCTACATGCCACTACACTTAGATCACCTAGATGTGGGATTGGAAGTTTTTGTTCGGGCCCTTAGACAAGGTAGTACCATCATCCCGATGATATTGGCTGAGACGCTGAGGTCAGCCACCACTGTATTACCCACCCGGAAGGGTTCTTCAGAGGTAGTTCGGTCTTGCTATATGTATGGCTAATGTCCCATATTTGACCGATTGGATCTTTCAGGCATCATGGGTATTATTTTTCCCATGACATAGCTATGTCCTACTCCTTTCAGTCGACGGAGTGTACCGATGTAGAGACATGGTCGACGTTTCTGTCGAATATTGAGCATCCGTTCTTGATCTTGCCATGCTCAGGATTGGCCTCCCCCTATAGCTTTATTACTCATGCACCTGGCATGGATTACTTTCCCTTAACGGGTTTGAGGGGAGTGACTACTTATCATCCCCTGGCTGTTATGAGCCAGTTTGATCAATTCCAGAGCTTTCACCGATTCGAGGGGTCTGCTGATCAGAGGATGTCAGCATTGTCTATGTCATCAGCTGATTTGATCAGAGTATATGAGTATTGGACTCATAGAGAGAGAGCTGAGTTCTCCCATAGCCATCCGGATCGTTCTCCAGAGTATTCTGCATGGCTGGAGGCAGATATGGCAGCAGTAGCAGGTGCCCATTTATCTCCGATTGTGGACTTTGATGAGGAGGAGCCTATGGAGGATCTTGATTCTCCCACTGAGGATGAGCTGTTTATGGGTTTGACAGCGGCACTGGTTAGTGATCCACTGACTATTCCTGCAGGGATAGATCCGGCTCTGGCGGACTCATTATTCAGGATAACCTTTGAGCGGGATCAAGCTAGAGCACAGATGTTGACTGCTTTGTCTGGCAGAGATATAGCTTTGGCTGAGAGAGATACGACTCGAGCAGCTCAAGATGCAGGATTGATTGAGCGAGAGGAGCTCCAATTTGCCAGAGATGCAGCTTTTGTAGAGAGGGATGAGATTCGTTCATCCAGAGATGCAGTTTTTGTTGAGATCGAGGAGACTTTGATTGCTAGGGACACAGCTTTTACAAAGAGGGATGAGGCTATAGCTTCCCATGATTTCCACATTGTTGATAGTACTGCTCTTAGATCTTATACTCACGGCCTGGTTACCGAGATGAGTGCATATATTGATGACCACAGTGCCACCCTGCAGATAACTGTGGAGGTTTTGGGCCGCATGGAGGCTGAGGGTATTGCACTTGCAGCTGCTCCTCCATCTTCAGAGAGAGATGCCATAGTGGCTTTGCTGGCCCGCTTATCCTTGGGTCGTAGACTAGCTTTATTTTTCTTGCACAGACTAGATCAGCCATTTTTTGTCATGTACAGGACACTATGTATATATCAAGCAGTTTTATATATCAGAGAAATATATTTCTGATTCACTTCCCTGTTTGGAGATGAATTATCATTGCTGAGTGAGTACCACTTCTTTCATGACTCGCTGTTGTTGATATATCCTGAGCTTCTCCTTGATGGACTGACAATTGAGATGTCAAAGAATATCTCAGATGGGCCTGTTGATTAGGGTAGCTTGATGGGACTTAGCCTTTATATGGTTTTGGTGTCTTGGAGCTGGTTTTTATTGAGGTTTTTATTTTTTCTTGAAGGTCAAACCACGCCGTAAATGGCTACCTACATACTCCCGGGTGGAGGGAGATCAGGTCACTCGTAGTTCTGGCTTTATATGAGAGAGGGTTTGAAAAAAAATTGTATCTTGGGTTTTCAGTTTGGTTTGATGAGTTTTTATTTGGTTTGACAGCACCAAAAAATAGCTGCCTACGTACTCTTGGGTTGAGGGAGATCAGGTCATTCTTAGTTCCGGCTTTCTAGTGAAACCGAACCTGATTTGATTTGTAGGACCCGGATGTAGGTATGCATGTGTTTCAGACATAGTACCTTTTCACGGTGTCTGAATTGATGAGTTGCGGAAATTTGTTCCCATCCATTTCTTGTAGTCTGATAGGTCCTCCTATCAATACCTCCTTAACAATGAAAGGGCCTTCCCAATTTGGGGCGAACTTTACTTTGGCTTCGTCTTGATTGGCCAAGATTTTCTTCAGCACCAAGTTATTTTCTTTGAATTTTCGTATTCAGACCTTCTTGTTATAGGATCGAGAAATCCTTTGCTGATATAATTGTTCGTGGAAAATGGTTATAGCCCTCTTTTCATCAATCAGAGACAGTTGGTGGTATCGGTCTTGCAACCACTAATCTTCGTCTATCTGAGCATCGATCAACACTCGCAAGGACTCCATTTCTACTTCTATGGGAAGGACTGCTTCCATGCCATAGACTAATGAATAGGGAGTAGCCCCAGTAAAGGTGCGCATTAACGTCCTATATGCTAATAGGGTTAGAGGCAGCAGGTCAGGCCATTCTTCGTGATTGGCGAACATTTTTTGCATGATCTTTTTGATGTTCTTGTTGGTTGCTTCGGTAGCACCATTCATCTTGGGCCGATAGATAACGAAATTGAGATGCTTGATGTGGAACTTGCTTCATAGTTCTTTCATCATTTGATTGTTCAAGTTCTTGGCGTTGTTCGATATGATCACTTCCGGTTGTCCAATAGACAAACAACATTATTTCTGATGAAACCAATGATGACCTCTTTTGTGACTTTGGGAAAAGAGGCAGCTTCAACCCATTTGGTGAAGTAATCGATCATAGTGAAGATGAATCGATGACCATTGCTAGCCTTTGGTTCTACTAGACCTATCACATCCATTCCCTACTTGGAGAAAGGCCATGGTGAACTCAAGTTGTGTAGCTCATTTGGAGGAGCATGTATGGCATTTCCATGTACTTGGTATTGAAAACATCTCTTGACGTGATCGTCGCAGTCAGCTTTGAGAGAGATTCAATAATGCCCTATTTTTAATATCTTCTTGGCCAGCAGATGACCGCTCATCTGTGGACCACAGACTCCACCATGGACTTCATCCATTAATCTTTGGGCTTGATCTTGGTCAAGGCATCTTAACAAGCCTATTCCAGCCTCCCTTTTTTAGAGGGCATCTCCGCGTAGATAGAACTTCATAGCCATCTTGTGAATCTGCTTTCGCTCGGATTGGCTTGCTACAGCGGGTGTAGATCCATCTCGTAGATATTCCTTGATGTTTTGATACCAATGCTGATTAACAGGAGGTATTTCATCTGATACTTCTCTAATGTAATTCCTGTATGTCGGGGCTTTTTAAATTGTGAATTTGATGAAAAGGAATCCCACTCCTATCGGATATGCGAATTAATGACGCCAAGGTTGCCAGTGCATCAGCGAAATCATTCCTATCCCGAGGAATATAGCTGAAGGTTATGTCTTCAAACTCCAAGGATATTTTGACGACCTGCTGATGATAGGGCAGCAAATACAGTTCTTTGGTGTGATATGCCCGGGTGGTTTGTCTGATGACCAACTCAGAGTCTCCAAAGACCAGTAGGTGTTTGATACCCATGGATTGGGCTAGCTTCAACCCCATTATACAGACTTCATACTCGACTGTGTTGTTGGTTTTGCCAAATTAAAGTTTGCTAGCCACAGAATATTGTTGTCCTATACCAGAGATAAGGACTGCCCCAGCTCTGGCACCTTTCATGTTTACTGCTCCGTCGAAATACATTTTCCATGGTTGGACTGTATTCTCTTGCTGGAATTGTTGAATCGTCATGATCCCATCATCCGGGAAATAAGTCTCCAGGGGCTCGAACTCTTCTGAAGGTGCTTCAGCTAATTGATCTGCAATGCCTTGACCCTTGATTGACTTTTGAGTCACGTAGACAATGTCTAATTATTATAGGATCAACTGCCATTTGGACAGCCGACAGTTCAATATTGGCTTGTTGAATACGTACTTGAGTGGATCCATGCGGGATATGAGGTAAGTCGTATGGCCATGGAGGTAATGCTGTAACCTCATTGCGGCCTATGCTAAAGCACAGCAAGTCTTCTCGATCAGGGTGTACTTCTGTTCACCAATGTTGAATCTTTTGCTGATGTAGTAGATGGCTCTTTCCTTGCTACTATCATCTTTCTGTCCTAGCATGCAACCCATTACATTGGCATTGACGGACAAGTACATGAACAAGGGAACTCCATCCCTTGGGGGTACCAAAATAGGTGCTTCGATCAGCTGTCTCTTGATGGCAAGGAAGGCTTGTTGACAATTCTCATTCCATTTGGTAGAGGAATTAATCCTTAGTAGCTTGAATATGGGTCACAGGTTGCTGTGAGCTGGGAAATAAATCGGCTTATAAAGTTGATCATTCCCATAAATCCACGTATCTCCTTCTTTGTTTGAGGTACTGGCATCTCAGTGATGGCTTTGATCTTGGTAGGGTCTAGCTCGGTGCCTCGATTACTCACCAATAATCCTAGCAGCTTGCATGCTTTGACGCCAAAAGCACATTTGGCGGGATTTAGCTTGAGGTTGTACTTGCGCAACCTGTTGAACAGCTTCCTAAAATGGTCGATGTGATCATCCTCCCTTCGGGATTCGATGATGATATCGTCCACATAAACATCTATTTCTTTATGCATCATGTCATGAAAGAGGGCCATCATGGCTTGCTGATACGTGGCTCCGGCATTGATGAGGCCGAAGGATAGTCGCCTATAGCAGAAGGTTCCCCAATGAGTGATGAAAGCTATTTTCTCCCAGTCCTCTTTAGCAACCATAATTTGATGGTAACCAGCAAAGCAATCTACGAAGGAATACATGTCGTACTGCGCCGTATTGTCTATTAAGATGTGGATGAAAGGTACCGAGAAATTATCTTTGAGACAGGCTTTATTCAAATCCTGATAATCCACGCATACTCGCACCTTCCCTCAGGTTTAGGTACGGGAACTATGTTTGAAAGCCACTTTGGGTATGTTGATACCATGATAATCCAGGCTTTGAATTGCTTAACTACTTCTTCTTTGACTTTCAGACTCCATTCAGGTTTCAATCGTCTGAGCTTTTGTTTGACTGGCTTGAATCCATCTTTGATAGGCATTCGGTGGATGAAAATGTCAGTGGACAGGCCAATCATGTCTTCATGTGACCATGCAAATACATCCTGGAACTGTGTTAGGAGTTCGATCAGGTCAGCTTTTTAGTCTTGGGTGAGGTCTAAGCCTATCTGGATTTCTTTGATGTTTTCGGAGGTTCCTATGTTGATAGTGGTGGTCTGGTCGAGATTTGGTTTAGGTTTGTCTTCGACCCATTCTTTGATTTCCTCGGGCACCTCATAGTCATCTTCCTCCTCTTGATCAATATCCATCAAGTCGAAGTTCAGTTCTACATCAAAGTCATAGTCACTGTGACAGGTTGGCATCTCATCAGCAGAGACAAACACATCCAACGCTTGAGTCCTGAAAACAAAAATACTTTCATCTTAGATATATACAACTGCTTAAATATACAGAGCATTTGGCAAAGCATGATAAATTTGCAACTATAACTATGCAATCAAAAGTAAGTAGTAAACGAAAGCATGTTTAAAGGGCAGATGTACTCTCTGCCCCTTTACCCTTCTCAATTGAGGCAAGGGACACTGCTCCAGTTATCCAAGGTTAAATCCTCATGAACGGGGAGGATCGAGAATTTGTGATTAACTGTCTTGTCTTGGATGATGACTGAGACATTCCTTATAATATGGCCAGGGCATTTCTTTGAACTACCCCCTTTTTCCTTCTTGATGCGAGGAATTTGAATCTGATCCTCGTCATCGCTGTCTGGGATCTCATCATTCATACCCTTGTAGTTTATGATGACCCGCATGTTAGCGAATGGGTCTCGTCCTTCATACATGATCTTTTTTTTCCCTTTTCTCTATCCGCCTCAGGCTTGAGGGCTTTTCTTTCATTGACAGGTATGATTGGAGGAAACAGCATAGCTGATAACATAGTAGGGATCTTCCTCATTGGTGTTACCCATCCGGCATTAGTGAGGTTTGGCAATAATATTGTGGAAGCATGGGCCTTAGGATGCTTGTGCGGATTCCTGTGGTTTGCCCTGGATGAAAATCCCAATCCGGCTCTCCCATT
The DNA here is from genome assembly GCA_020205555.1 of Panax stipuleanatus. Classification (NCBI taxonomy): domain Eukaryota; kingdom Viridiplantae; phylum Streptophyta; class Magnoliopsida; order Apiales; family Araliaceae; genus Panax; species Panax stipuleanatus. Next base: position 57,507,192 of record CM035119.1, read on the forward strand.
CTGACTAGGGATTTGCACTGGACTCTGGATACCTTGTTAATTCTTTCCTAATCCTTCTCCAGGTTGGAAACCCAAAGATATCATTTCTTGGCCCACTGTCATAACTTCGGTGGATACCTTGGGTTTCAGGGCTGGTGCTCCGATAGGTAGATACTGTGTATCACTCACCTCCAGGGCTTGAAAACTTGCAGGTTTAATCCATGCATCCAGGTTAATCACTGGCATGTCTCCCTATATGCAGACATGGTATTCTGGTTCGGCATTGACCGTGATTAGGTTACCATTGATAATGTATTTGAGCTGTTGATTGAGGGTGGATGGCACCGCCCCTACCATGTGAATCCAGGGCCTGCCCAGCAACAAGTTATATCTAGTGGCGATATTGAGCACCTGAAAGGATATATAGAAAGTGTGTGGGCCAATCTCCAAGGGTAGCTCTATTTCTCCCATAGCTTGGCGTCGCGATCCATCGAAAGCTCGGATGACCACATGACTGGTTTTGATCCGGTTCGGGTTGATCTTCATTCTTTCCAAGGTATCTTAGGGACAATTATTGAGGGATGATCCTCCATCTATGAGCACTCCTCCGATTACATATCTGGAAGACATCATAGCTATATGTAGGGACTTACGATGGCCCGTTCCCTCTGCAGGGATATCATCGTCAGTGAAAGATATCACATTATTGTTAAAAATGTGTTCTACCATGTGACGGAATTTCTCAACATCCACTGTCTTTGGCAGGTGGGCTTCTTCCAGTAGTTTCACTATAATGTTACGATGCTCCACCAATGATAAGACTAAATCGAGGATGGACATTTGCTTAGGTGCATCTTTCAAGCTCTGCACTATCTTGATTTCATTGTGTCCCATCTTGCTGAGGAACTCTTCGATTTCCTCATCGGCCACCTTTATTTTGGCTTTGATGAATGGTTTGATCACCTGCTGAGGCAGGTACAATGGATTATCTTTTGGTACAATGGCAATGTTGTTTGAGGTGGACCCTTCATCATTCCCATAGTTCCATGGGACCCGCTTTAGACTGATAATTGGATACTGGGGTCTGAAGGGCAAGATCAAAGGCTCGGGTGCGGCCACCTTCACAGTATTTTATATTTTTTGGACCCCTTTCCCTGGCAGTATAAAGGGTTTGAGGGTTGACTCCTTATCACAGGAGATTACAGCTCCTGATTCCATACAATGGGGATCTAGAGAGTTTCTTCATCTGGAAGGTCGAGAACTTGATTTCCTCTTATCAATTCACCGCTTTCAATCATGTCTTGAATCAGGTTACGAAATGCCCAACAATCCTCTATATCATGGCCAGGTGAATTAGAGTGGTACTGACATATTTGGTCAGGCTTGAATTTTCTAGATCGACGGTTCAATGGAGGTAATAAATCTGTAATCATTCCCTCGTTGATTAACATCTGGAGGATTTCTTCCATCGACTGGTTCAGGTTGGAGAAATTCCTTTAAAATAGGAATTTACTACCAGTTTGGATACTTGCTTCTTCGACCCCCTTGTCAGTCCAGGGTTCATGCTCATGAGACCGGCTATGATCCCTTATGGGATTAATCTCTGGTGTGGGAGGACGATCGATATCAGATTGGTTGGCCCGTTTGATCATCTTCCTGGTGATCTAATGCTGGTAGACGACCAGTTTTGCTAATTGCTCGATTCGTTCCTTGATAGAGTTTATTTCTTATTCTATCAGGAACCTCCTTTCTGAGACCTCCCAACTGTCTGGGGTACTATTGCTGGATGGAGTTGATTATCCCACATAACGGAGGTACTTGGATCCTTCTCCACTTGTGGTGCTGATCATATTGACATTCTCCTCTGTATGATGTGGGAGAGGATTGTCCTGCATATGCGGTTGCTCAGGCTTTGTTACCACAATCTCTCCGTTGTCGATCAAGTCTTGGATTTTGTGCTTGAGAGACCAACAGTCTTATGTGTCATGGCCTGGAGATCCAGAATGATAAGCAAATTTCTTGCTTGGATCAAAATTTCGTCCACCGGTATTGGTGGGTGGAAAGAGTTGGACAATCTTCTTCTGAGCAGTCAGAAGTTTGAATACGTTCTCAAGTGAATCCCTTAGAGGGGTGAAAGTTCATCGATGCCTGACCTCCATATTTTTCTGGAATGGAGGGTTTGAAGGCTGTGCTGGAGTTTGAAAAGGGGTATAGTTCCTCCTTTGAATGGGCATACTGTTTGACTCGCCCCTTAGATTTTGTCCTTGCAATACTAAGGATACTTCTTCATCTTTCTTCTTATGTACCCTCTGGGGATTACTCCCATAATTTTTGGACTGGATATGTTCAGCAACAGCTTCGAGGGCGGTCAGATCTTTTATCTTCCCAGATTTGAGCCCCATTTCTGCCATTTCGCCATGCTTGATCATTTCAGAGAGTGGTTTTCCTATGCCTGCTAGGACCCTCTCGTATTATGGAGCTTCTTGGATGTCGATGAAGGTCATGACTATCTCGGACTCATTCATGGCTGGGGTAACTTGTGCTGCAACCTGCCTCCATCGTTGGGCATCTCTCTAAATGATTCAGTGTTCTTTTTCTTGATCTTGGTTGTTTGGTATCTGTCTGGTGCCAAATGAGATTGGAAGTTGTATTGACTGAGGAAGGCATGGGCCAACTCTTCCCAGCTATGAATCTTAGAGTTGTCCAAACGGGCATACCAGGCTCTGGCCTCTCCAGTCAGACTCTTTTGGAATAACTGCATTCGAAGTTTCTCGTCCTCTGCATAGGATCCGAGTTCTCCAATGAATACTTTCAAATGTTTATAAGGGTCTCCCAATCCATCATATTTCTCAAAATCGGGAGTTCTAAATTTTTTGGGATAACAAGCTCCGGGGAATATACAGAGGTCAGAGTAATTAACACTGCCGAATGCCCTAGTCCCTTTGATAGACCAGAGAGTTTCTTCCATTTGTTGTACTTTCTTCATGATGTCACCAGCTTCCTGTTCTTTAACGAGGGGGGTGGTTTCAGAGGTTTTTTTGTTTGTGTCCTGGTTCTGTGGTCCAGGAATTTGAGTTTTAGCTTTTTCGGTCTCTTGACTGCCACCACTACCACCAGGTGTTCCTGGTTCTGTGTGAGTTTCCCTTTAAGGGCCTTGTTTTGTTCTCTTAAAAACCCGGCTAATTCAGCTATCTGATTTCTTAGTCCTTCGAACTCTTCCCTAGAGACAGGGGTGGATTCTGTTTAAGCACTAGAAGTCATGTCCGTGGATGGACTTAGTGCTTTCTTAGATTTAGATCTAGTGATAGGACCAATTTTTCACCTATAACAAAACGTAGGCATGTCAATTTCCTGATGTAGGTAAGGATCGAATGCTTATTATGATCTTATCCTGCAAAACAGAGGTTAGTTGTTTTGATGACAGGATGACAAGAGATATATGACAAGAAATGTAAATCTTTCATTATGATACTTACATTGAAAACTTGACATTAAATTGAAAGAGGAAGGCATGAAAAAGCTTCCCGTTAAATTTGGTTAATTCAAGGCTGACCTATCTTAGGCTACTCTCGCGGCTTTTTGGCATGAAGGTTCCCAGATCATCGCAATCTACTAGAGGGGAAATTAATCCGATCTTTCAACTGGAGCGAATCTGGGTGGTGCATTTTCATGAGCCCCAGAGACTAAGCCGTCCCCAGAGACATTACTTATCACCGACGGGTTTTGCCTCCTTGTGAGAGGAACACACAACATACATTCACATACATCGTGCCTCACCGTTATGCATATGATGAAAATTCGTGCGAAGCACTAATATGGGTGCGAAGCACTAAAAAAGCAGGAAAGCATTCAGTCACATTCATTCAATGTAAAGACGCAGCATTCACACATTCATTCAATGTAAAGACGCAGCATTCACACATACGTAGTTTTGAAAGGGAAATATTTGAAAAAGATTTGAACGCGTCCTAAGCCCTCTACTATCCCCAGCAGAGTCGCCACATGTCGACGTCGGGAAAAATTCGCGGGTCAGGTCACAACCCGGATCTTTTATCTCTTCCTAAGTTATCTCTACCATCACTCTTTTTATTGTGAAAAAGGTTTTGAAGGGTTTTTTAGGAAAAGGCCAACATGTATCATATCGACGATTTGAACGTTTTACAGAGTCGCTAGTTGGTAGATTTGAAATGGTTGTACCAACTCAACCGAGTTTTGTTTGAAAGAGGCCCAATTGCTGGACACTGTCGAAACTTGATCTTTGAAAATAATATTTTGAGCTCAGGGGCTTGGTTAAGTGTGGGAAAGGTGTTAGGCATCCCACAACTCTCGTGTAAACACGGTACCGCATCTTTCCAATATTTCCCTTTAAAAACTGAAATGTGTGTGTGTATACTGTTTGAAAATTGGACCTATGTTTGATTGGAAAGCATGTTTATGCATCGTTGAACCTATATACGAAGGGTTTGATTTCATTTGCAAAAAGTCTCTGATTTGATTTGTAAAAGTGTTTGATTTGTTTTCCAAAAGCTTATCTTTTCGATAAGATGATTTAGCATGATGTTTTGAAAGCTGGTTTTCAAACCCTTACACTAACATAGGAATTGAAGCATATCGATACTTTAATTTTATCTTTTCAGCCTTAAGGCTCAATTTGAATGGTAATTGTCTGGCTGCGAAGCATCCTCGACCACAACAAATATACACATGTCGATCTCCTCATGGACATGATAGCCATCGGAGGGACTATGACATGACAAACCATGTTTTCACTATGTTGAGACCTTAAATCCAGATAACCGTTTTAAGGTCTGTTGTATGTATATTTCTACAGAAAAACTGGCAGGGTACATTTGTACAGCAGAGTTTGTCCATCGTGGGAATCAGATTCTGATCGATTGGATCATGAATCCCACGATTCCTAGGCTCACATATGAGTAGCCAATAAACCTGCACAGTTCAAATTTGTACAGAAACAGATGTATATCCCAAGATTGCCAGAACCGAGGATTTATTCAGTAAATTTGGGTTCGCACGGCCGAAGCGTCTCGTTCCCACTAGATAGCGATCTAAGGGACGCGAGGTTGCTTTTGCGACTGAAAAATGCCGATTTATATCAACTGAATATTTAAAGCATCAATTTAATAAAAAGCAAGTAAAGCAATACACAGTTATAGCAAGTAATACACAGTTATCTATACAAAAGCTGTAAAGGGTGATGGGTTTTCACACCGGTTCTCGGACTGGAATTGAAATATATATATATATATATATATATTGATAGAAAAGTAGCCAACCAAAACTAGGAAGAAAATCCAGTGGTGGTGAAGGCTGTTTATATATGCATATTTATATATAAAAGCAGTAAAAAGGCTACAGAATAATCCAGGCCAAACTGAAATGTAAATGTAAGAAAAATAGTCAACTAGTGACTGGGAAGATAACCCAGTAATGGTGAAGAGTGAAAAAAATAGTATAAAGGCCACAGAATGATCCAGGCCGGACTGAAATGTAAATATATATATATAGACAAAAATGTAGTCAACCAAGACTGGAAAGAGAACCAAGTGGTGGTGAAAGTTGCTTATATATACGTAAATATATATAAAAGCAATAAACTACCTCGGATTTGACATACGGGCTTGACAGAATTGAAAAATTAGTATATATACAGTTAAATATATACAAAAAAAGCCAAACCCGGACTGGGAAGATAACCCAGTCTGATGAAGTTGCTAGCAACGAAGATGCAAGTATGCCAAAGCTGTTGGAAGTGACGGATGGTCAATCCGAGTTGTAGAAATACCAGAAATTGAGTTTATGTACAAAAATTTACAAAAAGTTGACGAAAACGGCCACGGAACCGAGTTCTGGGCATATTTAGAAAATGAAACTTAACGTGCAAGTGTATAAAAGTACGAAGTAGTAGTATAAACTTGCTGATCGTAAAAATACTCACAATGGACTGCTACACGAGCTTTTTGCCAAATTATAGGCTCTAAACGTCCAAATCTGCATGTTATTTTTTGATATGTTGTAGAATGTGGGTATATCTACGTGTTAGAGTGAAAAAAATTTGGGTTTGGAAGAGGTGAAAAAGTTAGAAAATCAAATGGGCAGAGGTTCGCTGCGTTTTGGAATTCTTGAAAATGAGGGGGGGTCACCTCATATATATAGGCTAGGGAGCCTCTGATCTACCTGCTGCTACCGCAGGTAGAGGTGCGGCTCCCCTGGTGGGGCCCACTATTTTGGTTGAATCGTCTCGAAGTACGTGCACTCCAAGCAACGCAAGGTCGAAGTCGAAACTTTCTAACTTTTGATCGGAGCGTCCGTTTGAGGCGTGCTATACCTTTCCAGAAAGCCCTCGCAGAGAGTGTCACAATAACATGGGATAAAACATTTTCTGGGTCCAAGAAGACGGGTTCATAACCAGGTCTTCGATTCTCCGCAGTTTGTCCATTGAGCTGTCTTGCGCTGTTTGCACTCAGGATCATCGTTATGGTTCGTTCTGACCTTGGTGGTATCAATTCGTCTTGAGTTTGATTGAATCAGCTTGGGTTAATAAAATGACTATTTTGCCCCTCCCGCGGTTTCCCTTAGTGTCGGCATGACCTTCGGTTGACTTCCTGGGGTTGTTTCCCAGACTTGGATTCCATTCGAGTCTGTTTGTCCTCAGTGTTGTCTCTGAGGTTGACTTGATCATTCCAGGTTTTCCCACGGAGATGTTGTAAAGCTTCAGGATTGTTTCTGAAGTTGACTTGACTTCCCGGGTCGAGATCGGGGACGACCTGCACTTCCCGGGTTTAGACCAGGGGTTGATATGATGGCCCGATTTGAGATCGGGGTTGATTTGACTACCCAATATTGAGATCGGGGTTGAACTGATGGCCCGATTTGAGATCGGGGTTGAACTGATGGCCCGATTTGAGATTAGGGTTGATTTAACGGCCCGATATTGAGATCGGGGTTGATTTGATGGCCCGCTATTGAGATCGGGGTTAAACTGATCGCCCGATATTGAGATCAGGGTTGAACTGATGGCCCGATTTGAGATCGGGGTTGATCTGATGGCCCGATATTGAGATCGGGGTTGAACTGACAGCCAAATTTGAGATCGGGGTTGATATGATGGCCCGATTTGAGATCAGAGTTGATCTGATGGTCCGATATTGAGATCGGGGTTGAACTGACGGCCCGATATTAAGATCGGGGTTGAACTGATTGCTCGATATTGAGATCTGGGTTGATTTGATGGTAGTTTTATCTTCCTACAGTGTTAGTAACAGGGAAAGAAATTTCTAGTGTCTACACCCACAAGTGGTTATAGCTCAGGTATACCCTACTGCTTATTCTACAAAGATATTATTGCATAACACATGCGACATAATACCAACAAAAAGGTTCTAAATGTACATGTTGAACCAAATCAAATCATAAACAACATACCTCCAAAGTAAGGTAACAACATGTACTTCTCTACGTACAACGAGCAATAAAGTTCTATACATGTAGAAAAAATTCAAAAGATTACAAAATATGAAGCTTAGAACATCTAGACCAAACCAAATACAAATAAAGATTTGATTAGAAACAAAAAAATTAAGCGAGTACCAAATTTTGAACGATTAGCAGTACAAACAAATCAACATAATGATAGTATCGCTGAAGAAATATGGAATATGTTCAAATTATAATAGAAGGAAAAGAGTTCAAATTACAGAATAAAGTCAATGTATCAAAGATCAAACTTCTATTTAAGAGTGTCAACAGAAATATATGAAAAATGTAAAGAATGACAAGACATCACGAGATATAAATAATACAACAATAATCAAAGGAGTGGAGTACAAAATCCATACCTGATAATCAAATCCACTTATAGCATACTCCACATAATCTTACCCTCAAATGCCAATGATAACAAATATGAAATGTTATTTACCATCTAAACATATTCACATTGAATTAAATATAATTCAAACTAATAATTCGTAATCCATTCAAGGTGTTTTTAATTATCGCCTTATATCACTATTAATACTCCAAAATTGAAAAGTCAATAACAAAACTTAAGAAATCTTAAAACCCTAACATGACAATTTATTTTAAGACATCTATCCATTGTATAACTCATATCAATCAGATTTCATAATAATTTTTTAATTTAATTAATTTTAGCATAAATTAGACTTCAAATACTCCAATTTAGCCTCAAGAATCACCAAAATCGGATTTAAAATCATTAAGTTATATATTTTTAAATATTAGAACTTGTTACTAAAAATTTTGCTACAAAAAATATAGTCCAGACAGGACTTAAAATTTATAACAAATCATATGTTGATCTTTAACGGTTTAAAATTGGTGAACATATTTTCAGCTTATATATGTATAACATATTCAAGAATTATAACAATCCAACGGTTGGATTAAAATATATAACCCACACAATATACCTTAAAATATAGAAACTAATTTTCAAATTTTAACGTTTATATTCAATCAAATTATATTCCTTTATATAAATTTATCATCTCTATCTGATTATGTTGACTTCTAATTCCTCTCTATTTTGATCAAATATAATCACTAATTTAAAAACCTTTGTAACTAAACTTAAAATCAAACTACAAAATAATATTTAGATTCCTTGTTCGTCTTTCTTCAATACGAATCAATAAAAAATCTAAATTTTGGGTCTTCTATAATCTTCAAAATCTCTTCATGTCTTCACGTAAATTGTATCTCTCGAAAAGATACACAAAATAGGCTCAAGAATCACTCGATTCATAGCTAATATGACTGAATTACAAATTTTCAAAACTAGGGTTCAAAATAGTGCGGGAATCAAAATAGGTTGCGGTTTTCAGAAATTTAAGGCATAAAGATTACGTCAAATAACTTCTCTTCCTCTTCATAAGTGTAGAGAACGAAAAACTAAAGAATATGGCTTTGAATTCATTGATTTTCGACATCGAATGAATTAGTTATGTTTTTCTAAAGGGCTGCAGTACATATGAATTCTACTTAGAAATTCATCTAACCAAAAGGATAGGATTAGGGTTACATCTCCTTAAATATTAAATATAACAAGAAAACAATAGGAGTTGCCAAAATCTTAATGGACTTTTTAATTTTAATAAAATCAATTATTAAATTATCTACTAAAAGAATTTAATTTTTCAAACGAAACAAGGAAGGAAAAAAATTAATAACTTAATTTTTTAATTCAATTGCGCTTTTAGGAAAAATCAAATTAATATTTAATTATTAACAAAAATTTGGGTTATTACAGTATTATCTCACAATGGTAGAGAGCCGGAGGTGGGTTCACAAAGGGCACATTGATATTATCCCACAATGGCTAGAGACAAAAATTTAGGCTGTGTGTGGTTATGTATTCAACTTGACCTAGATGTCAGGTATTTAAGTGGGAGAGTTGTAACATCTCAGTCTTACATCGTAACATGTTGGATACTTTGATATGTATATAAGATCCTAAGCTTCTACTACCAATAGTATATCTAATCACGACCTTTTGAGTGAGTCTGTAGTATGTTAAGATGACCAAAGAATGCAGACATTGCATTGGATCTCGGTATGCTGATTTGATTCAAAATCGAGATTTGGCACAGGTTGTTACAATATCTCAGTATTTTTTTTAGAACTTACTATATTACAATTCAATTTTAGAAATACATTTCATTTTAGGAATTAGAGGGAACTTGAGAAAGAGGGCAAAAGAAAAAATTAGAGGGAAACTTACCTTTTTTATGTCGCGCCTTAGTTAATTTTGAATTTTTTGACTTTTACGTAGGGATACTCGAATTTATAACATTGTACAGTAATTTTTTTTCTACCACTAGACTATTTATATACGTTTGAAATGCTCAGTTTCTTAAAATGAACGGTTCTAGTAAATTTAGAGGTTAACCAATAATAAGTTATTGAAATCTAGTCTCTCTATTCCTCAAAAATTGACTTTATTTAACTTTTTTTTAAAATTAAATTAACTAATTTTAAAGTTAAGAATTAATCATATCTTTTGATATTACACTTCTTTCATTTCAAAGTGTCTTCCTCTTTTTGAGAGTTTTTCTTATTGAGAACGTCACAAATGTAACATTTTAAAATCATAGTGGATATTAACTTTTCTATAAGTGAAATTTATTTTATGATTGGTCCACGTGGCACAATATGAAGTTATCAGCCAAATTGACCACTAGTATGATTCTCTTTTTAAGTATACATGAATAAATTTGAAAAGAATAATGCTACTATCACATAAAACAAGCAACATAACTCTCACATAATAATGAGGTGATAGTATGTGATTTGCTGTTGAGTTAAGTGAATCATGTCAATAATAAATCACATACTGTCACACAAAAATATATGAACGTTATGTAATTATTTTATGTGATAGTATCATGACTCATTTGAAAAATTACAACTTTAAATACCCACTTGTAGAGTGTTGACCGTGTCAATATTGCTATTAGAAATCATTGGTCTTGGACTTTGACCTTCCAAACAATAACATAACTTTGTTAATGGTTAGTGGCACTTGTATGTTCTTATGAGTAACCAATTAAAGAAAAAAGCGGTTCAGTGTAATATTATTGACTAGGACTGATCATTCGGTTATTATCGAATACCAAAATTATCATTATTTCAATATTCGAAAAATTAACCGAAATTTATAAATAACTGAATTATCGAATACCGAATTACCGAATTGTAAATTCGGTAATTCGGTTAATAACCGAATCTGTGCTTACATCATTTATCAATAAAAAAAACCCAACACAATCGAGAGTTCGAGACCCACACAAGCTATGTTAATGGTTGAGGATGACAATAAACTCAAGTACCAAATTACAGTATCTTAAATGAGAGAGAAAAGATGGACCTACATGATATTATTACTGCCTTGGTATTAATCTGCTGCTGCTGATGGTGGGTTCCCATCATCATCATCGTCGAGCCATGCATCCCACCACCACCGAACATAGTCACACCGGAGCTAACTCCTCTTCCAGAATCCTCTTTCTGATCGCTTCCAATGGAGGTCTTCTCCCCCTCTATCTCTCGATACTTGGCAAGGTACACCTTCAAAGGCTCCAGCCTCCACGTACTCCTCGTCCCTCGAAGCCTAGTGTCGTCAGATTCAGATTATTTGAGATTAGATTAGGGCCTTAGGGGCGCTTAGGTTATTTGAGATAGAGGGGGAGAATAGATCAGATACTTGGGTTAGGGCCGCTTAGGATTTGAGATCAGACAGTAAAGACTAAAGCCTTATTCGGTTATTTTAAAGCCTTTTAACGGAGAATGTAATATTTTAAGTTTAAACAATTTTATTCGGTTATTCGATTTAACCGAATAACTCAAACTTGATATCCGTATAAACTACTCGAACACCATAATTAATTTCGGTTATAACCGAATTATTAAAAAAAATCAAAATATCAAAAAAATTCGATTATTTTATTCGGTTCGGTTCGGTAATTCGGTTATACCCGTTTTTTGCTCAATCCTATTATTGACAAATGGTGGCAGCTTAGCTATTCTGAGATGGACGCTATTTGGGGTGGGGTGGGGTGGGGTGGGGGGTGAGAGCAATGCTACTATCATATAATTTGAGTCACATAAATTTTATATACACGCACATGCATATTTGCGGATCCTGCATATCACGCAGTGCCCATAATATGTATGTGTGTGTATGTGAGCATTATGTAACTTAAAATTATGTGCTAGTAGCATTATATATTGGGGGTGGGGGTGGGGGTGGGCGTGGGCGTGGGCGTGGGCGTGGGGGGAGGAATAATTATTGTAGGAGTTTTTGTCAGGGGAATTTTGAATTTTTTTTTAAAAAAATAGAATATAAAAGTTTACGTCTCTTATTTACTAATTTAATCAAAAATTCGTTAAGATCATTTTAATTTTGCTACTTTATTCACATACGTTTAGTTGTATTGTGGAAGTATTATTCATCTTAAACTAGTGAAGAAGTTAGGATTTTTATCTAGTGGAGTAAAAATTTTATGATGCTATAAATAATTTAGTGGGGGTTCGGGGACGCAGTTCCCGAGCTAATTGTTTAAGTTAATTTTGTGCTTTTTGTTACAATATTATGAAGGAATTTCTTAACATGTGCCCTTAAGGCACATGCTAAGCACACAGTTCAAGAGAATATTCCTTTGAATTGTGTGCATATTCCCTTGAACTTGGTGCAAATGCAGAAATCAAGAGAATATGCACACAATTCAAGAGAATATTCTCTTGAATCGTGTACTTAGAATATGCCCTTAGGGCACATGTTAAGAGGACCCTATTATGAATATAACAAGTAATAACATTATATATATACCCCTTATTGACTCCTAATACGTTTTTCTAATCACAAATTTGTTAATAAATATTTAAATTTCGTATGTTATAAAAATAATATAAATTAGATTATTATTTAATTTAAAAATATTAAAAGAAGATGCATACATCAAGGAGTAGAAGCAATAAGTTAGTGAAAAAATTATAAAAAATTCAATTTAATCATGTATATTAAAAAATTTATAAAATTTTAATGAGGTCAATTTATTCATTACACTTAATTTTTTTTTAAATTTATCATATATATTATATAAAAAAAAAATTCAGTGAGGTCAATTAACCCCACACCCTCCCGCTTATTAGCTTCGCCCCTGTTTGTAACCCAACAAAATCTTGTAAAATTGTTTACAAGAGTGAAAGAATAGAAAACTTAAAAAGTGTATTTAATATAGTCTTTATCCTATTTTTGAATTATGCATCAATCTCAAAATTCCCAAGCAATTTCTCCCCTTTTATTGAGATCTTTTTGAAAGGTTAAGAAAAAATAAAAGTTAATAAAAATGTGAAAATATCTAAGTGATAGATGTGTCATTTGTAAATTGATATATGACCGTAAAATTGGCTAGTATATATAGACGTATTATTTAACGATGAGTTCTGCTATATATGTATTGCAATAAATTTGTGATAAATTATAATTAGGAAACATATCAATACATGATATTTAATAGAAAATTTAAGAGTGCTCCATTTATTACATATTAAAAAATTATTATTAATATTTACTCACGTAACTGATAATTTAAAAGTTAACATAAATATTCATAATATATATCATTTTTCTTTAATCGTTATGAATTATGCAAGTCCCTATTTAAGGGTTAAACATAAATCTGTTGGAAATGTGCTATTTTCGACGAAAGTGTGATCAAACATAATTTCGTCACCCATAAATATTTTCGATCGAATTTATGATGGACTAAATTCCGACAAACTTTTATAACATTGAATTTCCGACGAATTTTTTGTCGAAAAAGCGTTAAGACTGATGGAATAAACTTATTTCCGACGAAATATTTTGTAAAAATATAAGTTTTTTTTATTGTAGTGGGATATGAAGAGATAATTAACTCAGATTCATAACCTTCTTCAATTATATGAAAATAATAAAGGAAACGATAGAGGAATCATTTACGTATACAATTTCTTCGGAAGGTTATAAAAAATCAAATTCAATGGTAAGTAACCTATTTGAGTGCTTTGTGTTCCCATTTCTCTCTATTTGAGTGCTTTGTGTTCCCATTTACTTGTGTTGAGGCTTTAATACAATGCATGCATGCATGTACTCGTGTTATCTTCCACTTGCCAAAGGTCCAACTGGACCAAGTCCCAAAGCATGAAAATATTCAGCTTCTAGAAATTTGTGGTCAAATTGTTATTCTCCATAAATTTGATTAATAATTACTCCATCTATCTCTTTATATAAGACGTTTTAGAGATTTTTACAAAAATTAAAAATAGATGTAATTTTATTATATTTATCCTTAATTAATACTTTGATCTCATTTAATTCTCCATTGACACCAGACTTGAGTTTACGCTTTCTCTCCTAATTAAGGATGTTTCACATCCTGATAAAAAAATTTATCTCTTCGCCAAAATGTTTGTTTCCACCAATTTTTTTCCTGCCAAATTTTTTTTCCTGCTAAACACAACTAAAAGAGGCATATGCAGCATAATGGATTTTATTCTCAATAGACTTCAAACGAGATTGCAATTTTGAACTTCTAAGGATTATTTTGATCGTTACTTTGACATGGCTCCACGACAGAGAAATCGAGCTCCTTTATCTGAAATTGATCTCAATGTCGATTTTGTTGATCATAGAGATAATGAAGATGAAGAAGAAATTCAATCGTTTGATTTTAATAATGAAGCAGAGGAATTAATTTTTCATTCGTTTGATCTTAACAATGAAGCAGAGGAATCCGTTTTTGATGATGAAGTGGCTATGGAAGATGATGAAGTGCCAATGGAAAATGATAAACACATGGAAGTAGGATCGCAATTGCAATAAACAAACTTCAATTCGGGTATTGTATTTTCTTCTTTCAATCTGAACAGAGTCAACATTTTTTTAGGCTGTTAGGGGTACAAGGGTGTAGCTTTTCTTAACTAAAGAGTGCTGCTGGGAATAATATTGAAAGAAGCAATTCTTCCACCTCTCCAGTCTTTGCTTGATGGCCCATCCACAGTCTTCTGAGTGGCTAATAACATATTATCAAACAAGACATAAAAACCAATTTTGACACACGAATTCTATATAACAAAATTAACCAACCATGTAAGGAACACTTACCGGTGATAGAGTGAACAGTGGTCATAAGACCATCAACAATGCCAAACCTATCATTAATAACCTGCATAATTTGAAGAGAAAGGTACAACTTAAATACTGTACTTATGTATAGATTACCCCAGTGTGTGTGTGTATATATATATAAGACAGGTGTTCATATAACCTTGGCCAGAGGAGCGAGACAGTTGGTAGTGCAGCTAGCATTAGAGACGATGTTAAGTTCAGGCTTGTATTCCTTCTCATTGACACCCACAACAAACATGGGTGCATCTTTGCTAGGAGCTGAAATAACAACCTTCTTTGCACCACCCTTATAAAACCAAAAAAACCTGGTCAATTTTCCCCCCGACAATTCAAACCAATAAATTTCTCATTTATGCAACAAAGGGGATTTTAATTTAATTTGGGATTACTTTTGGGAACTGGTTGGCCAATTTGAAACAAAATCATGACTAGCTCTAACTTAAACAATCAAAGAAACAACACATAAACAAGCAGTTTAAAATGTACAAGTTCACCAACCCTAAATTCTAATGCATATTTTACTTAAAAAAGAAAAATAATAGGCAGTGGAGAATTGTAGATACCTGATGCCAAAAACCATAACTGGCTTCTCACCAAAGAGAAGGGTGTTATCGTCCTTAACCTTAAGCTCATGATTTAGAAGCCACCATTGAATAATTTTAAAGATTTAGATGCTTTATGTGTTCTGATCTCTAACTGCAATTTGTTGTTTCTAACAAACTTAAGTTTACTGCAGATGTTGAATCGTCATCAAGTCACCATACGAAGCTGAGAAATTTAAGGAATGATGAACGCTGAGCTATATATGATATTCTACTACAGAAAGTGTTGATGGAAAATTGAAAAAGGGACGACTAAATTGGTGGCATCATTATTTTCAATTGGTATTCGTACTGTTCAGCGAATTTGTAAAAAGCAAAAGCTAATGACGCATATGTTGATGTTTCTCATAGAAAGACAAAAAATTATGGTCGTAAGAGAATTCAGATTGACTTGGATCGATTTCGTGAGGTTCCTTTGCATCAACGAACAACTATTTGCTCTTTAGCTTATGCCATGAATATGAAAAAGACCACTTTGTTTAGGCGTGTACAAGACGGAGAAATACGGCGTCATACAAATGCTCTAAAGCCTTTTCTGAAGGAAGACCATAAAATATCGAGGTTGCGATTTTGCATATCAATGCTTGAGCAAAGTAGCATACCATATGATCCTATATTCAATGGAATGTTTAATGTTATTCATATTGATGAGAAGTGGTTCAACATGACCAAGAAAACTGAAAATTTCTACTTGCTAGCAGATGAATAAGATCCGATGCGATCGTGTAAAAGCAAAAACTTCATTGGGAAAGTCATGTTTTTAGCTGCTATAGTGCGTCCAAGGTTTGATAATCAAGGAAACGAATTATTTTCAGGGAAAATTGGTCTATTCCCATTTGTTACCCACGAACCGGCTAGAAGAAGTAGCATTAACAGAGTTGTCAGGACAATTAAAACAAAGCTTATAACTTCAGTAACAAGAGAAGTTATAAGGTCTTGCATGATAGAGAAGGTTCTACCTGCAATTAAAGAGAAATGGCCAAGAGAGGATTTTGGATATCCGATATATATTCAACAAGACAATGCAAGAACACATATTAATTTGATCGATATTGATTTTTGTCGAGCTGCTATACAGGATGGGTTTGATATTCATTTGACATATCAACTTGCGAATTCTCTAAATTTGAATGTTTTAGATCTTGGCTTTTTTAATGCCATTCAAAAATTACAGTACAAAGAGGCTCCAAGAAGTGTTGATGACCTATTACAAGCTGTGGTGAAGTCATTCGATGAGTATCCTACACGGAAGTCTAACTACATATTTCTATCATTACAATCGTGTATGATAAAAATCATGAAAGGCAAAGGTCACAACAAATACAAAATTTCGCATATTAGAAAAGAAATGTTGGAGAGACAGGGTGAACTTCTAACTCAGATGAAATGTGATCTTGAATTAGTACAAGAAGTTCAAAATTATTTGAATTAATTGGATGAAGGTATTTGTGATGAATTTTCTTTTACAATATCATTAATGTGGTATATGCTAAATCTGATGTGAATATATCTTGGTTGTGCAGATTAGCTGCTGATTGAGTTTATGGGGCTTGAGTTGCGGATTTTTCTATTTTTGCTTGAATCTGAGCCTACTGATGAAGGAGTTGTTTTTCTGTTTATGGGGCTTAAGTTGAGGATTTTTCTGTTTTTGCCTGAATCTTATTATTCGCATCCATTTCTTGTGGTGATTATTTTTTTAATAGTTGTAGACTGTTATGGATTGTTTATATTATTCTGGCCTCTATCCAATAAAATATGAAGATATTTTGAAACTATAGATTTTTTCTTCTCACTAAAATGTTAAACAACAAGATATTTTATTTATAGATCTGTATTCCTCACCTTATATATTATAGCTAATGTTATGATCTTTTATAATCTTTTAGGGGCATCCTTGCAGCTTTTGATGTCTTTTCTGACCATGTGTTGGTTGGGGTAAGTTTTCTATTTTGCATCTGTGCTTGCATTTATGTTTTATATACATTGCCCATTATAGAAAATTGATATTCCTAAAATACTTGATTATTTTTTGTGATGTTATGGCAAAGGTATCTACTCTGGCAGTTTGTTAAATTTTATGATCTGATGCACATGAATAATGTTTTAATAATTTCAAATACTTTGGTGTAAAAGGAAGTTTGGAATTTGTTCTTATTTATCCTTATCCCTAATCCTTAGCTATCAGAGACATAACAACTGCTTTTCTATTTTATTTATGAGGCCTTGCTAATACTGATGGTTTTCTTAGAAATGTATGATTTGCTTGCTTAGCTATTTTTGGTTCCTAATCACTTGCTTTGTTTGTACGGGAATCCTCAGTTTTCTTGGACTTGATTTATGTCTGATTTCATTGAAACTGTTACTGCAGGCATATTGTGATTTCTTTGAGTTTGTTGACTGATGTGGATATATTATGGACATAGGTAGCCAGAGAAGCTGTTGAGCATGGGCTTCAACTTCCTGCATTAGAATTATCACCACAAGAAATGATGCAGGATATACATGCTTCATGGTGCTTTATTATGATGTGCACAACATTTTTGAAAATCTGCTAGAGAAACTGCAATTTGGGTTCTACATACTAGATCAAGTGCTTTTGGTCACAACAATTTTGGTTTTATGAATGTTTCTTTATGTGTTGCTTAATTTTGATTCATTCTAGTGAGTTTTCAAGACATGCATTTTTTTCAATCTTGCATTTTTTTATATATGTTACAACTTAATCATCTGGAGCATGTGATTCTTGGAATTGAGTGAGCTGTGCCACTTAACTAGTTTCAGATGATAGTAGAAGAAAGGTATTTTGAAAAGCTATGGCTTAAGCTGTTTCCACAAATTTCAACTCATAAAACATAGAAGCAAGTTTGTTGGATAAAACATTACCTGCCTTGACTACAAGTGGAACTTCCTGCGTTCTTTCTTTATTCATAATTAATTTCTGATAATAAATTATGCTGGGTAGACTGTTGGTGTTGATGTTCTTCTTAAAAGTAGCAAAATGAATCATTAATTTTATTCTTGAAACTACTTGAGTTGGGAGTCATTTGATGAAACAAGTTTCATAAGTTTCTTAATTTCAGAAGTTTTGAATGGTGTTCTCTAAACAACAAAACCAAGAGCATCATTAGCTGATTATTTACACGAGTAGAATTAGTAGGAATAATTTGTTATCTTACATAAATTTTATGTGTTTTATTGCGTCTCTTTTTTGGTTGTGCAGTACTATTATTTCAAAATCCATTGATTTACTTTTCAGGACAACTGTGATTTCTGATACACGAAAACTAGTTTAAGCTTTAGCTTACAGCAGGAGCTTTAAAAATCGGCCCAATAGACACTATAAAGCTTCTGCATTATCCTTAGCTATCTATTCTTTTCAACATAATCCTTACTACTTTTTGCGATTCTTTTTCTTCAAAAGTTTCTTCCCCTTCATCTGGAAATTTGTTCAAATCAAATCCTCCATGTTCATTCAAATCAACGAACAAAGCTTCTTCCCCTTCATCTGGAAATTTCTTCAAATCAAATCCTCCAGGTTCATTCAAATCAACGAGCAAAGCTTCTTCCCCTTCATCTGGAAATTTGTTCAAATCAACGAGCAAAGATGAAGGTAGCTAAGGATAATGCATAAGCTTTATAGTGTCTGTTGGGCCAATTTTTAGAGCTCCTGCTGTAAGCTAAAGCTTAAACTAGTTTTCGTGTATCAAAAATCACACTTGTCCTGAAAAATAAATCAATGAATTTTGAAATAATTGTACTGCACAACCAAAAAAGAGACGCAATAAAACACATAAAATTTATGTAAGATAACAAATTATTCCTACTAATTCTACTCGTGTAAATAATCAGCTAATGATGCTCTTGGTTTTGTTGTTTAGAGAACACCATTCAAAAATTATGAAATTAAGAAACTTATGAAACTTGTTTCATCAAATGACTCCCAACTCAAGTAGTTTCAAGAATAAAATTAATGATTCATTTTGCTACTTTTATGAAGAACATCAACACCAACAGTCTACCGAGCATAATTTATGATCAGAAATTAATTATTAAGAAAGAAAGAACACAGGAAGTTCCATTTGTACTCAAGGCAGGTAATGTTTTATCCAACAAACTTGCTTTTACATTTTATGAGATGAAATTTGTGGAAACAGCTTAAGTCATAGCTTTTCAAAAAACCTTTCTTCTACTGTCATCTAAAACTGGTTAAGTGGCAAAGCTCACCCAATTCCAAGAATCACATGCTCCAGATGATTAAGTTGTAATATATATAAAAAACTGCAAGATTGAATAGAATGCATGTCTTGAAAACTCACTAGAATGAATCAAAATTAAGCAACACATAAAGAAACATTCATAAAACCAAAATTGTTGTGCACACTATGATAAAGCACCATGAAGCATGTATATCCCGCATCATTTCTTGTGGTGATAATTCTAATGCAGGAAGTTGAAGCCCATGCTCAACAGCTTCTCTGGCTACCTATGTCTATAATATATCCACATCAGTCAACAAACTCAAAGAAATCACAATATGCCTGCAGTAACAGTTTCAATGGAATTAGACATAAATCAAGTCCAAGAAAACTGAGGATTCCCGTATAAACAAAGCAAGTGATTAGGAACCAAAAATAGCTAAGCAAGCAAATCATGCATTTCTAAGAAAACCATCAGTATTAGCAAGGCCTCACAAATAAAATAGAAACGTAGTTGTTATGTCTCTGATAGCTAAGGATTAGGGATAAGGATAAACAAGAACAAATTCAAAAATTCCTTTTACACCAAAGCATTTGATATTATTAAAACAATATTCATGTGCATCAGATCACAAAATTTAACAAACTGCCAGAGTAGATACCTTTGCCATAACATCACAAAAAGTAATCAAGTATTTTAGGAATATCAATTTTCTATAATGGGCAATGTATATAAAACATAAATGTAAGCACAGATGAAAAATAGAAAACTTACTCCGACCAACACATGTTCAGAAAAGACATCAAAAGCTGCAAGGATGCCTCTAAAAGATTGTAAAAGAGCATAACATTAGCTACAATATAGAAGGTGAGGAATGCAGATCTACAAATAAAATAGCTTGTTGTGTAACATTTTAGTGAGAAGAAAAAATCCATAGTTTCAAAATATCTTCATATTTTATTGGATAGAGGCCAGAATAATATAAACAATCCATAATAGTTTACAATTATTAAAAAAAATAATCACCACAAGAAATGGATGCGAATAATAAGATTCAGGTAAAAACAGAAAAATCCTCAACTTAAGCCCCATAAACAGAAAAACTACTCCTTCATTAGTAGGCTCAGATTCAGGCAAAAACAAAAAAAATCCGCAACTCTAGCCCCATAAACTCAATCAACAGCTAATCTGCACAACCAAGATATATTCACATCAGATTTAGCATATACCACATTAATGATATTGTAAAAGAAAATTCAACACAAATACCTTCATCCAATTAATTCAAATAATTTTGAACTTCTTGTACTAATTCAAGATCACATTTCATCTGAGTTGGAAGTTCACCTCGTCTTTCCAACATTTCTTTTCTAATATGCAGAATTTTGTATTTGTTGTGTGTTGACTTGTTCAGATTCTAACCTTAATGTTTTGATGATGATTTGGTTTTTTGTACTAAATCGTTTATTACAAAATTTTAGGAAATTGATAAAAGGATCATTGATGATTTGATCAAAAGGTTTTGAAGACTTTGTGTCCTAAGATTTTATGTAAGGTCATTTTAAATATTTGATTTTTCAATTCAAGGCTCTAGGACATTTTACGTGCATATTATATGATAATTATTTTATGCATGCTTAAAAGAGAGAAGAATTTTAAACTAAAATACTAACTGATTTTATTGACGTTAAGTGGTTAGTATTTATATATTGTCATGTATGCTTAACCGTGACAATAGTTGATGGGTCTTGTGAGGAAGTGTATTTATATAAATCTCTTTTGAAATGCACAAGTCTCGGTATTCTAAAGATCATGATTATCTTGATTAACCTCTGACATTTATTACGGAATTGATATATCTTCTAAATTGAGTTATTCAAAGGCAGTGTGATATATGTGGCGGCAGTTCTTAAGAGTCATGATTGCTCTCTATTTACATTAGTGGATCATTCTTTGAAGAAGTCAAATATGTGCATATATCTCGGAACTCAAAGTTGATGATTTTCCTGGAACGATATCTCTTGGATAATGCTTATCATTAATTACGGAACTAACATTCTCTTATATCTCTTAAGTGATTTGTGATAAGAAAAGAAACTGACTTGAGATAAACACGGAATGAGTTTTACTGAGTATATATGTTTATCCGTCTGATGTATTCCTAACGAAAATATTATTTGATTATTTAAACGAAACTTATCTGTTGGCAATGGTAATAATTAGTTGATTATAAATTCAATTGAGATATCAGTATAGAAATACAACACACGAATTATTATTGCGCTATTATAAACTGAAAAAATATAATATTATTCTCGGTGCAATTATTACAATGCTGCTGCAATTAATATTCAGATTATTTACAGCTAATTTTCGTGAGCTCTAAATTGGTGATATCTCTTTACTATTTGATCATTGCATACATTAGTTGATCCTTGCATTGTTAAATTGATTATTTGCTTTGATCATTAGACCTTTATGTTTGTAATTCTTTTTGATTTAGACTAAGTGTTGTCTAAAGGTATTTAATCCGGGTGGATTAGGAATTGTTTACAAACAGGTTCAAGAAAGCATAGGTGCTTAAGGAGTGCATTGGTGCGCAAGGAACAAAAGTGCTCAAATGAATTATTGTAATTCAAGTATTGAAAGAATTTGTTTTGTAAAAGGAATTTAAAGAAATAAATTGAGTCTTCAATACTAGTTGGTATTGGACATGGACTAGGCTATTATTATAGAGGGTAATAGCTGAACCACGTAAAAATCTTGGTGTTCATCTTATTACTTGCTTTATCTTATTTGCTCACAAAAGATATTTAATTGTTAAAAATTGAATATTGTTACTATCTTAAGATAAATTGTTAACACTAAGTATTTTTACAAAGCTATAAATTCAGCAAGTTATTTTCATTAAATAACAAGATTAAAAACTTAATTCAGTAGGCCATATTTATCCAGCAAGCTGCATTCATTAATATAGTAGGCTGAATTCAGTAGTTTTTGTTTAAGTTTAAAAATTGGTCATAGTTTGTTCCTACAGTTATTCAACCTCCCTTCTAAGTGTGCCTTATCTGAATTTCATTTGGTATCAGAGCTTGGCTCTACTTATCTTGGTCTTAAAGGTGACTTGTAGGGAAAGATTCTAACATGGCATAATTCGGGAACAACAATCAAGAAGGTCAATCAACCAATAGACCTCCTCTGCTATATGGAATAGAAAACTACAACTTCTGAAAATTTTGAATGAGGATCTATCTTAAAAGAGATCCTTGGGAATGGTGGGTCGTGGAGAATGGACCGGTTACTCCAATGAAAGATGACGGCACTCCAAAGACTTTGCTAGAAATGGACTCAACTAAAACTTACATTGCTTCCTACGATTCAAGGGCTATGAACACGTTACTTAGCGGCATGGTACAATCTGAGATCAAAAAAGTTTCCTCATGCAATACAGCTAAGGAAATGTGGGACACTCTAGTAGTATGCCATGAAGGTACATCAAAGGTACGAGAAGTCAAACTAAGCATGCTCATGCACGACTATGAAATGTTCAAACTTGAGAAAGACAAAACCATAAAGATAGCTCAAGCAAGGTTCCTTGTTCTCCTAAACTCTCTAAAGCTACTTGAGAAATCCATCCCACAAAGTGGGATTAACCGTAAGTTACTTCGGGCTATGCCCAAAAGGTTTGCTTCTAAAATTACTACTCTTTAAGATTTTGCTACTATTTCTACTATGGATACCCTAACTTATTTCGGTGAACTTGAACATCAATTAAAGAGATATGATGATGAGGAGGAAACCCCTCGAAGAAAAGTTTTAGCTCTTAATACAGGAAATGAAGAGGAACTTGATGATGACTCAGATGAAGAAATAGCTATGATGTCAAGAAGACTTAAAGGACTACTCCAAAGGAAGAACAAGAGGAGGAATACGTTTAACTCAAACAAGTTTAAGGGAAAGCAAAACGAAGAGACATGCTTCGAATGTGGACGTCCTGGTCACTTCAAAAAGGATTGCTTTCAACTAAAGAACAAAGGAAAAACGGGCTTCAAGGACAATAAAAGAAACAAAGCACTTGTCACTTGGAGTGATGAAGAGGAGTCCGAAGTTGAGGTCGATGCCAAGGATAAACTTGCTCAAGTTTGCCTAATGAGAAAAAAAGGTGAATCAAACGAGGTATCTATTTATGAGTTTAATTCTTTAAAACAAGAAAATAAAAAATTAAAAGAAAAGAATGCATGTTTCAAAGGATTAGTTAATTCATTAATGAGTGAAGTTGATTGTTTGATAGATGAAAAGAAAGAAATCGAAAAAGAGTCATCTTGTAAAGAAGAAAAGATTTTGATTGCAAAGAATGATTACCTTGATAATTATAACAAAATACTTTTCAATAAGGTAAACTATTTGAATAATGAAGTTCAAAAATTGACTAATGAACTTAAAATGAGAGATGTATGTATTGATGCATTTAGTGATGAATCTCTTCGTAAAACTATTCCTACTAATGGACTTCAAAAGAAAATAGATTCATTAAAATCATCTCTTGCTAAATTCGTTCAAGGAGAAGAAAACTTAAATGTCATTTTGGGTAAACAAAGACCTAGTTTTGAAAGACAAGGAATCGGTTACAACCCTATGCATAAAACGGGAAATGTGAACATGTTGAAATCTAAGTCACGTTTTAGTTTAAACCATTGATCTCCTTTCACAACATATAGAAATTGTGGTATTAAAGGTCACTTGGACATAAATTGTTTTAAGAAAAATAAGATTAAAAAGGTATGGGTTAAAAAGGTGATTTACTTGCAAATAACATTAAAGGACCCAAAAAGATGTGGGTACCAAAAGGATGAATTATCTTTTCTTGACATGTATGTCTCAAGGCAAGGGTTCCATCTCAAAAATGGATTCTTGATAGTGGATGCGCTCGTCACATGACTGGTAACAAATCAAAGTTCGTGGAGTTGAAAACCAAGAAGAAAAATGGAACGGTTACATTTGGAGATAATCGAACTTGTGAAATTATAGGGAAAGGTAAAATTGGTAATGGTAAGGTCAATATTGATAATATACATCTTGTTAGTGGACTTGAATTTAATCTTATAAGTGTTAGTCAATTAATGGATAATGGCCATCAAGTAACATTTGAAAAAGAAAAATGTACAATTTCTCATAGTACTAACAATACTACTCTAGTTGCACAAAGGGAAGGAAATATATATACTCTTGATTTTGAGAAACAGAAGGAAGAACTCTGTCTTGCCGCCGTACAAGATGAAGCTAATCTATGGCATAAAAGGATGTGACATATTCATAAGGATTTAATCAAGAAACTATCCTCAAAGAACCTCGTCAAAGGATTGTCGAAAATAAAGTATGAAAAGAATAGAGTTTGTGGTCCTTGTCAACTTGGGAAACAAGTAAGAACATCATTTACCACAAAGAACATGGTATCAACTTCTTCTCCCTTGCAATTACTTCATCTTGATTTGTTTGGACCTAAAAAACATGCTAGTATTAATGGTAAAATTTATATATTTGTAATAGTTGATGATTTTTCTAGATACACATGGGTATTGTTTTAAGAACAAAAGATGAAGCATTTAAAGAGTTTAAAAATTGATAAGAAATCTTGAAACAAGATATAATTTCAAAGTTATTAGAATTAGAAGTGATCATTGTACTGAATTTCAAAAAGACTTCATAATATTTTGTGATAAAAAAGGAATTAGCCATGAATTTTCAGCCCCAAGAACTCCTCAACAAAATGGAGTAGTTGAGAGAAAGAATAGAACGTTACAAGAAATAGCTAGAACTTTGCTACAAGAAAGTAAACTTCCTAAGAAGTTTTGGGCCGAAGTTGTAAACACATCTTGTTATGTTTTAAATAGAGTACTTATTCGTACAATTATTTTGAAAACTCCTTATGAGCTCTTAAATAATAAGATTCCTAACATAAGCTATTTCAAAGTTTTTGGATCTAAATGCTTTATTCTTAATACTAGTGATGGGAAAATTTGATGCTAAATCCTATGAAGGTATTTTCATTGGTTATTCACAAATTAGCAAGGCATATCGTGTATTTAATGTTAATAAGTTATGTGTGTTGAAGAATCTGTTCATGTTATATTTAGTGAGACTAACAATGATCTTCCAAAAGAAACAGATGAGGATGTAGGTAATTTGGAGATTTCAGTGAATCCATCAAACTGAAAAAGTACATTCAGCAGACCGAATGAAGGAATACAGCAAGCTGAATTGGAGAATTCACATGAAGTGGAACAAGAAATAACACAAGAACTTGAAGAAGATTTTTTCCAACAAAAAGAGATAATACATGATGTCCAAATGTCAAAGACTGCAAGATATCTAAAGAATCATCTGTTGGAAAACATCATTGGAGATATAAACAAAGGAATCACCACACGGAGAGGCTTATAAAATCGTTGTGCATTCTCTGCTTTTTTATCAAAAGCCGAGCCAAAGAATGCTAAGGAAGCTATCCTTGATGAAAGTTCGCTAATGGCAATGCAAGAGAAAATTCAACAATTTGAACGATGCCAAGTCTGGGAACTTATGCCTCCTCCTGAAGGTTTCTCCATTATTGGAACAAAATGGGTGTTTAAGAATAAGCTTAATGAGCATGGAACTATCACTCGCAACAAAGGAAGGTTAGTAGCTCAAGGATACAATCAACAAGAAGGGATCGACTACGAGGAAACTTATGCCCAGTTGCAAGGCTAGAGTCTATCCGAATCTTGCTATCATTTGCTTATTACAAGAAATTTAAGCTTTATCAAATGGACGTGAAAAGCGCCTTCCTCAATGGATACATCAATGAAGAGGTATATGTAAAGCAACCTCCCGGATTCGAACATGAAAAGTATCCAAATCATGTTTATAAGCTAAAGAAAGCTCTCTATGGTCTCAAACAAGCTCCAAGGGCTTGATACGAGAGGTTGAGTAAGTATCTTCTTTCAAATGGTTTTACTAGAGGAAAAATTGATTCTATATTATTTATTAAGCATGCAAATAAGGATATTATTATTGTGCAAATATATGTAGATGATATAATATATGGTACTACTAATGATTTTCTTTGTGAGTGGTTTTCAAAGTGTATGCATAAGGAGTTCGATATGAGCTTAATGGGAGAACTAAATTACTTCTTAGGACTCCAAATCAAACAAACAAAGGAGGGAATCTATATCCATCAAACCAAATAAACAAAAGAGCTACTCAAAAGATTTGGTTTTGAAGGATCTAATTCAAAGGCTACACCAATGAGTATATCAATAAAGCTTACTTCTGATGAAAAAGGTATAAATGTAGAATTAACCAAATACCGAGGTATGATTGGCAGTTTATTATATTTAACTGCATCTAGTGTAAGAACCTGAAAATTTCTTATATTTCTATTGTAATAATAATATTAAAATAGTGAATAATTTTTTTTTATTTACTATATGTGAATTGTGCATGTTTGATGTAGCATGTAATTGAGAATTAATAAATATGTATTATGTATATGTATTTATTAAGTAATGAAAAAATAATTATTGTGAACAATTGGGATAAAAATTAAAGAGGTGGTTTAAGTATATAATTTATATGCTATAACCAAAAGTATTAAAATAAATTCTTATATGGAATTATTTTAATAAAGAAAGAAGATTATAATTATTATAATATCTTAATGAGGTAAATAAATTCTTGTTTGAATTTATGAGAATGAAGAGAATGATATTATATTTTTTTATAATATCTTAAGTAAGCAATTAATATTAATTGCAAGGGTTATTATGTTATTGCATATTTATTTTATATTTATAGAATGAATATGTAATTAAGATATGTTATGTTCTATTTAAAATATATATTTTATATATAATTGCAAGAGATTAATTAGTTGGAGTAAGTAGTACTTTAACTAATTAAATTACTAAGAGGGTGGTAATTAAAAATAGTTAATATAAGAAGAGATTAATTGAGTTAATTAACAAGTTAACTAAATATTATTACATAATAATAATTACTGTAGCAAGTGGGCTTTTTCCAAGTAAAATTTTTCCTTGCCGTAAGGAAGGGAGGAGTAAGAGATGTATAGTATACTCTCCATAAGCTTTGGCTCCAAGTAAATTTAACTTAGTAAATTAGGCAAGCTCTTCTCTTCTTCTTCTTCTTCTCCAACCCGTGACTTCCCTTCCCCCAACTTGGTGATATTTTTGAATTTTTCTCAATGGTTAAGTAAAAGAGTTTGTGTGAGAGTGTTTGGAGAGGTTGAAGTAAAGGTTAAGGGTGATTAAGCTTGGACATTAAAGCGGGTGCAAAGGTATAAATTCTTATTGGATTTGAATTTTATTTAAGATTATGTAATGGTATAATTAGTTACTAAATTTCCATTATAAAAGTTGGTAGCTTAATATGTAAATTGGAAGGATTTTTCTTTTTGATCAATCTAAGTGGAAATATATAAAGGTGATATGGGGTTATATAAATATAATTTGGAAAACTAAGTTTGTGAGTAAACTTTAGTTATTCTAGTCTCTTTATTTTATTAGATTTTGTGCATAAACTATGTATGAACTAATGAATATAGTAAGGTTGGGGAATAAATTGGTGTTGTGAGAAGATATAAGGATGGAATATGGGAGAAACCCTTAATAAACGGCTAAGAAATCAAATGAAACTATGAATGCATGTAATATGTTTGATTAAAGGCCATAAAGAGTATAAATGTCCAAAAACTTGGAATTTAAACGAGCTAAAACTTTGGACGAGTCAGAATATGTTAACTATAGCTTAGTTAGTAAGGAAGTTAGGTTGAATCGCGTTACAATGACTTTTGAGCGTTAAACGAAAAGTTAAAAAATCTGTGCGAACGATCAATTTGGACACCCCGTTCGGACAGCTTAATGTACCAAAATATCAGTCCTGATATTTTTTAAAAAAGTGTGCCATACCATGTACAACATATCCAAAAATTGGATTAAACGGAGTTACGGGTAGCGCAGGAGAAAATCGCAAAGTAGCCGCCTCGCTAAGCCGTGCTGTAGAGCAGCAGACCATTGCCAGCCGCACGCTGTGGGCGCGCACGCTCGCAAGCCGCACGGCGAAGCTCGGGCGTGCTGCTGCCTCTGCTGAGTAGTTGGCTTGCAAGCTAGTTTGAGGCAGTTTTTGAAGGACTTTCATAAACTGTTTTAATGAGCTAAATTTTGGTAAAAATACTTTGTCATGAGGTCTATAACATATCAAAAATTCACTAGTATCCGACTTGTGGTTTGAGAATTAAAAATAAGCGAATAGGAATGTCGGAACATAAAATTGGGTGACAACGAACATTGACGCGTCGAGCGATTTTGACGTTCGACGTTCCGATTCGCGTTCCGTCAACGTTTTAAGACTTATTAAAGTTAATAAAGCCTTACGAGGTGAGTTTTGATCAAAAATGAGATTTTATGCCCAAAAACTAACTTTCGGGCATAATTTAAGCAATATAAATATGTAATAAATATAGAATTTCATATTTTGACAAAATAAAAATTCGCATGGCCTATAAAATTTTTTTGTGAGACAAAATAAACCGAGAGACTTTTAAAAATTCCCATAAATCATAAAAGTAATATTTTGTGATTTCTGAGGCCCAAAATGACCTTTTTGAGCCGAGCAACATGTAACAGGATATGTATATATATATAGTGAACGCTAATATTTATAAACCAATAAATTAAAATTTTTTAAATGAGGCAACTATCCGAGCAACTTGTGAAAGAATAAAATAATATAAAAATTATTATTATTCCAGAAATAATATAATAAGTTAAATTTTACTATAAAAGCCAAACATGAGCTGTTTATGAATCGAACTCGCAAAATAAATTGTGATATATTTGTGAGATAGAATATTTAAGGTTTAAGTTCAAATATGTAAATTATTTACATATTAATATTGTAAAGAATCATTATATAGTAATAAATGGTTAAAATGAGATGAATTCTTAATATAACCATAGTGGAATTTGAGATTGGATTAAATAATGTTAGTTTATGAACTAATAATTATTAATAATAAATATACATGCATGTTGATGATATTATCTAACGTAAGTATGTATGTGAATATAATTCTGTTGAATTGTGAGGTGACTATAAGTTAAATTGAGTGCTAATCTCCTTGTAAGGCAAGTTTCTTAACTTTCTCATATTGAAATTGAGTAATTTTCTTAAACTTTTGCAATTCTTTTATGCGACAGTTATTATAAAAATCATAATTTCCTCATTTGGGGTAATATTTTTAGTTTAATTATATAAAAGCAATTATTTCTTCTTGTTTATATTTAATGCTATAGAGATAGAATTTTGTTCCAGTCAGCTTCGAAAATTGCATGAGATAACGATGTATACATTGAATAAAACTCAGTATACATGTACAGTTGATATATTTCAAATTCTTTCATATTAAGTCTTAAAATATAATTGTTTAATTAAGCTATCCATTTATTTTATTCTTCTAAATGGATTATAATGAGCAAGAACTTCCCTAACTTGGGGTTATTTTTATATTGCGTCCTCAGGACGACAAAAAGGAACTGAAAGAATTTGTTCCACGTAGATAGTATTGATCAATGCAGGGCATAAAAAGCTGATCACCCATCGTGCTTGCAAGACCATGTCGGTTCATAGAAAAAATTTATGATTGAACCTTTTAAAAAGAAAAGCAAGTTCTTGAATTATTAAACAACTTAGCATATTTAAATCATTACTTTGTTTCAAAAATTGAGATTATTGTCACAGTTTATGTCAATTGCTTTACAGACTTGTTGATAAAGATGAAATATGTTGTATTTTATTCCCTTAATACTTATTCTTTTATATTTATTTTGTACCTAAATGCATTCATTGTTCTTATATTTTTATTTTAGGTACAATTGCACCAAAGAAGCAAAATGGATGCAAAAAGGAGCTCTAAGGGTCAATCTAGTAGCTCACAAATTAAAGCAGCGCACGGTGGGTTTTGGAATTAAGAAGTGGGCCACGTTGGCAGCTTGGAGAGGAGAGCCACGAAATAAGCAAATGAATTAGCAGCATTATTATATCAAGTGGGCTTAAGGATTTCAAGAGCAGCTCATGAATTGAATGCCACATGCCACGTTACTCTAGCAGCATGCAAAAGAGAAGCAGCTCACGGTTCACGTGCTTGACTAAAGGAGCAGTTCACATGCTTTACCAAAGTGGATTTGAAGCTGCTGGACAGTGCACTCTCCCGCTGGGGCGGGGAGTTTGTGAAGGATACTCCCGCTGGGGCGGGGAGGTGGAAAAATGGCCAGCAACTTGTCCTTTTACGACACAGATTGGTATAGCAATTAGGGATAATTAGGGTTGCTTTCTTGGGTTATAATAGGGGCTGAAGTAACATGTATAGGGGATCTGATATATTCATAAAACTATTCTTCTCTATAATTCTTTGGTGTTTTCTATGGCTATGGATAACTAAGTTCTTGTTCTTGGATTAAGAAGACGGAAGCCTTGGATTAATACACTGTGAGATATAATTGATTATAATTGTTCAATTATTATTTTGAGTATTAATTATTCTTCTGTGCTTGAATTATATGATTTATTTGTTTAATTGATAGGGTACACACTAGTTTATTATTCATTAAAATCTACTGCTAAATTAGATATCAAATCCGTAATTGTTTGATCACTCTAATTTACGAAGAAACTAAGATTAATAATTGACTGCATTTCACAAGATTATTATATCTTAGGGAGGATATTCAACTGAATTAAATACAACCGCTTGTGCTTGTGTTGTTTAGCTTCATCAGTTTTTCTAATTCTTAAAGCTTCTACTAGATTAAAGCTCTTGTCTGAGGTTATTTAGTAGATAGGGTTATTTAGATCGCTTGTTTCTATCTAACTAAAATTAAGGAAAGACATGGAATAATTCTAATTGATGAGTTAATTCTAACGATGAATATTCAAAGTATTAATTGTGTATGCTTGAGTCAATGATCATTGTATGTTTCTAAGGTGGAAGTTGACTTAACCCAAGGTTTGTTCTCCTGAGTTAATTCGTTACATTATTTTACACATTAGTTTAATATTAGTTAATAACATTCAAAAATCCCCCTTTTTTGGATTACAAAGTAGAAAAATAGATTAATCAGTCCCTATGGGATCGACTCTTACATGCACTACTACATAATTATCTTTTGTGGTAAGGTTTTATTTTTGGTTGTCTGCGACAATACACCAAATTTTGGCGCCGTTGCCGGGGGACTGATTTTAGTTTATTTTTATATTTTTGTAATCCCTATTTTATTTTTGTTTTTATATTTTTTAAGTAATTTGAATTTCCTTGATTGTTTATGCCCTAAACTCGATCTACTAATCAAGGTGATTTAAAGTGTGATCCAGATAAAGAGAGAACTAGTCGCAGATTAAGGAAAGAAGTTCGGGAAAATTGTGAAGAAAAGAAAGCCATGGCAGCAAATCGAACCCTGAAAAAGCTTTCGGCTCCTGATGTGAACCAACAACCCTTATACATAACTTTCCTTAATCTTGATACTAATACTCACTTTGAATTGAAATCTGGATTAATACATCTTCTACCTTCTTTTCATGGTTTGGCAGGTGAAGATCCCCACAAACACTTGAAGGAATTCCATGTGGTATGCACGAGTATGAAACCTACCTGAGTAACCGAGGAGCAGATCAAGCTAAGACCCTTCCCATTTTCTCTGAAAGATTCAGCTAAGGATTGGCTATACTATCTACCCTCCGAAAGTATCACCACATGGGAAGAGATCAAAAGACTTTTTAGATAAATATTTTCCAGCTTCAAGGGCGGTCAACATTAGAAAGTCAATTTGTGGTGTGAGGCAGAACAATGGAGAAATCCTACATGAGTATTGGGAACGTTTCAAGAGATTATGTGCCAGTTGCCCTCATCACCAAATCATTGATCAGCTTCTCATCCAATACTTTTATGAAGGTCTCAATTGTACCGATAGAAGCATGATTGACGCTGCTAGTGGCGGAGCGTTGGTGGATAAGACTCCCGAAGCTGCAAGAAACCTAATTGCAAATATGGCAACCAACTCTCAAAAATTTGGCACTAGACTAGATTCTGCACCTAGGAATACTAATGAGGTACAAATTTATACTATTGAACAACAAATTACGAGTTTAACTTCTCTTGTTCGTCAACTGGTGCGGGTAACACACAATAGGTAAAAGCTTGCAGAATTTGTGCAGTAGTCGGACATCCGACAGATATGTGCCCAACTCTCCAAGAGGAACCAGGTGAATAGGTAAATGTAGCAGGAGGATTTCCTGGGCAACCACAAAGGAAATATGATCCCTATTCAAATACGTATAATCCTGGATGGAGGGATCATCCTAAGTTTAGCTACGGGAATCCACAAGCAAGTCAACCCGCACCTCAAACTTTTCCAAATCAGCAGCATTACCAATTGTCGTATCCCAATAGACAACAACAAGGCCAATTTTCTCACCCTAGTATGTCTTTAGAAGATATTAATTGTTAAATCACTTGCCACTAACACGTTACAATTTCAACAGGAAACGAGGGCAAGTATTCATAATTTAGGTATGCAAGTGGGACAAATGGCAACTGCAATTAGTCGATTAGAAGCGCAAAGCTCTGGAAAATTACCCTCTCAAACAGTGGTGAACCCAAAAGAAAATGTAAGTGCAATCACTTTGATGAATGGTAAAGAGATAGCAATTCCAAAAAAGATAGTGCCTACACCACAAAATCAAAACAATGCAGACAAAGAAAAAGAAGAAGCTGACAGCAGTGTTCTGAAGGATAAGAATGAACCAAAGCGTAAATTTCCCCCTCTCTCTGAATATAAACCGGTACCCCCTTTCCCTCTTGCTTTAACAAAAAATAGAAAATACGAGAAAAATTCATATTTGTATGAAACTTTTCGTAAATGCGAGGTAAATATTCCATTGTTAGATTCTATTAATCAAGTACCTCTTTATGCTAAATTTTTGAAAGAATTGTTTACACATAAGAGGAAACAAGAATTGAAAAAATATAAAAAGGTAAGGGTAGGGGAGAATGTCTTAGCAGTTATTCAAAGAAAACTCCCTACTAAGTGCCAAGATTCGAGTATGTTCACTATTCCATGCACGATAGGTAGCACTAGAATTGAAAAAGCCATGTTAGACATAGGAGCTTCCATAAATGTCATGCCATATTCTATATATGCTAATCTATCACTAGAACCTTTGAGTAAAACTAGTATTGTAATACAGCTGGCTGACAGATCTAATGTTTATCCTAGAGGTGTAGTTGAGGATGTCCTTGTGCAAGTCAATAATTTGATCTTTCCTTCTAATTTTTATGTGCTTGATATGGAAAACGATGACCAAAATGCTCCTATTTTGTTAGGAAGACCATTTTTAAAGACATCAAAGACTAAAATAGATGTTCATAGTGGTACACTTTTAATGGAATTTGATGGCAAAAGTGTTAAATTTAATATTTATGATGCCATGCAATACCCCACTGATGATAAATCTGTTTATTCAAATGATGTGATTAACTCTTTAGCACAGGAAATCGTGAACATAATGGTAAGGATAAATTAGAAAGTGCACGTAGTAAGAACATTGATGAAGCAAGTGCGAATTTGACATTGACCACCGAGTTGCAAGCAACTGTAACAGCTTTGCATGACGCTCCAAAATCAGGTAACATCGTTTATGCTGATTTGCCGATTTCTAACGAGAAGTCTTTACCCTCTATTTTGCAGGCACCAATTGGATTTGAAGCTTTTTCCTAGTCGACTGCATATTTCTATGAGGGTTTCTGCGAGGAAAAAAATGGAGAATGTGGACCTTGAAGGATCTGGTCTACACGAATTCACTCAAAGGAAATGTTGGGTCGAGCCAAAGACCATAAACAAAGGCGCTGCATGGGAGGCAACCCATAGGGGAGTATCTCTTTACTTTTCTTTGCATTTTAGTTTACATTGGGGAGAATGTAAGTTTTAAGTGTGGGAGAAGGATTTAGGATACTTATTATTATTATTATTAATTTTTTATTTTTATTATTTTTTCTATTTTTTTTAGAATTTTATGGGTATATTCACTGCAAACCCTCACGAGACAAAACTCGTCCACTTGGGGTAACCTTGGGATTTAAAGGCTTGTTGCACATGCTAAGTGCAATCGTGTTTCCTACGAAAATGGGGTAGTTTTAGGATGTCACTTAAGCGATAAGTTAATTTGGGTTTTGATTCTTGACCAATGATAAAATTTTGATTTATTTGTGATAACTTCTAGGAGGGCTGATAAACATTGGGTAATCTAAATTTGGTTTTCTTTGTTGATCACTACTTTATTTGAGACCCTTCAATATTGAGCACATATCCATTCGAACCAGTTTTGACTTGGAAGAAATTTATCTGATTGAATGTCTAGGGAAGAAACTTTGAACTCTATCATTTGTTTGATCATTACTTGAAGTTGATATGAGGAGGTATTATTTAAGAAAGGGGAAATTATTTAGGCAAAGTGTGCAAGATTGAAAGAAAGAAATAAAATTAAAAGAGAAAAGAAATGATTCATGTGGTGGGATGAGATGGAGCGTAAAACGCACTCACTCATAAACACGTGACATGCGAGATGGAGCGTAAAACGCACTCGCAGGTAAGATGAAGCATAAAATGCACTTACCAAAGAAAAGAAAAGAAAACTAAGATAGAAAGAAAAGCCTTTTGATCCTTTAATGTTATATGCTGGTGTTAGCTGAGATTTGTGATAAAACTGTTGGGTTTGTACGAAATCGTGACGCAATCAAATTGCAAAAATTAGCGGAAGCATGGTATATCAGAGTTTAAAAAATTTCTACAAAACCATTACCCGGATCATCCTTTATGCAAATTATTAATTTAAAACGATAAATAAGAAGTTATGGAATCATACCCTTGTAGAACGAAGCTTCCACAGGTACTAGTTCAACTCCTTGTTCTTCGTGATCTCCTTGAATTTTCGGATTAGATTCCTTCCTTTGATCAACGTTAGCCACCCAAGTGTTTGGCCTCTAGAGGTGATCCACCAAGAAAGAAGAATTATCAAGAAGGAGGGTGTTTGGCTAAACCTTAGTTTTCTATCCTCTATAGAAAAGGAGTACTCTCCAACAATTGGAATTGCATCAAGTAATATCTATTATAAGACTTCTCTTATATAGATATTAGTCAACCCTTCTAATCCTATTAGACATGGGATTTCTTTTAATTAATTAAACTCCTTTAATTAATTTAGGCTTCCCACCACATGGGAATAATTAATTAAATTCATTTAATTAATTTGTCTCCTAATCTTATTAGGAATAAATGAGAGTACTAATATTAAATTAATTACTAAACTCCTTTAGAAATTAAAATAATAATAATATTAATAAGACTCCTCTTATTAATTTATATTTAATATTTCCAAAATATTAAATAATAAATATTAAGCTATTTAATTTATTCTATCACCATAGATTAAATTAATTTCACTTAATACATTATTACGATTATGCCATTACCTTCTTAAATAATTATTCTTCCTTTTATGGTGTGACCCTTTAGGTTCTCCATATTAAACCGGTTGTGAATAAATCAATTAAAACAATTTTAATCTTATTTAAATAAATAAATTAAACTAATAATCTATTTAAATAAATAATATTTATTCTACAATAGGGATAAGCCTCCCTAGCGATCAACGACTTTTCAGATAATATAGATTTCAACATTAATCATAAAAGAACCTGTGAGTTAATAGTTACCATACAATTCAATCCTTCCACCATACAATGTCCCAATTAAATATAAGACATGAATTTACTATCAAGTCTTATTTTATTTAATTATATGTATTTCGATTAGAAAATGCACAACTCCAAATAATGTAAATTAGAAACTCCTTTCTAATTTCATTTTACCTTGGCCAAGGATTCCTGGGTTGTCATTTAACGAATCACATAGGACATATCTCCTCCTTTACTAGAGGTGGTAGATTCTTTATTGATCATTCATTGTCTCCATATGTAACTCATTATACCCAAGCATACCCTTTTATATACCCTAAAGGGCTTTAAGGAATAAGTCAAAGTATAATTCATTACATACAAGATACTATGATGATCTCAAGTCCAAGGATCACTTGTACTACTATCACATTAGGAATTCCTATTGACAGGCGAGTAAAACTCTATTAGGTATTCCATAGCGAGTCACGTTCAGTGAACTTATTCTCCAATAAGCACCTACATACTTGCTTTAGTGTCTCCACACAAATGATTATGAGATCAATCATCCTCATCTAATGAGCAAGCAACATATGTACTAATCTATCCGGATTTACTAATCCCCTTTTTAGTAATCCCATGATTAGGAACTATTTTAGTTTTAGAGCTTTCTAAGAATTTAGATCTCATTGGCATGATCATCATCATGATTCTAAAAGCATTGCTTAAAACTATGGGTTATTTACATATTATAAAAACAGCACCATGTAGATAATTAAATGCCTTTAATAAATGAATATTTTTATTAATAAATAAATAAGATTGCCTCCAAAGTATATATGCTTTATCATCATACATGATTGGCTTGTATGCATACTACTTTCAATCTCCCACTTGCACTAAAGCCAATCGCCATGGTATCTCATACCCAACTTCTCTAAGTGACGATCAAACTGCTGTTGTGTTAAAGCTTTAGTTAATGGATCTGCAATGTTGTCTTGAGAGTCTACACTCTCCTCTTTCAATGATTTCTTTAATCAAAGTGCCGCAACACATGTTTAGATTCAAGATGAGACTTAGGACCTATTCCTAGTTCTGTAATGAACTTTTCATCTAAAACATCAACTTGCAGCTTCACTTACAGTTATATACTTTGTCTTTGTCACTAAACCAACAACCTTTTGTTGTTTGGAACCTTTTCAATTCACTGCACCATCTTTCAAGGTAAACACATACCCTGAAACAAATTTACTGTCATCTTGGTTTGTTTGAAAACTTGAGTCTGTGAATCTCTTGAGTTTTAATTCAGACCCACCGTAGACAAGAAAAATATCTTTAGTCCTTCTCAAGTACTTTAGGATATTCTTCACTGCCTTCCAGTGCTCTTCTCCAGGGTTTGACTGGTATCTGCTCATTACACTAAGTGCATGAGCAACATCCGGTCTAGTACATATCATACCGTACATGATAGATCATATTGCAGAAGCATAAGGGATCTTACTCATACGGTATCTCTCCCCAGGTGTCTTTGGGGCCTGTTTCTTGGAGAGATGTATTCCATGGCTCATCGGCATGAGACCTCTTTTGGAATCTTCCATGCTAAACCTCTTTAGCATTGCATCAATGTACGTTCCTTGGGATAAACCAAGCATCCTTTTAGATCTATCTCTATAGATCTTTATCCCCAAAATATAGGATGCTTCTCCCAAGTCCTTCATGGAGAAGTGTTTAGATAACCAGATTTTAATCGATTGTAGCATAGGAATGCCATTCCCTATCAGTAATATATCATCAACATATAATACAAGGAATGAAACTGCGCTCCCACTAACCTTCTTGTTCACACATGGTTCATCGTCGTTTTTAACAAAATCAAACTCTTTGATTGTCTCATCAAAACGAATGTTCCATCTACGAGAAGCTTGCTTCAATCCATAAATGGATCGTTGCAGCTTACAGACTTGATTTGTTCCAACCTTTGAAACAAATCCCTCTGGCTGTGTCATATACACATCCTCCTCAAGTTTCCCATTGAGGAAGGCCGTTTTCACGTCCATCTGCCAGATCTCATAGTCGTTATAAGCTGCAATCGCAAGCAAAATCCGAATGGACTTGAGCATAGCTACTGGTGAGAAGGTTTCATCATAGTCAACTCCTTGTCTTTGTTTGAAACCATTTGCAACCAGTCGGGTCTTATAGGTCTCTACCTTGCCGTCCGCTCCAGTCTTTCTTTTAAAGACCCATTTACACCCAATAGGCTTAATGCCTTCAGGTGGTGAAATCAAAGTCCATACTTTGTTTTCATACATGGAGTCCATTTCGAATTTCATAGCTTCAAGCCATTTTCCTGAGTCTTTATTACTCATAGCCTGTTCGTAATTCAATGGATCATCATCATTCATGATGTGTACCTCATCGTCATCCTCTATAACGAATCTATATCTCTCAGGTATCTTCGGTACTCTTCCAGATTTACGAACAGGGTGTGGTATAGTAGGTTCTTCTACTTTGTCAGGTACCTGACTTTGATTCGTGGTAATTTGTGGGTCTTGAACTTCTTCAAGATATATCTTACTCCCACTGACCCCTTCATGGATAAAATTCTTTTCCAAGAAGGCAGTATGTTTCGCAACAAACACCTTTTGATCAGTTGGATGATAGAAATAATACCCTAAAGTTTCTTTAGGGTATCCCACAAATCTACACTTATCGGATTTAGTCTGTAGCTTATCGTTTTCAAACTTTTTGACATAAGCTGGACAACCCCAAGTCTTAACATGCTTAAGATTTGGTTTCCTCCCCTTCCATATCTCATATGGAGTCTTTGGGGCGGATTTGGTAGGTACCATGTTAAGTAGGTATGCAGCCGTTTCTAGGGCATATCCCCATAAGGAAATTGGAAGGTCGGTAAAACTCATCATAGATCGAACCATGTCCAACAGTGTTCGATTTCTCCTTTCAGATACTCCATTTAACTGTGGTGTACCTAGAGGAGTCCATTGTGAGATTATACTATTTTCTTTGAGATAATTGAGAAACTCACCGCTTAAGTATTCTCCACCTCAATCTGATCGAAGTATCTTTATACTCTTGCCCGTTTGTTTCTCTACTTCACTTCTGAACTCTTTGAACTTTTCAAATGATTCTGACTTGTATTTCATTAAATACACATCCAAATCTTGAGTGATCATCAGTGAAAGTAATAAAATAAGAATACCCAGCCCGTGCACTTGTTGTCATAGGCCCACAAACGTCTGTGTGAATCAATGCCAACAACTCTGTAACTCTTTCTCCTCTTCCACTAAAAGGAGATTTAGTCATTTTACCCATGAGACAAGATTCACAGGTTGGATATGATTCATAATCGGATAGCTCGAGGAGCCCATCTTTATGCAACTTGGATAATCTTGTTTCATTGATATGACCGAGTCTACAGTGCCACATGTAGGTATAATTAATATCATCTCTTTTCCTTTTCTTAGTTTGTTCAATTTGAAATATATTTTCTTGTAAGTCAAGTGTATAAAGTCCATTTCGCAAATTTCCAATACCATATAAAACATCGTCTTTATAAATAGAACAACTATTGTTCTTTATAACAACGTTAAATCCTTCCATATCCAATACAGAAATTGAAATAATGTTTTTAATAATATTCGGAACATAATAACAATTATTAAGATAAATGGACTTGCCCGAAGGCATTTGCTAAATAATAAGTTCCTACAGCTAATGCAGCAACCTTTGCTCCATTCCCTACTCGTAGGATCACCTCATCATTGTTCAGCTTTCTACTTCTGACCAGTCCCTTCACATTATTACATATGTGAGAACCACAGCCGGTATCCAATACCCAAGTAGAATTTTGACTTTCTGAAAAATTAATTTCAATCATGAACAAACCTTGATTGGAAGTTGAAGTTTCTCCAAGCTTCTTCTTTGCCAGAAACTTCTTGCAGTTCCTCTTCCAATGACCCGGCTCATTGCAATGGAAGCACATTCCTTTGCTAGCTGGATCAGATTTCTTTTGTTCCTTTATGTTCACTTTGCCCTTGGTCATCCGAGATCGGAAGAGCTTCTTAGATATCTTATATCTAGCAGTCCTACTTTGTTCACCATACAACTCCTTGAGGTGAATCAACATAGTAGGAGCATCCATATTTTCGTGCTGACGCTGAAGCTCGTTATTCATAGATGCGAGCATGATGCATTGAGTCACAGATGCATCATCTTGCCACTTTACAATGGTGGCAATCTCTTCCTCAGAGGCTGTTTCTGGAACAGTTCCAGGGACATGTGAGTTTAGGACATAAGAAATCTTTTCAGCAGTGAGAACTATTCTCAGATTTCTTAGCCAGTCTGTATAATTCGGCCCGGTAAGCTTATTAGCATCAAGTATGCTTCGCAGTGAAATTAGTGATTTTGACATTTTTAAAATTTTGCATGTGAAAAACAACATTTTAGCAAACATTCATTTTATTAATTTTGCATACCAAAATAAATTTAGGTCTTTATTTTAAATTGGTATCTCCCACTATTTTTATCAAACTATATTACCCTCACTTATATAGTTCGACAACATCTAATTAAAGATTTGCTAGTGAGAATAAGGATCCCATTTCAAATGTATATAACCTTGTGGATAGCACAACAAGCGATATACAAATAAATAGGTAGACAACTCTTGTCAATTACATCACCATGTAATTCCTTTTATTTTGCCTCTTAAATCATAATGGTCAAGTGTGTGCACATCCGAACTAAAATAATTTAAGTTAAGTCCAGCCTAGCACTTCCATAAATTCAAAAAAGAAAAATGTTCGTCCTTGTGGATAGCACAACAAGACTAGATTGTTCAATTTTCTTGATAAGCATCAAATGTGATTAATTAACATCTTAAATATGCAATACTCGCCTTGTGGATAGCACAACAAGCTCATATTAAATATTTAATACTCTATTAATTTATCATGCTAGAAGGCGACGTTCGATATTCCAAATATCATTTGAACGCTTCGGACTTAATATTATTTCTTTGAGGGGTTTGTTATTATTTGTCTCATCTTGTTTAGCGCGCATGCACATATATATATAAAATACGCGTTATTATATTAAACATGCGAAGCATGTTTGCATAAAATATAATATATATAATATTTAGCATGCAATATAGAATACTATATTCTACCCAGATTGATTATGGACTTTTATTCTAGTTTGGTTCACTAGAGCCACTAAGTGAACCAAAAGGTCAAACCTAGGAGTGCAAGAATTTAAATTTAAACGTAACTATTACATTTAAACCCGGGCTCCATACAAACGGGTCTTCACGCGCTCCTTGGCTCCTTGGTCTCCAATTTTTTCAAGATAATTCTAACTATTTCTATTACATTAAACTATTTAATTTAAATAGAAACCTTGATCAGCAGTCAAGGGGAAGTACATAGGAGGGAGATAGAATTTTACATCAAGAAAAAAATTAGAGAAGACGAGGTACGCATACCCCATTTAATAAAACTCATTCATTCAAGCATTCAACTAAAATAAAATCCAATCACATTGGTCAAATAGTCCATAATCAATCCCCATTTATTATTCATACATATCACCATATATATCAATAAATAAATATTCATCTCATGAATTAAAACATTCCATATATATATGAGTATCATTTAATGGGCAATTTTAAATTGCATGAAATCCAAT
This sequence comes from Panax stipuleanatus, assembly GCA_020205555.1. Taxonomy (NCBI): domain Eukaryota; kingdom Viridiplantae; phylum Streptophyta; class Magnoliopsida; order Apiales; family Araliaceae; genus Panax; species Panax stipuleanatus. Next base: position 57,549,172 of record CM035119.1, read on the forward strand.
TTCAAGATTAAAATAAACTCTTTATTTTAATTATAAAATTATTTAGAATATAATATATAAATATATCATATTTATTTTTTAAAAAGAAGTCACCTTCTTTTATTAAAAGAGTCCTGCAGGTTTATTAAAAAAGTCCTTTCCTGATGGGTCACCTTCTTTTTGGAGTAAGAAAGAGACAACACCTTTTCTTTGCAGAACTCAAGATTAGCACCAAAAAAAAAATATTGTGATTCGTCCAAAAAAAAAGTCTTTTTTTTTTCCTTAAAAAATATAATTTTATACAATAAAATTATGCCCAATAAATTATTTTAAATACATACCCATATGTATATGAAATCAAAAATAAATTAATAATTGCATAAAGATTTGGCTCTGATACCACTGTTGGGTTTGTACGAAATCGTGACGCAATCAAATTGCAAAAATTAGCGGAAGCATGGTATATCAGAGTTTAAAAAATTTCTACAAAACCATTACCCGGATCATCCTTTATGCAAATTATTAATTTAAAACGATAAATAAGAAGTTATGGAATCATACCCTTGTAGAACGAAGCTTCCACAGGTACTAGTTCAACTCCTTGTTCTTCGTGATCTCCTTGAATTTTCGGATTAGATTCCTTCCTTTGATCAACGTTAGCCACCCAAGTGTTTGGCCTCTAGAGGTGATCCACCAAGGAAGAAGAATTATCAAGAAGGAGGGTGTTTGGCTAAACCTTAGTTTTCTATCCTCTATAGAAAAGGAGTACTCTCCAACAATTGGAATTGCATCAAGTAATATCTATTATAAGACTTCTCTTATATAGATATTAGTCAACCCTTCTAATCCTATTAGACATGGGATTTCTTTTAATTAATTAAACTCCTTTAATTAATTTAGGCTTCCCACCACATGGGAATAATTAATTAAATTCATTTAATTAATTTGTCTCCTAATCTTATTAGGAATAAATGAGAGTACTAATATTAAATTAATTACTAAACTCCTTTAGAAATTAAAATAATAATAATATTAATAAGACTCCTCTTATTAATTTATATTTAATATTTCCAAAATATTAAATAATAAATATTAAGCTATTTAATTTATTCTATCACCATAGATTAAATTAATTTCACTTAATGCATTATTACGATTATGCCATTACCTTCTTAAATAATTATTCTTCCTTTTATGGTGTGACCCTTTAGGTTCTCCATATTAAACCGGTTGTGAATAAATCAATTAAAATAATTTTAATCTTATTTAAATAAATAAATTAAACTAATAATCTATTTAAATAAATAATATTTATTCTACAATAGGGATAAGCCTCCCTAGCGATCAACGACTTTTCAGATAATATAGATTTCAACATTAATCATAAAAGAACCTGTGAGTTAATAGTTACCATACAATTCAATCCTTCCACCATACAATGTCCCAATTAAATATAAGACATGAATTTACTATCAAGTCTTATTTTATTTAATTATATGTATTTCGATTAGAAAATGCACAACTCCAAATAATGTAAATTAGAAACTCCTTTCTAATTTCATTTTACCTTGGCCAAGGATTCCTGGGTTGTCATTTAACGAATCACATAGGACATATCTCCTCCTTTACTAGAGGTGGTAGATTCTTTATTGATCATTCATTGTCTCCATATGTAACTCATTATACCCAAGCATACCCTTTTATATACCCTAAAGGGCTTTAAGGAATAAGTCAAAGTATAATTCATTACATACAAGATACTATGATGATCTCAAGTCCAAGGATCACTTGTACTACTATCACATTAGGAATTCCTATTGACAGGCGAGTAAAACTCCATTAGGTATTCCATAGCGAGTCACGTTCAGTGAACTTATTCTCCAATAAGCACCTACATACTTGCTTTAGTGTCTCCACACAAATGATTATGAGATCAATCATCCTCATCTAATGAGCAAGCAACATATGTACTAATCTATCCGGATTTACTAATCCCCTTTTTAGTAATCCCATGATTAGGAACTATTTTAGTTTTAGAGCTTTCTAAGAATTTAGATCTCATTGGCATGATCATCATCATGATTCTAAAAGCATTGCTTAAAACTATGGGTTATTTACATATTATAAAAACAGCACCATGTAGATAATTAAATGCCTTTAATAAATGAATATTTTTATTAATAAATAAATAAGATTGCCTCCAAAGTATATATGCTTTATCATCATACATGATTGGCTTGTATGCATACTACTTTCAAAAACAAGTGGTTGAGTTTATCTTTCTCCTTTAAGGCTTCAATTTCATAAGTTTTTCTGTAGTCGGTTTGGTTTGATATAGGTGGATTCACACACGCACAAGGGGTTGAGAATAAAGTAAGATTGATAGAGAAAGTTGGGTTTCGGATGATACATTATTTTGAAGTTTCCCAGAATTATTGTTTTGAATTTTTGAGGTCAATGTTGAAATCCATAATAACTCATGGCTTAAGTTTGGCATATTTGTTTAGTTGAATTTTTGTGTTATAGTTTATTTTTATTTTGCCCGAGGATGAGCAAAAGATAAGTGTGGGGGAATTAGATAAGGATGAAATATGTTGTATTTTATTCCCTTAATACTTATTCTTTTAAATTTATTTTGTACCTAAATGCATTCATTGTTCTTATATTTTTATTTTAGGTACAATTGCGCCAAGAAAGCAAAATGGATGCAAAAAGGAGCTCTAAGGGTCAATCTAGTAGCTCACAAATTAAAGCAGCCCAAGGTTGGTTTTGGAATTAAGAAGTGGGCCACGTTGGCAGCTTGGAGAGGAGAGCCACGAAATAAGCAAATGAATTAGCAGCATTATTATATCAAGTGGGCTTAAGGATTTCAAGAGCAGCTTATGAATTGAATGCCACATGTGGGCCACGTTACTCCAGCAACAAGCAAAAGAGAAGCATCTCACGGTTCACGTGCTTGACTAAAGGGAGCAGTTCACGTGCTTGACCAAAGGGTATTTGAAGCTGCTAGACAGTGCACTCTCCCGCTGGAGCGGGGAGTTTGCGAAGGATACTCCCGCTGGAGCGGGGAGGAGGAAAAATGGCCAGCAACTTGTTCTTTTGCGACACGGATTGGCATAGCAGTTAGGGATAATTAGGGTTGCTTTCTTGGGTTATAAATAGGGGCTGAAGTAACATGTATAGGGGATCTGATATATTCATAAAACTATTCTTCTCTATAATTCTTTGGTGTTTTCTATGGCTATGGATAGCTAAGTTCTTGTTCTTGGATTAAGAAGACGGAAGCCTTGGATTAATACACTGTGAGATCTAATTGATTGTAATTGTTCAATTATTATTTTGAGTATTGATTATTCTTCTGAACATGAATTATATGATTGATTTGTTTAATTGATAGGGTGCACACTAGTTTATTATTCATTGAAATCTACTGCTAAATTAGATATCGAATCCGTAATTGTTTGGTCACTCTAATTTGCGAAGCAACTAAGATTAATAATTGACTGCAGATCACGAAATTATTATATCTTAGGGAGAATATTCAACTGAATTAAATACAACCGCTTGTGCTTGTGTTGTTTAGCTTCATCGATTTTTCTATTTCTTAAAGATTCTACTAGATTAAGCTTTTAGCGCTTGTCTGAGGTTATTTAGTAGATAGGGTTATTTAGATCGCTTGTTTCTATCTAACTAGAATTAAGGAAAGGCATGGAATAATTCTAATTGGTAAGTTAATTCTAATGATGAATATTCAAAGTATTAATTGTGTATGCTTGAGTCAATGATCAGTGTATGTTTCTAAGGTGAAAGTTGACTTAACCCAAGGTTTGTTTTCCTGAGTTAATTCGTTACATTATTTTACACATTAGTTTAATATTAGTTAATAACATTCAAAAATCCCCCTCTTTTGGAATACAAAGTAGAAAAATAGATTAATCAGTCTCTGTGGGATCGACTCTTACTTACACTACTACATAATTATCTTTCGCAGTAAGGTTTTATTTTTGGTTGTCTTCGACAGTACACCACTTGTTTTACTGTGAAAGCAAAATTAGCTGAAAATATTTATTTCTTTTGCATGTTAATTATTGATTATTATACTTGCTGAGCAATTAAATGCTCATTCCTGCTTTATTATAAATGTTTTCAGTTAAGAAAGATGAAGCCGAGAGTTCTGGAAAGGATAAGGGCAAAGAAAAAATGACAGCTTAGCTAGCAGGATCTTATGTAATAGATAGGTTTTTGGGTGACATTACTACATACCTATCATGTTAAGACTTATTGAAAGGTTTTTGTACTTGGGGTAGAAGCACTTTAATGTAATAACTTTAATTTATTAATGCTTTAAGTTTGTTAATAATTAGAATCGTGTAGCACCAAATGTAGGTTTTAAGTACTTATTTTTGGGGGCGTCACAAGTTGGTATCAAAGCTGTAGGTTTAAAGCTTTAGGTTGGGTTACCTTGGGTTAGAACCTTAAGATAAATTAGTTAGAAAATGAGGGAGATAATTTATGTGGAGTTAAGTAGTATGAATGTTAGAAATTCATTTATAAGAATGATAGTGATAATAAAATAATGTATAGATAACTATTAATTGTTATTTGTATATAAATGCATGTAATAAGTACTAATGAAATTATTGTTATCATTTTCTTATAGATGTCTGAGGTCCAGGTAGAATTTGAAGAGCAGATAGGTCAACCACCGATAGAACCACAACATGTGCATATACCAGTGGTAGAGATAGACTCCGAGCCTGAGGAAAATGAGGATCCTAAGGTGGGATTATTTTTAGAAGAACTGGATGGAGCTCTAGAGGATAATAAGTTTGAGGATATATCGCCAGGGATGCAGGAAGCTTTAGCTCAGTTAGGAGCTATGATTCATAATCTGATGGGTTAGAAGATAGATTTGATAGACAAGTTGCAGGTAGTTGAGAATAGAAACCAATACCTAGAGGGTTAACTGTAGAATTTGCAAATAGATTATCATGAACTCCAGAACATCAGGACTTATGAATTACAGAGGCAAGAGGAGTCAGACCAGTATAGCCGTCATGTAGAGTATAATTTGAGAATATGGAAAAAGAAGGCTAGGGAAATGGGGCAGGAATATAATACTTCTCTGGAAAGGGTGCAAGTAGCAATCTGGGAGTATCCCAATGAGGTGGGACAGTTTAGGCTTTCAATCACTCGTGCCTGAGTGATAGCTATTGTAGAAGATGAGCGTGTTAAAATTAATGTTGCGGGACACAAGGGAGTCTAGTGGCTGGGTTTTCATGGGAAAAATGTGACTTTTGGAGAAACTTTTGTATATATGTGTAAATATGGTAGTCAGTAGGTGATCCCAACTTTTGGTATTAATATTGGGAATACTTTTGGGGAATCTTAACTTAGTGGTAGTTAAGGATTCAACCAAGAAAAGAAACATCTTTTGATGTACAGAGAGTATGAAATGTAAATAGCAAGTGAATGCTATGGTTATGTAAACAGCTGAAAATGTTAGGAGTTAAGTAAAAGAACATGTTTAATATTTAATAAAATATTGGATGTGTTTTTTTTATGTGTATGAATTTTTTTGTATATATGTGTAAGCAATAAGTTTGATAATAATAAATTTTATTAAACAGATAATGTTGTGAAGAGTTCGAGGTCGAGGTCAAGGAAGACCAGCAGGGAACAGGAACATAAATAGGGATGAAGAACCAATAATGATAATAATAATCAAGGTGGAGGTCAGGAGGATCCAATGCAACATTTTATTGATCGTTTAGTGGGAAATTTTCAAAATAGAGATGTTCCTAACCCGAATGTGAATATACCAGTCATTCATATGGCTAGTTTCAAAGATTTTAAAACTGTTGGACCACCAGAATTTTGAGGTACTACTGAACCAGTAGAAGCTCAATCTTGGATACAAGAAATTGAGAAAGCATTTGAAATATCAAGGGTTGGGGCTGAGCAGAAAACTTCGTTTGCCACTTATATATTAAAAGGGGAAGCGAATTTATGGTGGGAAGCAAATAAGACGAGTTGGCGCAGGAGTAATTAGTTGGGAAAGATTTAAAGAAATTTTCTTTGAAAATTATTTTCCTCCTGGTATGTAGAGTAGGATGGAAGTTCGATTTCTAGAACTTAAACAAAATGATATGACAGTATCACAGTATGCAGCTAAATTTAATGAGCTGGCTCGATTTGCTCCACACCAGGTGGATACTGAGGAGAGGAAAACAAGACGTTTTGAGCAAGGATTGAAGCCTTGGATTTATAATAAATTGTATGTTCTGCAAATCAGATCTTTTGGTGCAATTCTTGAAAAAGCAATTATCGCTGAAGGAGGTAGTGAGGCAATGAATATTTACAAAAAGGATCAGAAAAATAAAGGAAAGATTAAGGGAATGGTTAAGACAGAAATGAGTAGTGGAAGTGGAATTAATAAGAAGAGGAAATGAAATAACCCTGGTAATGTTTATCCTAGTGGTCAGCAGAAGAAAAAGATTGAACCTTGTAAGAAATATGGGAAGAACCATTCTGGAGTTTGCTTGAAGGGAAAGACTGTGTGCTACAAATGTGGACAGGAAGGTCACATCTCTCCAAACTGCCCTAATCCAAAGAGGAGTCTTAGTTGTTTCGTTTGTGGAGCATTGGATCATCTGGCAAGGAATCGTCCGAATAAGGAAACTGAAGGAGGAACTGGCAACAAAGGAAATAGTAGCGGGAAAGTAGGAGTACTAGGTATAACTCAGCAGAATAGGCCGGTCGCCAGAACTTTTAATATGACGGTGCAGAATGCAGTGGCATCAAGGGAAGTAGTTGCAGGTATCGTCTCAATCAACAATATTAATGCTTACGTATTGTTTGATTCTGGAGCAACTTGTTCTTTCGTATACTATTAATTTGATAGACGGTTAGAAATGCCTTTATCAAATTTAGAGATTCCCTTAAAAATTGAGGTTGCCAATAAAGAAGTGTTTCCTGTAGAGCATGTCTACAAGGATTGTTGTGTTAAAATAAAGGAATTTAGTCTAACTGTGGATTTGATTCTGATTCAATTGGGGGAGTTTGATGTTATATTGGGAATGGATTGGCTATTTAAACATGGGGCAACCACTGATTGTCAAAAGAAATTAGTAAACTTTAAACTTACAAAGCAATCTAGGTTGGTGTTTTATGGTACTAAATTTCCAAGACAATCTCGATGTCTGTCAATAATGCAAGCAAAGAAGTTGTTGAAAAAAGGGTGTGAGGGGTATTTGGCTTATGTAGTGGATACTCAACTAGAAATGGGGAAGATAAAATAGATTGAAGTGGTAAATGAATTTATAGATGTTTTCCCAGAGGAAATACCTGGTCTTCCACAGGACAGAGAGGTATAATTTGTGATTGACTTAGTGCCAGGTACGACACCAATTTTGAAAGCACCGTATAGGATGGCTCCTATGGAAATGAAGGAATTGATGATACAATTGCAAGAGTTATTAGATAAGAAGTACATTCAACCTAGTACGTCTCCTTGGGGGGCGCTTGTGTTATTTGTAAAGAAGAAAGATGGATCATTGAGACTTTATATCGACTACAGGGAGTTGAATAAAGTAACGATTAAAAATTAATATCCGTTGCCTAGGATCGACGATCTATTTAATCAATTAAAAGGGGCGAAATATTTTTCAAAGATAGATTTAAGAACTGGATACCATCAGTTGAAGGTAAGAGAAGAAGATGTTCCAAAAATAGCATTCAGAACTCGATATGGTCACTATGAATTTCTGGTAATGTCGTTTGAATTGACGAATGCACCAGTCGCGTTCATGGATATGATGAATCGAGTATTCAAGCCGTACTTGGATATATTTGTGGCTGTGTTTATAGATGATATTCTGGTTTATTCCAAGACACAGAATGAGCTTGCAGAACATTTAAGAATTGTGTTGGAAACACTTAGGAAAGAAAAGTTATATGCGAAGTACAACAAGTGTGAATTTTGGTTAGAAAGAGTTCAGTTTTTGGGTCATGTAATTGACAATGAAGGAATATCGGTGGATCTAGCAAAAGTGGAAGCAGCGATAAATTGGGATCAACCAAAAATGCCAACTGAGGTGCGTAGTTCCTTAGGATTAGCGGGTTACTATAGGAGATTTATTGAAAATTTCTCCAAGATAGCTACTCCGTTAACTAATTTGACGAGGAAGACGGTGAAATTTGAGTGAACAGAAAAATGTGAAGTAAGTTTTCAGGAACTTAAAAGGAAATTAAGCAACGCACCGGCGTTATCTCTACCAGATAATACGGGCAACTTTGTGGTTTATAGTGATGCCTCACATAAAGGATTGGGATGTGTGCTTATGCAACATGGAAAAGTTATTGCTTATGCATCCCGACAATTGAAAGATTATGAGAAGGGGTATCCTACCCACGATTTGGAGTTAGCAGCGGTAGTGTTCGCTTTAAAAATATAGAGACATTATTTATATGGTGAAAAATATGAAATATACGCAGATTACAAAAGTTTGAAATATATATTCACATAAAAAGAATTGAATATGAGGCAAAGGAGGTGGTTGGAATTGATTAAAGATTATGATTGTGAAATTCTTTATCACCCAGGCAAAGCAAATGTTGTGGCCGATGCTCTAAGTAGGAAAGGTCGAGAGAAATTGATGACATTAACTACTCAAGAGGACTTAATAGTAGTAATGGAGAAAATGGAATTAGAGGTGAAATTTTTGGTGGAATGACAGGAAAAATTATATTTTGTGGCAGATGGTTTAACTTTAGTGGAAAAAATTAAGGAAGCATAGCTCAGGGATGAGGAGTGTGTGAAGGTTAAGGAGAAAATCTCTGAAGGAAAAGAAACCAAGTTTAGAGTTGATAATAATGGAGTAATTCGTTTTGAAGGAAGAATTTGGGTTCCATCAGTGTTGGAATTGAAAGAAGAAATTTTATAAGAAGCCTATTGTTCGAGGTATACGATTCACTCTGGGGGTACAAAGATGTATCGAGACCTTCGACAGTATTTTTGGGGGCCAAGTAAGAAAAGAGAGATTGCAGAATATATAAGTAAATGTTTGACTTGTCAAAGAGTAAAAGCTGAACATCAGAAACCAAGTGGGTTATTGCAACCATTGGAAATCCTTGAATGGAAATGGGAACATATCACAATGGATTTCGTGGTAGTACTTTCGAGTAAGCAAAAAGGACTAGATGCTATTTGGGTTATAGTGAATCGATTAACAAAGTCGGCACACTTTTTGCCGATAAAGATTAAATATAACCTGGATCAACTAGCCAAGCTGTATATCAAAGAAATTATTTTTAGACATGGAGTGCCAATATCAATTGTGTCAGATAGGGATCCCAGAATTACCTCAAATTTTTGGAGGAGTTTGCAAGAACATATGGGAACACAATTAAGATTGAGTACAACTTATATCATCCTATGACAGACGAACAATGCAAAAGAACAATACAAACCCTATAAGATATGCTACGAGCTTGTGTGATGGATTTTAAAGGGAGTTGGGATGATCATTTGCCTTTGGTGGAATTTGCGTACAATAATAGCTACCATGCTAGTAAAGGTATGCCTCCATACGAGGCATTGTATGGAAGACAATGTCGAACACCTCTTTGTTGGGATGAAGTTGGAGAACAGAGTTTGTTAGGACCAGAATTGGTGCAACAAACTATAGAGATTGTTAAATTAATACGTATGAGATTGATAACAGCCCAAGATCGTCAGAAGAAGTATGCAGATAAGCATAGACAAAAGAGAGATTTTAAAGTCGGGTCACATGTGTTTCTAAAAGTGTCCCCATGGAAAGGAATGATTCGTTTCGACAAGAAAGGAAAATTGAACCCTCGTTTTATAGGACCATTTGAGATTTGAAGGAAAGTCGGTGAGGTAGCGTATGAAGTAGTCTTACCTTCAGAATTGGAACATGTGCATAATGTCTTTCATGTGTCAGTTTTGCAACCGTATAAAGCAGACTATAAACATGTGATAGAATACGAACCGATTCAGTTTGAGAAAGACTTAACTTATGAGGAGATTCCTATTCAGATACTAGATAGGAAAGAGCAAGTTTTATAGAATAAAGTAATATCTTCAGTAAAGGTATTGTGGAGAAATCATAATGTTGAGGAAGCAACTTGGGAATTAGAAAAGAAGATGAAAGTGAACTATTCGCAGTTGTTTGAATAAGTTTGTTTTGTGATTCCGGGGACGAAATCTTTATAAGAGGGGAAGAATGTAAGAACCTGAAAATTTCTTATATTTTTGTTGTAATAATAATATTAAAATAGTGATTAATTTTTTTTTTATTTACTATATGTGAATTGTGCATGTTTTATGTAGCATGTAATATAGATTTAATAAATATGTATTATGTATATGTATTTATTAAGTAATGAAACAATAATTATTGTGAACAATTGGGATAAAAATTAAATAGGTTGTTTAAGTATATAATTTATATGCTATAACCAAAAGTATTAAAATAAATTCTTATATGGAATTATTTTAATAAAGAAAGAAGATTATAATTATTATAATATCTTAATGAGGTAAATAAATTCTTGTTTGAATTTATGAGAATGAAGAAAAGGATATTATATTTTTTTATAATATCTTAAGTAAGCAATTAATATTAATTGCAAGGGTTATTATGTTATTGCATATTTATTTTATATTTATAGAATGAATATGTAATTAAGATATGTTATGTTCTATTTAAAATATATATTTTATATATATTTGCAAGAGATTAATTAGTTGGAGTAAGTAGTTCTTTAACTAATTAACTTACTAAGAGTGTGGTAATTAAATATAGTTAATATAAGAAGAGATTAATTGAGTTAATTAATAAGTTAACTAAAGATTATTACATAATAATAATTACTGTAGCAAGTGGGCTTTTCCAAGTAAAATTTTTCCTTGCCGTAAGGAAGGGAGGAGTAGGAGATGTATACTATATTCTCCATAAGCTTTGGCTCCAAGTAAATTTAACTTAGTAAATTAGGCAAGCTCTTTTCTTCTTCTTTTTCTCCAACCCGTGACTTCCCTTCCCCCAACTTGGTGAGATTTTTGAATTTTTCTCAATGGTTAAGTAAAAGAGTTTGTGTGAGAGAGTTTGGAGAGGTTGAAGTAAAGGTTAAGGGTGATTAAGCTTGGAGATTAAAGCGGGTGCAAAGGTATAAATTCTTATTGGATTTGAATTTTATTTAAGATTATGTAATGGTATAATTAGTTACTAAATTTCCATTATAAAAGTTGGTAGCTTAATATGTTAATTGGAAGGATTTTTCTTTTTGATCAATCTAAGTGGAAATATATAAAGGTGATATGGAATTATATAAATGTAATTTGGAAAACTAAGTTTGTGAGTAAACTTTAGTTATTCTAGTCTCTTTATTTTATTAGATTTTGTGCATAAACTATGTATGAACTAATGAACATAGTAAGGTTGGGGAATAAATTGGTGTTGTGAGAAGATACAAGGATGGACTATGGGAGAAACCCTTAATAAACGGCTAAGAAATCGAATGAAACTATGAATGCATGTAATATGTTCGATTAAAGGCCATAAAGGATAAAAATGTCCAAAACCTTGGCATTTAAACGAGCTAAAACTTTGGACGAGTCAAGAAAATGTTAACTATAGCTTAGTTAGTAAGGAAGTTTGGTTGAATCGCGTTATGGCGACTTTTGAGCGTTAAACAAAAAGTTGAAAAATCTGTGCGAACTATCAATTTGGACACCCCGTTCGGACAGCTTAATGTACCAAAATATCAGTCCTGATATTTTTTGTGAATATAATTCTGTATGAATTGTGAGGTGACTATAAATTAAATTGAGTGCTAATCTCCTTGTAAGGCAAGTTTCTTAACTTTCTCATATCGAAATTGAGTAATTTTCTTAAACTTTTGCAATTCTTTTATGCGACAGTTATTATAAAAATTATAATTTCCTCATTTGGGGTAATATTTTTAGTTTAATTATATAGAAGCAATTATTTCTTCTTGTTTATATATAATGCTATAGAGATAGAATTTTATTCCAGTCAGCTTCGAAAATTGCATGAGATAACGATGTATACACTGAATAAAACTCAGTATACATGTACAGTTGATATATTTCAAATTCTTTCATTGTAAGTCTTGAAATATAATTGGTTAATTAAGCTATCCATTTATTTTATTCTTCTAAATGGATTATAATGAGCAAGAACTTCCCTAACTTGGGGTTATTTTTATATTACGTTCTGGGGACGGCAAAGAGGAACTGAAAGAATTTATTCCACGTAGATAGTATTGATCAATGCAGAGCATAAATGGCTGATCACCCATCGTGCTCGTAAGACCATGTCGGTTTATAGATAAAATTTATGATTGAACCTTTTAAAAAGAAAAGCAAGTTCTTGAATTATTAAACAACTTAGCATATTTAAATCACTATGTCGTTTCAAAAATTGAGATTATCGTCACAGTTTATGTTAATTTCTTTATAGACTTATTTTACTGTGAAAGCAAAATTAGCTGAAAACATTTATTTAGTTTGCATGTTAATTATTGATTGTTATACTTGCTGAGCAATTAAATGCTCATTCTTGCTTTATTATAAATGTTTTCAGTTAAGAAAGATGAAGCTGAGTGTTCTGAAAAGGATAAGGGCAAAGAAAAAATGACAGCTTAGCTAGCAGGATCTTATGTAATAGATAGGTTTTTGGGTGAAATTACTACATACCTATCATGTTAAGACTTATTTAAAGGTTTTCATACTTGGAGTAGAAGTACTTTAATCTAATAACTTTAATTTAATAATGCTTTAAGTTTGTTAATAATTAGAATCGTGTAGCACCAAATGCAGGTTTTAAGTACTTATTTTTTGGGGCGTCACAAGTTGGTATCAAAGCTGTAGGTTTAAAGCATTAGGTTGGGTTACCTTGGGTTAGAACCTTAAGATAAATTAGTTAGAAAATGAGGGAGATAATTTATCTGGAGTTAAGTAGTATGAATATTAAAAATTCATTTATAAGAATGATAGTGATAATAAAATAATGTATAGATAACTATTAATTGTTATTTGTATATAAATGCCTGTAATAAGTACTAATGAAATTATTGTTATCATTTTCTTGTAGATATCTGAGGTCCAGTTAGAATTTGAAGAGCAGATAGATCAACCACCAATAGAATCACAACATGTGCATATACCAGTGGTAGATAAAGACTCTGAGCTTGAGGAAAATGAGGATCCTAATGAGGGATTATTTCTAGATGAACTGGATGGAGCTCTAGAGGATAATGAGTTTGATGATATATCGCCAGGGATGCAGAAAGATTTAGCTCAGTTAGGAGCTATAATTCATAATCTGATGGGTTAGAAGATAGATTTGATAGCCAAGTTGCAGGTAGCTGAAAATAAAAACCAATACTTAGAGGGTTAACTGCAGAATCTGCAAATAGATTATCATGAACTCCAGAACATCAGGACTTATGAATTACAGAGGCAAGAGGAGTCAGACCAGTATACCCGTCATGTAGAGTATAATTTGAGATTGTGGAAAAAGAAGGCTAGGGAAATGGGGCAGGAATATAATACTTCTCTGGAAAGGGTGCAAGTAGCAGTCTGAGAGTATCCCAATGAGGTGGGACAGTTTAGGCCTTCAATCACTCGTGCCCGAGTGATAGCTATTGCAGAAGATGAGCATGTTAGAATTAATGTTGCGGGACACGAGGGAGTCTAGTGGCTGGGTTTTCATAGAAAAATGTGACTTTTGGAGAAACTTTTGTATATATGTGTAAATATGGTATTCAGTAGGTGATCCCAACTTTTGGTATTAATATTGGGAATACTTTTGTGGAATCTTAACTTAGTGGTAGTTAAGGATTCAAGCAAGAAAAGAAACACCTTTTGATGTACTGAAAGTATGAAATGTAAGTAGCAAATGAATGCTATGGTTATGTAAACAGCTGAAAATGTTAGGAGTTATGTAAAAGAACATGTTTAATATTTAATAAAATATTGGATGTGTTTTTTTTATGTGCATGAATTTTTTTTATATATATGTGTAAGCAATAAGTTTGATAATAATAAATTATATTAAATAGATAATGTTGCGAAGAGTTCGAGGTCGAGGTCGAGGAAGACCAGCAGGGAACAAGAATAGAAATAGGGATGAAGAACCAAATAATGATAATAATAATCAAGGTGGAGGTCAAGAGGTTCCAATGCAATAGTTTATAGATCGTTTAGTGGGAGCTTTTCAAAATAGAGATGTTCCTAACCCGAATATGAATATACTAGTCGTTCATGTGGCTAGTTTCAAAGATTTTAAAACTGTTGGACCACCAGAATTCTGAGGTACTACTGAACCAATAGAAGCTCAATCTTGGATACCAGAAATTGAGAAAGCATTTGAAATATCAAGGGTTAGGGCTGAGCAAAAAATTTCGTTTACCACTTATATGTTAAAAGTGGAAGTGAATTTCTGGTGGGAAGCAAATAAGACGAGCTGGCGTATGAGTAAGTACTTGGGAAAGATTTAAAGAAATTTTCTTTGAAAATTATTTTCCTCCTGGTATATAGAGTAGGATGGAAGTTCGATTTCTGGAACTTAAACAAAATGATATGACAGTATTATAGTATGTAGCTAAATTTAATGAGCTGGCTCGATTTGCTCCACACCAGGTAGATACTGAGGAGAGAAAAGCAAGACGTTTCGAGCAAGGATTGAAGCCTTGGATTTATAATAAATTGTCTGTTCTGTAAATCGGATCTTTTGGTGCAATTCTTGAAAAAGAAATTATCACTGAAGGAGGTAGTGAGGAAATGAATATTTACAAAAAGGATCAGAAAAATAAAGGAAAGATTGAGGGAATGGTTAAGACAGAAATGAGTAGTGGAAGTGGAATTAATAAGAAGAGGAAATGGAATAACCCTGGTAATGTTTATCCTAGTGGTCAGCAGAAGAAAAAGTTTGAACCTTGTAAGAATTATGGGAAGAACCATTCTGGAGTTTGCTTGAAGGGAAAGACTATGTGCTACAAATGTGGACAGGAAAGTCACATCTCTCCAATATGCCCTAATCCAAAGAGGAGCCTTGGTTGTTTCGTTTGTGGAGCATTGGATCATCTGGCAAGGAATTGTCCGAAGAAGGGAACTGAAGGAGGAACTGGCAACAAAGGAAATAGTAGCGGGAAAGTATGAGTACCAGGTTTAACTCTGCAGAATAGGCCGGTCGCCAGAACTTTTAATATAATGGTGTAGGATGCGGTGACATCAAGGGAAGTAGTTGCAGGTATCGTCTCAATCAACAATATTAATGCTTACGTATTGTTTGATTTTGGAGCAACTTGTTCTTTCGTATCCCATGAATTTGCTAGACGGTTAGACATGCCTTTATCAAATTTAGAGATTCCCTTAAAAATTGAGGTTGCCAATAAAGAAGTGATTCCTGTAGAGCATGTCTACAAGGATTGTTGTGTTAAGATAAAGGAATTTAGTCTAACTGTGGATTTGATTCCGATTCAATTGGGGGAGTTTGATGTTATATTGGGAATGGATTGGCTAGTTAAACATGGGGCAACCATTGATTGTTAAAAGAAATTAGTAAACCTTAAAATTACAAAGCAATCGAGGTTGGTGTTTTATGGTACTAAATCTCCAAGACAATCTCGATGTCTGTCAATGATGCAAGCAAAGAAGTTGTTGCAAAAAGGGTGTGAGGGGTATTTAGCTTATGTAGTGGATACTCAACGAGAAATGGGGAAGATAAAATAGATTGAAGTGGTAAATGAATTTATAGATGTTTTCCCAGAGGAAATACCTGGTCTTCCACAGGTCAGAGAGGTAGAAATTGTGATTGACTTAGTGCCAGGTACGGCACCAATTTCGAAAGCACCGTATAGGATGGCTCCTATGGAAATGAAGGAATTAATGATACAATTGCAAGAGTTATTAGATAAGAAGTACATTCAACCTAGTACGTCTCCTTGGGGGGCGCCTGTGTTATTTGTGATAGTAGTGTGCATACAAGCCAATCATGTATGATGATAAAGCACATTCTTTTTAAACAATCTTATTTATTTATTAATAAAATATTCATTTATTAAAGGCATTTAATTATCTACATGGTGCTGTTTTTATAATATGTAAATAACCCATAGTTTTAAGCAATGGTTTTATAATCATGATGTTGATCATGCTAATGAGATCTAAATTCTTAGAAAGCCTAAAAATTAAAATAGTTCCTAATCATGGGATTACTAAAAAGGGAATTAATAAATTCGGATAGATTAGTACATATGTTGCTTGCTCATTGGATGAGGATGATTGATCTCATAATCATTTGTGTGGAGACACTAAAGCAAGTATGTAGGTGCTTATTGGAGAATAAGTTCACTGAACGTGACTCGCTATGGAATACCTAATGGAGTTTTACTCGCCTGTCAATAAGAATTCCTAATGTGATAGTAGTACAAGTGATCCTTGGACTTGAGATCATCATAGTATCTTGTATGTAATGAATTATACTTTGAGTTATTCCTTAAAGCCCTTTAGGGTATATAAAAGGGTATGCTTGGGTATAATGAGTTACATATGGAGATAATGAATGATCAATAAAGAATCTACCACCTCTAGTAAAAGAGGAGATATGTCCTATGTGATTCGATAAATGACAACCTAGGAATCCTTGGCCAAGGTGGAATGAAATTAGAAAGGAGTTTCTAATTTGTATTATTTGGAGTTATGCATTTTCTAATTGAAATACATATAATTAAATAAAATAAGACTTGACGGTAAATCCATGTCTTATATTTAGTTGGGACATTATATGGTGGAAGGATTGAATTGTAGGGTAACTATTTACTCACATGTTCTTTTATGATTAATGTTGAAATCTATATTATCTGAAAAGTCGTTGATCGCTAGGGAGGCTTATCCCTATAGTAGAATAAATATTATTTATTTAAATAGATTATTAATTTAATTTATTTATTTAAATAAGATTAGAATTGTTCTAATTGATTTATTCACAACCGGTTTAATATGGAGAACCTAATGGGTCACACCATAGAAGGAAGAATAATTATTTCAGAAGGTAATGGCATAATCGTAATAATGCATTAAGTGTAAATAATTTAATTTATGATGATAGAATAAATTAAATAGCTTAATGTTTGTTATTTAATATTTTGAAAATATTAAATATTAAATTAATAAAAGATGTCTTATTAATATTATTACAATTATTATTATTTTAATTTCTAAAGGGGTTTAGTAATTTATTTAATATTAGTACTCTCATTTATTCCTAATAAGATTAGGAGACAAATTAATTAAATGAATTTAATTAATTATTCCCAATGTGGTGGGAAGCCTAAATTAATTAAAGGAGTTTAATTAATTAAATGAAATCCCATGTCTAATAGGATTAGAACGGTTGACCAATATCTATATAAGAGGAGTCTTATAATAGATATCAGTTAATGCAATTCCAATTGTTGGAGAGTACTCCTTTTTTATAGAGGATAGAGAACTAAGCCAACCACCCTCCTTCTTGATAATTCATCTTCCTTGGTGAATCACCTGTAGAGTCCAAACACTTAAGTGGCTAACGTTGATCAAAGGAAGGAATCTAACCTAAAAATTCAAGGAGATCACGAAGAAAAAGGAGTTGAACTCGTACCTGTGGAAGCTTTGTTCTACAAGGGTATGATTCTATAACTTCTTATTTATCGTTTTAAACTAATAATTTGCATAAAAGATGATCTGGGTGATGGTTTTGTAAAAATTTTTAAACTCTGATATACCATGCTTCCGTTAATTTTTTACAATTTGATTTCGTCACGATTTCGTACAAACCCAACAGTGGCATCAGAGCCAAACCTTTATGCAATTATTAATTATTTTGATTTCATATACTTATGGGTATATATTTAAAATAATTTATTGGGTATAATTAATTGTATAAAATTATTTTTATTTGAATTTTTTTTTCAGAAAGGTCGCGAAAACATTTTTTTTTTCCAACAACCTGCATGATCCGTGCTTTAAACGGAAAGTCTGAACTGAAAAAGGAGACGCGAAATCAATTTTTTTTGGGAGCAATTCACGAATTACCTCGTGTAAAGTGAGCCATCCATTTTTCTAATTATTCAGGAGGGTTTGCTAAAAGAAAGTGATTCACGTTTTGGCTTTACAAAGAAATTATATTAAGTCTGAAGTGTTCAATGATATTTGGAATATCTAACGTCGCCTTGTAGCATGATAAATTAATAGAGTATTAAATATTAAATAATATAGTCTTGTTGTGCTATCCATAAGGACGAACATTTTTATTTATTGAATTTATGAAAGTGCTAGGCTAGACTTAACTTAAATCATTTTAGTTCAGATGTGCACACGCTTGACCATTATGATTTAAGAGATAAAATAAAAGGAGTTACATTGTGATGTAATTGACAAGAGTTGTCTACCTATTTATTTGTATATCGCTTGTTGTGCTATCCACAAGGTTATATATATTTCAAATGGGATCCTTATTCTCACTAGCAAATCTTTAATTAGATGTTTCCGAACTATATAAATGAGGGTAATATAGTTTGATGAAAATAGTGGGAGACACCAATTTAAAATAAACACCTAAATTTATTTTGGTATGCAAAAATTAATAAAAATGAATGTTTGCTAAAATGTTATCTTTTCACATGCAAAATTTTAAAAATGTCAAAATCACTAATCTCACTACGAAGCATACTTGATGCAAATAAGCTTACCGACCCGAATTATGAGGACTGGCTAAGAAATCTGAGAATTGTTCTCACTGCTGAAAAAATTTCTTATGTCCTAAATTCAACTGTCCTTGAATCTATTTCGGAAACAGCCTCTGAGGAAAAGATTGCCACTTTCAATAAGTGACAAGATAATGCATCGGTGGCTCAATGCGTCATGCTCGCATCCATGAATAACGAGCTTCAGCGTCAGCACGAAAAAATAGATTCTCCTGCTATGCTGCTTCACCTCAAGGAGTTGTATGGTGAACAGTGTAGGATTGCTAGATATGAGATATCTAAAGAGCTCTTCCGATCTCGGATGACCGAGGGCACTGCCGTCGAGACTCATGTCCTAAAGGTGATCAATTTGATTGAACGCCTTAGACAGCTTGGGTTCGTTATGGATGGGGAGTTGAGTCAAGACTTGGTCTTACAGTCACTCCCTAAGGCCTTCTCGCAGTTTGTGGTTAATTTTCATATGAATAAGCTAGATGTCAGCTTGCCTGAGCTGCTTAACATGCTGAAAACTGCAGAAGGTCACTTCCCATCCAAGAAGAACCATATCTTGATGGTGGATTCTTCCAATAAAAGGAAGAGGCCTAAGGTATCTCCTGAAAAGAAGAAATCTAATAAGGCTAAGGGAAAGGGGAAAGAAAAGGAACAAAAAAAACCTGAACCAGCTAAAGGAATGTGCTTTCATTGCAAAGAGCCGGGACATTGGAAGAGGAACTGCAAGAAGTTTCTAGCAGAGAAGAAGCTTGGAGAAGCTTCAACTTCCAATTAAGGTTTGTTTATGATTGAAATTAATTTTTTTGAAAGTCATAATTCTACTTGGGTATTGGATATCGGCTGTGGTTCTCACATATGTAACACTGTGCAAAGACTGGTCAGAAGTAGAAAGCTGAACAATGATGATGTGATCCTACGAGTGGGAAATGGAGCAAAGGTTGCTGCATTAGCTGTAGGAACTTATTGTTTAGCAATGCCTTCAGGCAAGTCCATTTATCTTAATAATTGTTATTATGTTCTGAATATTATTAAAAACATTATTTCAATTTCTGTATTGGATATGGAAGCATATAACGTTGTTATAAAGAATAATGGTTGTTCTATTTATAAAGACGATGTTTTATATGGTATTGGAAATTTGCGAAATGGACTTTATACACTTGACTTACAAGAAAATATATTTCAAATTGAACAAACTAAGAAAAGGAAAAGAGATGATATTAATTATACCTACATGTGGCATTGTAGACTCGGTCATATCAATGAAACAAGATTATCCAAGTTGCATAAAGATGGGCTCCTAGATTTATCCGATTACGAATCATATCCAACTTGTGAATCTTGTCTCATGGGTAAAATGACTAAATCTCCTTTTAGTAGAAAAGAAGAAAGGGTTACAGAGTTGTTGGCATTGATTCACACAGACGTTTGTGGACCTATGACAACAAGTGCACGGGGTAGGTATTCTTATTTTATTACTTTCACTGATGATCACTCAAGATTTGGATATGTGTATTTAATGAAATACAAGTCAGAATCATTTGAAAAGTTCAAAGAGTTCAGAAGTGAAGTAGAGAAACAAACGGGCAAGAGTATAAAGATACTTCGATCAGATCGAGGTGGAGAATACTTAAGCGGTGAGTTTCTCAATTATCTCAAAGAAAATGGTATAATCTCACAATGGACTCCTCCAGGTACACCACAGTTAAATGGAGTATCTGAAAGGAGAAATCAAACACTGTTGGACATGGTTCGATCCATGATGAGTTTTACCGACCTTCCAATTTCCTTCTGGGGTTATGCCCTAGAAACGGCTGCATACCTACTTAACAAGGTACCTACCAAATCTGCCCCAAAGACTCCATATGATATGTGGAAGGGGAGGAAACCAAATCTTAAGCATGTTAAGACTTGGGGTTGTCCAGCTTATGTCAAAAAGTTTAAACCTGATAAGCTACAGACTAAATCTGACAAGTGTAGATTTGTGGGATTCCCTAAAGAAACTGTAGGGTATTATTTCTATCATCCAACTGATCAAAAAGTGTTTGTTGCGAAACACGCTGCCTTCTTGGAAAAGGAGTTTATCCATGAAGGGGTCAGTGGGAGTAAGATATATCTTGAAGAAGTTCAAGAACCACAAATTACTACGGATCAGAGTCAGGTACCTGACCAAGTGGAAGAACCTACTGTATCACACCCTATTCGTAAATCTGGAAGAGTACCGAAGATACCTGAGAGGTATGGATTCGTCATAGAGGATGACGATGAGGTACACATCATGAATGATGATGATCCATTGAATTACGAACAGGCTATGAGTAATAAAGACTTAGAGAAATGGTAGATGACCATAAAATTTAAAATGGATTTTGAAACTATGCTCAAGTCCATTTGGATTTTACTTGCGATTGCAGCTTATTATTGCTTAATCTGGCAAAATGGACGTGGAGACGTCTTTCCTCAAATATACATTATTAGAGGAGAATGTATGTATGATACAACCAGATAGTTTTTGGTTTCAATGGTGGAAGCAAATCATGTATATGAGTTACAACAATCCATTCATAGATTGAAGCAAGATTCTCGCAGATGGAACATTCGTTTTGATGAGACAATCAAAGAGTTTGATTTTATCAAAAACGAGGATGAACCATGTGTGTACAAGATGGTTAGTGGGAGCGCTATTTCATTCCTTGTATTATATATTGATGATAGATTACTGATAGGGAATGAAATTCCTATGCTAAAATCGATCAAAACAAAGTTGTCTAAACATTCCTCCATGAATGATTTCGGTAGAACATCCCACATTGGGGATATAAATCTTTATTGAAAGATTTAAAAGGATGTTCGGCTAAACCCAAGAAAACGTATATTCATTAGATGCTAAAGGCGTTTAGCATGGCAAACTCCAAAAAGTATCTCATGATGATGAGCCATGGAGTGTATCTCTCTAAAATTATACTCAATAAAAGAGAGATCGCATGAGCTACTATCATGTATGCAATGAAATATACGAGACATGATGTTGATCAGTAATATTCTAGAGACGATCACTGTGAGACAGTGATAAACATCTGAAAGTACTTAACTGACACTAAGGATGTCATCATATCACATGATTAGTCTGAATTAAACTAGAGTGCTAAACAAACTCAAGTTTTCAGACTGACCAAGATGATATCAAATCCACTTTAGGGTAAGTCGTTACCTTGAAAGATGGTGTAGTGAATTGGAAAGGTTCCAAACAACAAAAGGTTGCTGCTTTAGTGACAAAGACAAAGTATATAACTGTAAGTGAAGCTGCAAGTTGATGTTTCGGATGAAAAGTTCATTACAGAACTAGGAATAGTTCCTAAGTCTCATCTTGAATCTAAACATGTGTTGCGGCACTTTGATTAAAGAAATCATTGAAAGAGGAGCATATAGACTCTCAAGATAACATTGCAGAGCCATTTACTAAAGCTTTAACATAACAGCAGTTTGATCGTCACTTAGAGAAGATGGGTATGAGATACCATGGCGATTGGCTTTAGTGTAAGTGGAAGATTGATAGTAATGTGCATACAAGCCAATCATGTATGATGATAAAGCACATTCTTTTTAAACAATCTTATTTATTTATTAATAAAATATTCATTTATTAAAGGCATTTAATTATCTACATGGTGCTATTTTTATAATATGTAAATAACCCATAGTTTTAAGCAATGGTTTTATAATCATGATGTTGATCATGCTAATAAGATCTAAATTCCTAGAAAGCCTAAAAATTAAAATAGTTCCTAATCATGGGATTACTAAAAATGGGATTAGTAAATCCGGATAGATTTGTACATATGTTGCTTGCTCATTGGATGAGGATGATTGATCTCATAATCATTTGTGTGGAGACACTAAAGCAAGTATGTAGGTGCTTATTGGAGAATAAGTTCACTGAACGTGACTCGCTATGGAATACCTAATGGAGTTTTACTCGCCTGTCAATAAGAATTCCTAATGTGATAGTAGTACAAGTGATCCTTGGACTTGAGATCATCATAGTATCTTGTATGTAATGAATTATACTTTGAGTTATTCCTTAAAGCCCTTTAGGGTATATAAAAGGGTATGTTTGGGTATAATGAGTTACATATGGAGATAATGAATGATCAATAAAGAATCTACCACCTCTAGTAAAAGAAGGGATATGTCTTATGTGATTCGGTAAATGACAACCCAGGAATCCTTGGCCAATGTGGAATGAAATTAGAAAGGAGTTTCTAATTTGCATTATTTGGAGTTGTGCATTTTCTAATCGAAATATATATAATTAAATAAAATAAGACTTGACAGTAAATCCATGTCTTATATTTAATTGGGACGTTGTATGGTGGAAGGATTGAATTGTACGGTAACTATTTACTCACAGGTTCTTTTATGATTAATGTTGGAATCTATATTATTTGGAAAGTTATTGATCGCTAGAGAGGCTTATCCCTATTGTAGAATAAATATTATTTATTTAAATAGATTATTAGTTTAATTTATTTATTTAAATAAGATTAGAATTGTTCTAATTGATTCATTCACAACAGGTTTAATATGGAGAACCTAAAGGGTCATACCATAAAAGGAAGAATAATTATTTAAGAAGGTAATGACATAATCGTAATAATGCATTAAGTGTAATTAATTTAATTTATGATGATAGAATAAATTAAATAGCTTAATGTTTATTATTTAATATTTTGAAAATATTAAATATAAATTAATAAGAGATGTCTTATTAATATTATTAAAATTATTATTATTTTAATTTCTAAAGGAGTTTAGTAATTAATTTAATATTAGTACTCTCATTTATTCCTATTAAGATTAGGAGATAAATTAATTAAATAAATTTAATTAATTATTCCCAATGTGATGGGAAGCCTAAATTAATTAAAAGAGTTTAATTAATTAAATGAAATTCCATGTCTAATAGGATTAGAACGGTTGACCAATATCTATGTAAGAGTAGTCTTATAATAGATATTACTTGATGCAATTCCAATTGTTGGAGAGTGCTCCTTTTTTTATAGAGGATAGAAAACTAAGCCAATCACCCTCCTTCTTGATAATTCATCTTCCTTCGTGGATCACCTCTAGAGGCCAAATATTTGGGTGGCTAACGTTGATCAAAAGAAGGAATCTAACCCGAAAATTCAAGGAGATCACGAAGAACAAGGAGTTGAACTCGTACCTGTGGAGGCTTCGTTCTACAAGGGTATGATTCCATAACTTCTTATTTATCGTTTTAAATTAATAATTTGCATAAAGGATGATCCGGGTAATGATTTTGTAGAAATTTTTAAACTCTGATATACCATGTATCCGCTAATTTTTACAATTTGATTCCGTCACGATTTCGTATAAACCGAACAGTGGCATCAGTGCCAAACTTTTATGCAATTATTAATTATTTTTAATTTCTTATACATATGGGTATGTATTTAGAATATTTTATTGGGCATAATTTTATTGTATAAAATTATTTTTTATAGAAAAAAGGCCAAATCGTGAAAGCCTTTTAATTCGAAAACAAGTATTTTTTTTTTCGTGGCAAGGCTGATTCGTTTTATACAAGGGGACGGTTGTTTTTTAAAAGGACGTTGCATCTTTTTTTTTCCTCAAAAGGTGATCCACGCGAATTGGTGATGTATAGTTTAAAGTGATTCCTTGAATCATTTGAAAAAAATAATAATTAAGTAATTCAAAAATCCTTCAGGTCTTCACGTGATTGGATTTTAACAATAAGTAAAAAAAAAGTACTGATTGTTTTTTAAAATGTGACTTCATGTGATCATTAAAAAAAAAACTACCCGGAAAGTTATTTCCATATATATATATATATATATATATATATATATATATATATATATATATTTATATATAATATTTTTAATAATTTTATAATTAAAATAAAGAGTTTATTTTAATCTTGAAATTGGATTTCATGCAATTTAAAATTGCCCATTAAATGATACTCATATATATATGGAATATTTTAATTCATGAGATGAATATTTATTTATTGATATATATGGTGATATGTATGATAATAAATGAGGATTGATTATAGACTATTTGACCAATGTGAATGGATTTTATTTTAGATGAATGCTTGAATGAATGGTTTTATTAAATGGGGTCTGCGTACCTCGTCTTCTCTGATTTTTTCTTGATATAAAATTCTACCTCCCTCCTATGTACTTCCCCTTGACTACTGATTAAGGTTTTTATTTAAAATAAATAGTTAATGTAATAGAAAGAGTTAGAATTATTTTGAAAGAATTGGAGACTAAGGAACAAGGAGCGCTTAAAGACCTGTTTGTAATGGAGCCCGAGTTTAAATGTTATTGTTATATTTAAATTTAAATTTTTGCACTCCTAGATTTGACCTTTTGGTTCACTTGGTGGCTCTAGTGAACCAAACTAGAATAAAAGTCCATAATCAATCCAGGTAGAATATAGTATTTTATATGTGCATGCTAAGTATTATATATATATAATATATATATATATATTATTTTATGAAAACATGCTTTGTATGTTTAATAAAATGACGCGTATTTTATATATATATATATATATATATATATATATATATATGTGTGTGTGTGTGTGTGTGTGTGCATGCGCGCTAAACAAGATGAGACAAATAATAACAAATTCCTCAAAAAAATTATATTAAGTCCGAAGCGTTCAAATAATATTTGGAATATCGAACGCCGCCTTCTAGTATGATAAATTAATAGAGTATTAAATATTTAATATGAGCTTGTTGTGCTATCCATAAGGCGAGTATTGAGTATTTAAGATGTTAATTAATCACATTTGATGCTTATCAAGAAAATTGAACAATATAGTCTTGTTGTGCTATCCACAAGGGCGAATATATTTTTTTTGAATTTATGGAAGTGCTAGGTTGGACTTAACTTAAATAATTTTAGTTCGGATGTGCAAACAATTGACTATTATGATTTAAGAGGCAAAATAAAAGGAGTTACATGTTGATGTAATTGACAAGAGTTGTCTACCTATTTATTTATATATCGTTTGTTATGCTATCCACAAGGCTATATACATTTGAAATGGGATCCTTAATCTCACTAGCAAATTTTTAATTAGATGTTACCGAACTATATAAGTGAGGGTAATATAGTTTGATAAAAATAGTGGGAGATACCAATTTAAAAAAAGACCTAAATTTATTTTGGTATGCAAAATTAATAAAATAAATGTTTGCTAAAAATGTTATTTTTCACATGCAGAATTTTAACAATGTCAAAATCACTAATTTCACTGCGAAGCATACTTGATGCTAATAAGCTTACCAGGCCGAATTATACGGACTGGCTAAGAAATCTGATAATAGTTCTCACTACTGAAAAGATTTGTTATGTCCTAAATTCACCTGTCCCTGGAACTGTTCCAGAAACAGCCTCTGAGGAAGAGATTGCCACCATTATAAAGTGGCAAGATGATGCATCTGTGGCTCAATGTATCATGCTCGCATCCATAAATAATGAGCTTCAGCGTCAGCACGAAAACATAGATACTCCTACTATGCTGCTTTACCTCAAGGAGTTGTATGGTGAACAAAGTAGGACTGCTAGATATGAGATATCTAAGGAGCTCTTCCAATCTCGGATGACCAAGGGTAAGGTGAACATAAAGGAACAAAAGAAACCTGATCCAGCTAGCAAAGGAATGTGCTTCCATTACAACGAGCCGGGTCATTGGAAGAGGAACTGCAAGAAGTTTCTGGCAAAGAAGAAGCTTGGAGAAGCTTCAACTTCCAATCAAGATTTGTTCATTATTGAAATTAATTTTTTAGAAAGTCAAAATTCTACTTGGGTATAGGATACCAGCTGTGGTTCTCACATATGTAATACTGTGAAGGGACTGGTTAGAAGTAGAAAGCTAAACAACGATGAGGTTGTCCTACGAGTGGAAAATGAAGCAAATGTTGCTGCATTAGCTGTAGGCACTTATTGTTTAGCACAGCCTACGGGCAAGTCTATTTATTTAAATAATTGTTATTTTGTTCCGAATATCATTCGAAACATTATATTAAATTCTGTATTAGATATGGAAGGATTTGAAATTATAATAAAGAACAACAGTTGTTCAATTTATAAAAACAATATTTTATATGGTATTGGAAATCTGCAAAATGGACTTTATATACTTGACTTACATGAAAATATACTTCAAATAGAACAAACTAAGAAAAGGAAAAGAGATGATATTAATTATACCTATATGTGGCACTGTAGACTCGGTCATATCAATGAAACGAGATTATCCAAGTTGCATAAGGATGGGCTCTTAGAGCTATCTGATTATGAATCATATCCAACTTATGAATCTTGTCTCATGGGTAAAATGACTAAATCTCCTTTTAGTGAAAAAAGGAGAAAGAGTTACAGAGTTGTTAGTATTGGTTCACAAAGACGTTTTAGGACCTATGACAACGAGTGCACTGGGAGGGTATTCTTATTTTATTCACTAATGATAACTCTAAGATATAGATAAGTGTATTTAATGAAATACAAATCTAAATCGTTTGAAAAGTTCAAAGAGTTCAGAAGTGAAGTATAGAAACAAACTGGAAAAAGTATTAAGATTCTTCGATCAGATCGAGGTGGTGAATACTTAAGCGGTGAGTTTCTCGATTATCTCAAAGAAAACGGTATAATCTCATAATGGACTCCACCAGGTACACCACAGTTAAATGGAGTATCTGAAAGTAGAAATCGAACATTGTTGGACATGGTTTGATCCATGATGAGTTTTACCAATCTTCCAATATCATTCTGGGGTTATGCCCTAGAAGCGGCTTTATCTACTAAATAAGGTCCCCTTGAAATCCATCCCCAAGACTCCATATGAGATGTGGACAGGGAGGAACCTGGTCTTAAGCATGTTAAGATTTGGGAATGTCCAACTTATATGAAAAAGTTTCAATATGATAAGCTTGGGACAAGATCAGATAAGTGCACGTTTTATGGAATATCCTAAACAAAGTTTGGGATACTATTTCTACAATCCTACAAAGCAAAAGGTGTTTGTTGTGAAACACGCTGCCTTCTTGAAAAAATGAGTTTATCCTTGAAGGGGCTAGTGGGAGGAAATTAGATCTTGAAGAAATTCAAGAACCACAAACCACTACAGATCAAGTGGATGAACTTGTCCAAGTAGAGACACCTACTGTACAACACCCTATTCGTAAATATAAAAAGATACTGAAGATACCTGAGAGGTATGGATTCGTCATAGAGGATGACGATGAGGTACACGTCATGAATGATGATGATCCATTGAATTACGAACATGCTATGAGTAATAAAGACTCAGGGAAATGGTAGATGACCATTAAATCAAATGGATCTTAGAAGCAATGCTCAAGTTCATTTGGATTTTACTTGTTGTTGCAGCTTATTATTACTAAATCTGGTAAATTGGACGTGGAGACGCCCTTCCTCAAATATATAATATTAAAGGAGAATGTATGTATGATATAGCCAGATGAATTTGTTTCAATAGTTGAAGCAAATCATGTATATGAGCTACAACAATCCATTTATGGATTGAAGCAAGCTTCTCAGAGATGGAACATTCGTTTTGATAAGACAATCAAAGAGTTTGATTTTATCAAAAACGAGGTTGAACCATGTGTGTACAAAAAGGTTAGTGGGAGCGTTGTCTCATTCCATGTATTATATGTTGATGATATATTACTGATAAGGAATGAAATTCCTATGCTATAATCGATCAAAATAAAATTGTCTAAACATTCCTCCATGAATGATTTGGGTAGAACATCCCATATTGGGGATATAAATCTGTATTGAAAGATTTAAAAGGATGTTCAGCTTAACCCAAGGAAATGTATATTCATTAGATGCTAAAGGCGTTTAGCATGGAAAACTCCAAAAAGGTGTCTTATGATGATGAGCCATGGAGTGAATCTCTCTAAAATTATCCTCAATAAAAGAGAGATCGCATGAGCTACTATCATGTATGCAATGAAATATATGAGACTTGATGTTGATTAGTCATATTCTGGAGAAGATCACGGTGAGACAGTGATAAACATCTCAAAGTACTTAACTGACACTAAGGATGTCATCATGACACATGATGGGTCTGAATTAAACTAGAGGACTAAAACGACTCAAGTTTTTAGACTGACCAAGACGACAGCAAAATCCACTTTTGGGTAAGTCGTTACCTTAAAAGGTGGTGCAGTAAATTGGAAAGGTTCCAAACAGCAAAAAGTTACTGGGTTAGTGACAAAGACAAAGTATATAACTGTAAGTGAAGCTGTAAGTTGATGTTTTGGATGAAAAGTTTATTACAAAACTAGGAATAGTTCCTAAGTCTCATCTTGAATCTAAACATGTGTTGCGGCACTTTGATTAAAGAAATCATTGAAAGAGGAGTATATAGACTCTCAAGACAACATTGCAGATTTATTGACTAAAGCTTTAACATAACAATAGTTTGATCGTCACTTAGAGAAGAAGGGTATGAGATACCACGACGATTGGCTTTAGTGCAAGTGGGAGATTGAAAGTAGTATGCATACAAGCCAATTATGTATGATGATAAAGCATATAATTTGGAGACAATCTTATTTATTTATTAATAAAAATATTCATTTATTAAAAGAATTTATTTATCTACATAGTGCTATTTTTATAATATGTAAATAACCCATAGTTTTAAACAATGCTTTTAGAATCATGATGATGATCATGCTAATGAGATCTAAATTCTTAGAAAGCTTTAAAACTAAAATAGTTCCCAATCGTGGGATTACTAAAAAGGGAATTAGTAAATCTGGATAGATTGGTACATATGTTGCTTGCTCATTGGATGAGGATGATTGATCTCATGATCATTTGTGTGGAGACACTAAAGCAAGTATGTAGGTGGTTATTGGAAAATAAGTTCACTGAACGTGACTCGCTATGGAATACCTAATGGAGTTTTACTCGCCTGTCAATAGGAATTCCTAATGTGATAGTAGTACAAGTGATCCTTGGACTTGAGATCATCATAGTATCTTGTATGTAATGAATTATACTTTGACTTATTCCTTAAAGCCTTTTAGGGTATATAAAAGGGTATGCCTGGGTATAATGAGTTACATATAGAGATAATGAATAATCAATAAAGAATCTACCACCTCTAGTAAAAGAGGAGATATGTCCTATGTGATTCGTTAAATGACAACTCAAGAATCCTTGGCCAAGGTGGAGTGAAATTAGAAAGGAGTTTCTAATTTGAATTATTTGGAGTTGTGTATTTTCTAATCGAAATACATATAATTAAATAAAATAAGACTTGACAGTAATTCCATGTCTTATATTTAATTGGGACATTGTATGGTGGAAGGATTGAATTGTACGGTAACTATTTACTCACAAATTCTTTTATGATTAATGTTGAAATCTATATTATTTGAAAAGTCGTTGATCGCTAGGGAGGCTTATCCCTATTGTAGAATAAATATTATTTATTTAAATAGATTATTAGTTTAATTTATTTATTTAAATAAGATTAGAATTGTTCTAATTAATTTATTCACAATCGGTTTAATATGGAGAACCTAAAGGGTCACACCATAAAATGAAGAATAATTATTTAAGAAGGTAATGACATAATCATAATAATGCATTAAGTGTAATTAATTTAATTTATGGTGATAGAATAAATTAAATAGTTTAATATTTATTATTTAATATTTTGAAAATATTAAATATAAATTAATAAGAGATGCCTTATTAATATTATTACAATTATTATTATTTTAATTTCTAAAGGAGTTTAGTAATTAATTTAATATTAGTACTCTTATTTATTCCTAATAAGATTAGGAGACAAATTAATCAAATGAATTTAATTAATTATTCCCAATGTGGTGGGAAGCCTAAATTAATTAAAGGAGTTTAATTAATTAAATAAAATCCTATGTCTAATAGGATTAGAACGGTTGACCAATATCTATATAAGAGGAGTTTTATAATAGATATTACTTGATGCAATTCTAATTATTGGAGAGTACTCCTTTTCTATAGAGGATAGAAAACTAAGTCAACCACCCTCCTTTTTGATAATTCATCTTCCTTGGTGGATCACCTCTAGAGGCCAAACACTTGGGTGGCTGACATGGATCAATAGAAGGAATCTAACCTGAAAATTCAAGGAGATCACGAAGAACAAGGAGTTGAACACGTACCTGTGGAAGCTTCGTTCTACA
The DNA here is from genome assembly GCA_020205555.1 of Panax stipuleanatus. Classification (NCBI taxonomy): domain Eukaryota; kingdom Viridiplantae; phylum Streptophyta; class Magnoliopsida; order Apiales; family Araliaceae; genus Panax; species Panax stipuleanatus. The sequence continues at coordinate 57,580,232 of CM035119.1, forward strand.
AGAGTATGATTCTATAACTTCTTATTTATCGTTTTAAATTAATAATTTGCATAAAGGATGATCCGGGTAATGGTTTTGTAGAAAATTTTAAACTCTGATATACCATGCTTTCGCTAATTTTTGCAATTTGATTGTATCACGATTTCGTACAAATCCAACAGGGGGCTAGTATCAATTTGATGCCGTTATCAATTTACACATAGTTGGGTTTGCCGGAGGTAAAGCCCCCCAACGTGACCCTTCAGCTAGCAGACATGTCTCTGACTTATCTGTGGGGAATTGTAGAGGACATATACTGGTGAAAGTAGACAAATTTATTTTCCCAGCGGATTTTATTGTGCTTAACTTTGAGGAAGACAAGGAGATTCCGCTCATACTTGGGCGTCCATTCTTAGCTATGGGGAGAACACTGATTGATGTCCAAAAAGGAGAACTCACGATGACGATACAGGATCAAGAGGTGACATTCAATGTGTTCAAGGCAATACTATTTTCAAAAGAGACCGAGGATTGTTTTGGGATTGACTTAGTTAAAACTGTGGCACAAGAGTTCGTGCCAAGTAATGTATTCGGGGATCCACTAGATTTAGCGTTGGGAAATTCAAATGCAGCAGACGTTCCCGATTCTTTGGAGTATTTTGACCTATTAAATGCATCTCCTTCATCCAGACCATATGGAAAGAGATTTGAAGAATTAGATCGGTCTGAGAAAGGGAAGGCACAACCAAAGACATCGATTGAGGAAACTCCAGTGCTAGAATTGAAGCAACTACCGAGTCACCTCAGGTATGCATACCTAGGATAATCTTCTACACTACCAGTCATCATCTCAGCTTCTTGTTAGAGTTTATTCCCTATAGGCCAATTCTTTGATGTAATTGCTTAACATTTTTTGATATTATATTTGATTGAATAAATGAATTATTTTATTATGATTTTATTTACTGCGTTATATAAATGTTAGCATAATAAAAGTCCTTAGAATAGTGATACAAATTATATAGCTTCAAGTATGTGACTTGAACATGAGATCATATAATTACAATTAGTATCATTGCTCTTAAATGTCCCTAGTCGAGTATCATTGTTAATGGGACAACAATGATACATTGAGACTAGCATATGGATTGACTGATGGCCAAATCTCATTGGTCATAAATATATGAGATATGTAGTCAATGCATAGGTATATGTTAGAGAACAATGTACTGGACAGACCCACCATGAGAATTCTACGTGGAGCATTATGAAAAGTATCATAAGCAATTCTCATAGTGACAATGATATAATGATCCTCCGACCTGAAATCACTATATTACTACACGGGAATTTATGTACTTTGATATCATCAAAGGTCACCTTTAATAGGGTGGACAATAAAGGTGATTATTGGGTACATCATGAATCGTGTGAGGAATATGAGTGATCTAGATGTAATTTAACCCTCCTATATATTAGGGATGATATCCATAGCCCTCTTGTTTGAGTAGGACTATGAAATGCATGGCCATGCTCAAATAGTGATTTGTTTCATATAGTCTACTCATTAATCAAGAAAACTAAGATTAAATTATGAAGAGTATGACACATTCCATACCTCGAGTTTAATCTAGAATGTCAAGGTTAAAAGGATTAAATTACATTGAAACATTGGTCACAAAAGGGTTGCATCGAATCACCGATCTTATTATTACTTGGGTAGCAGTGATGCATTACTAGATGCCGCTCACTGTTTATAATTTTATAATATGATTTTAAAATTATTACCAACGTAATAATAACCTATAGGGTCACACACTTAGAACATAATTATAAAGCGAATTAATTTAAATTGTAAGGATTTAAATATGTCAATATGATTGATAGTATTTAAATTAATAGGATAATTTATATATATGTATATTAATTAAGTAAGATTTAATTAAAATATAATATATATAAATTCAGATTTTACTTTTCTAATTGGATTAGGTTTTGGTTAATTCCTTTTGACTGCTATATATATATATATATATATATATATATATATATATATATATGATATATCAACCGTTTTAAAGTGTGATAATATCATAAACCAAAACCCTAGCCGCTCTTAGAGAGAGACTAAAGAGAAAAGCTTCAGAAAATTCAGATCCTTGGTGGCTAGTACCGCAGCTCTCTTTGCTGCAGATCGTGTGACGATTCGCGGGGCATTCGTGTGGATACCGTAGAGGCACAGTTTTGTTGGATTGCGTTGAAGATTCCAAGCTGTTCCAGAATTTTTCCATCGTCTCCATTCAAGCTCGGATAATCGGTAAGAATCTAAACCTCTGAATTAATATGTTTTCGCATAAATCCTATTTTAGGGTTTCGAAAATTATTTTAAAAATTTTAAATTCCGTTGCTTTTATGTGCTGAAATCGTTACAGTTGTATCAGAGCTACTTACGAAATGATTAATTCAGATTACGTGTTTTAATTGTATTCGATATATATGATATATGATGATGCATGTTTGTCGATCTAAAAATTAATATATGATATTTTGCATGTATGCGTATTCTAGAATTATGAATTATATCTGTAATATATATGCATGTATATGATGTTCTGTTAATCATATCTTAGAAGGTGGAATACCAATACAACTTCTGTTCTAATTGGATTAGAAGCATGAAGATTCGGTTTAATATGATTAATCGAAACTGGACATATATGATATGTTCTGGGTGTATTGTTATTATGAGTGTTTTGGTGGATTGTATATGATTCTAGAATTATTTCAGAGATTCGTATGGAAAATTCTACAATACAGATTGTAGTTCAAAAAAATTTTCTAGGGGCACTGCCCCCGACCCCACTCGCTGACCACCGCCAGGGGGGGATACCACCCTTGGACCCCTCCCCCCCGTCGTAGCGTACGATGGTCGTGACCCTAATATTTTATATATAGTTTTCTTTAATTATATAAATTATGTTATGTGCTTATTGTGATATGCATGGTGCACAGTTATGGCCCTTTTGACCCATAGGTTAGTGGTTTTTGGTTTTGAAATACGGCTTGCATGTCGTACCTTTCTATAAATTCTGATGTAATATTCTCTTCTCATCTAAATCCCCTTGAATGTAACTCGAGGTTTCTTTATGTCATGTAATTTTTGTAACCTATCAAGATGACAAGATGAAGATGATGATGGAAAGGAGACACATGTATGAGGAAGGCCCAAGGAAGCTACTATTTTGAAGATCTTTTACCACCTCCGACTGACCTTCAATCTTTTCATTAGCTTGAAAAGATTGACATAGGATTGGGCCATAACTGTGACACATTTAATTTTGCACTTTATTTATGCTTGTATACGATATGATATGATAAATAATGTGCATGCTTAATAAGATTAAAATTGGTGAGATCTAAATTAATTAATAAAATTCCTCATAAAATTATTAAGTCTAAATCAGATGCCTTCCAATGAATAACACTCATCAAGACCTTGATTGATGGATGTAGGTTTGCCAAAGCAAAGTACCATATTTATCTTGGTAAGATGCGATAGGATAATTGTGATATCCAAACTGTTAAAATCATTGGGCCCGACTTAACTAAGTTATCTCAATAAGATTGTGGACTTAGAGGCATAGAGTTTGGTAGGTACCAGTAGATGGACTAGAAACAAAAGTTGTTCACCAAACTATCCAAGAGTTATATATGATATAATTGACAAGGGGTTGTATACCTAAATAATTGTGTTTTGAGAGATTAGCCAAAGCTAACTTAAGGTATAATGAAATATGGATCTTGGCTCACTAGAAAGATTTAATAGAAAATGCTTTCCGAATTAATGGTGAGGGCTATTAATTTGAATAAAATAGTGGGAGGTATATTTTGAATGTACTATTATCAATTATATAATATCAAAACTCTGCAATTTGACTTATTATTTTTGCACTTATAAATTGTAGATATCATTGGTAAACAACAACACAAATAGTCTTTTACTACGATCAGTCCTTGAGAAGGAAAAATTGAGTGGAATTAATTTCCTAGACTGGCATAGGAACTCGAGGATTGTCCTCAAACAAGAGTGCAAGCTATATGTCCTTGATGGGCCCATTCCTGCAGCACCAGCTAACACTGCACCATGTGTAGAGCATAATGCTTACAAGAAGCATCAAGATGATGCTCTGGACGTGAGTTGTCTCATGCTAGAAACTATGAACTCTGAGCTTCAGAAGAAATATGAGTTAATGGATGCTTATGAGATGATCTATCATCTCAAGAAATTATTCGAAGGGCATGCTCGATAGGAGAGGTATGATACAAGCAAAGCGTTGTATCACTGCAAGATGGGTGAACGTGATCTAGTTAGTCCACATGTACTGAAAATGATTGGGTATATTGAGTACCTTGATATGTTGGGTTTTTCGATTACTCCGGAAACCCAAACTGATCTTGTTTTGCAATCTTTGAACAACAGCTACTCTCAATTTGTTATGAATTACCTCATGAATGAAATTGAGAAACCACTTACTGAGTTGTTGAGCATGTTGAGAACTACTGAGAACAACATGAAAAAGGCAGGACCCGCTTCCATAATGATGGTGCAAAAGGGGAATGCTAAGGGAAAGGGGATAGGCAAGAAGAAGATATGATCTAAATCTGGTGTCAAACCCAATTCCAAAACCAAACAGGCTTTAAAACCTAATGGTGGGGTGGCTAAAGAAGGTGTTTGTCACTTCTGTGGAACACCTGGACACTGGAAGAGGAATTGTCATGCTTATTTTGAAGAATTGAAGAAAAAGAAAGGAAGTGTGACTTATGATTCAGGTAAATATGTTATAGAAGTCAATTTGCCCACTTCTACATCATGGGTATTGGATACTGGATGTGGTTCTCACATTTGTGTTAATGTGCAGGAACTCTGAAGGAGTAGGACTTTGGCAAAAGGAGAGGTTGACCTGTGAGTTAGGAATGGAGCAAAAGTTGATGCACTAGCCGTAGGAACTTATCATTTATGTTTGCCCACTGGGCTAGTATTAGAATTAGAGGTATTTCTGTTTCTTGTTTGGGCAAGATAGGTTTTTCATTTTTAATAAAGAACAACAGTTGTTCGTTTTACTTAAATGAAATATGTTATGGTGTTGCACAATTGTTTAATGGTCTTTATATTCTTGATTTAGAAATGCCTATGTATAACATAAATACAAAATAATTTAAATCAAATGATTCAAATCCGACATATCTCTGGCACTGTCGTTTAGGCCATATAAATGAGAAACGTATATCCAAACTCTATAAAGATGGGTTTTTGGATTCATTTGATTTTGAATCATATGAGAAATGCGAGTCTTGTTTATTAGGCAAGATGACTAAAGCCCCTTTCACTGGACACAGTGAACGGGCTAGCGATGTATTGGGACTTATACATAGTGATGTATGTGGACCCATGCGTTCGTTAGCAAGAGGTGGGTTTTATTACTTCATTACATTTACTGATGACTTCAGTAGATATATATATGTGTGTATCTTATGAGACACAAATCTGAATCCTTTGAAAAGTTCAAAGAATTCAAGAATGAAGTTCAAAACCAATTTGGCAAAAGCATAAAAGCCTTTTGATCCGATCGAAGAGGTGAATACTTAAGCCAAGACTTTGATGACCTTCTAAAGGAGTGTGGTATTATATCACAGCTCACTCCACTTGGAACACCATAATGGATGAAACCTTCTCTCCAGTGGCAATGGTTAAATCCATCAGGATCTTACTTGCTATTACAGCCTTTTATGATTACGAAATCTTGCAGATGGATGTCAAAACTGCTTTCATTAACGAAAATCTCCTTGAGGATGTGTACATGACACAACCTAAGGGTTTTGTCACTCCAAAGGATGCTGGAAAGGTATGTAAGCTGCAGCAATCCATTTATGGATTGAAGCAAGCCTCTTGGAGTTGGAATCTTTGATTTGATGAAGCAGTCAAAGAGTTTGGGCTTTATAAAAAATGAAGATGAACCTTATGTATATAAGAAGGTTAGTGGGAGTCACATTGTATTCCTGGTATTATATGTTGACGACATATTAATTATTGGGAATGACATTCCTTCCTTATAGGCTGTAAAAACATGGTTAGGAAAATGTTTCTCCATGAAAGATTTGGGCGATGCAACCTACATTTTACGTATCAAGATCTATCGAGATAGATCGAGAAAAATGCTCTACCTAAGTCAAAGTACATATATTGGTAAAGTGCTGAAACGGTTCAGCATGCAAGAGGCAAAAAGAGGACACTTACCCATGTCTCATGGTGTAAAGATCTCTAAGGCCCAATGTCCTAAATCACAAGATGATGAGGAGCGTATGAGAATGATCCCTTATGCTTCGGCAATTGGATCTATCATGTAGGCAATGATATGTACTCGTCCGGATGTCTCGTATGCTTTAAGCATAACGAGCAGATACCAGTCGAATCCAGATGAAGGTCACTGGATAGTAGTCAAGAATATCCTCAAGTACCTGAAAAGGACTAAGGATTCATTCTTGGTATACGGAGGTGAAGACAAACTGGCAGTAAAGGGTTACACAGATGCTAGTTTCCAGACTAAAAAAGATGACTATAACTCTCAGTCAGGTTTTGTGTTTTGCCTTAATGGTGGTGCTGTTAGCTGGAAGAGTTCGAAGCAAGAGACAGTAGCCGATTCTACGACAGAGGTTGAGTATATTGCTGCTTCTAGTGCAGCCAAGGAGGCTGTATGGATTAAAAAGTTCGTCATTAAACTTGGTGTTGTTCCAACCATTGTTAATCCGGTTGAGCTATACTGTGATAATGATTGAGCCATTACACAGGCTAAGGAACCCAGATCTCACCAACGATCCAAGCATATACTTAGGCGGTACCATCTCATACGTGAAATCATTGTTAGAGGAGACGTACATATAGGCAGAAAGCCAACATATGATAATGTTGTAGATCCACTAACCAAGGCTTTGTCGTAGCAGAAGCACGAAGGTCACACTAGTTCCATAGGTATTAGATACATGAGTGATTGGCTCTGGTGCAAGTGGGAGACTGTTAGAGTTTATGCCCTAGAGGCCAATTCTTTGATGTAATTGCTTAACATTTTTTTGATATTATATTTGATTGAATAAATGAATTATTTTATTATAGTTTTATTTACTGCGTTATATAAATGTTAGCATAATAAAAGTCCTTATAATAGTGATACAAATTATATAGCTTCAATTATGTGACTTGAACATGAGATCATATAATTACAATTAGTATCATTGCTCTTAAATGTCCCTAGTCGAGTATCATTGTTAACGGGACAACAATGATACATTGAGACTAGTATGTGGATTGACTGATGGTCAAATCTCATTGGTCATAAATATATGAGATATTGAGTCAATGCATAGGTACATGTTAGAGAACAATGTACTGGACAGACCCACCATGAGAATTCTACGTGGAGCATTATGCAAAGTGTTATAAACAATTCTCATAGTGACAATGATATAATGATCCTCCGACCTGAAATCACTATATTACTACACGGGAATTTATGTACTTTGATATCATCAAAGGTCACCTTTAATAGGGTGGATAATAAAGGTGATTATGGGGTACATCATGAATCGTGTGAGGAATATGAGTGATCTAGATGGAATTTAACCCTCCTATATATTAGGGGTGATATCCATAGGCCTCTTGATTGAGTAGGACTATGAAATGCATGTCCATGCTTAAATAGTGATTTGTTTCATATAGTCTACTCATTGATCAAGAAAACTCAGATTAAATTATGAAAAGTATGACATATTCCATGCCTCGAGTTTAATATAGGATGTCAAAGTTAAAAGAATTAAATTACATTGAAGCATTGGTCATGAAAAGGTTGCATCGAATCACCGATCTTATTATTACTTGGGTAGCAGTGATGCATTACTAGATGCCGCTCACTGTTTATAATTTTATAATATAATTTTAAAATTATTGCCAATGTAATAATAACGTATAGGATCACACACTTAGAACGTAATTAAAAAGGAATTAATTTAAATTGTAAGGATTTAAATATGTCAATATGATTGATAGTATTTAAATTACGAATTTAAATTAATAGGATAATTTGTATATATGTATATTAATTAAGTAAGACTTAATTAAGATATAATATATATAAATTCGGATTTTACTTTTCTAATTAGATTAGATTTTGGTTAATTCCTTTTGACTGCTATATATATATATATATATATGATATATCAGCCGTTTTAAAGTGTGATAATATCATAAACCAAAACCCTAGCCGCTCTTAGAGAGAGACTAGAGAGAAAAGCTTTAGAAAATCCAGATCCTTAGTGGCTAGTACCGCGGCTCTCTTTACTGCAGATCGTGTGACGATTCGCGGGGCATTCGTGTGGATACCGTAGAGGAGCAGTTCCGTTGGATTGCGTTGAAAATTCGAAGCTGTTCCAGAATTTTTCCATCGTCTCCATTCAAGCTCGAATAATCGGTAAGAATCTAAAGCTCTGAATTAATATTTTGTCGCATGGATCCTATTTTAGGGTTTTGGAAATTTTAAATTCCGCTGCTTTTATGTGCCGAAATCCCTACACTTTTCTCACAGAATCACAAGAGGCGAAGTTACTGAGAGTACTTGGAGAGTTTAAAACTGCAATTGGATGGACGATAGCCGACATTAAGGGAATCAGTCTCTCATTCTGTATGCATAAAATTTTGTTAGAAGAAGATGCGAGATCGGTTGTGGAACAGCAGCGCAGGTTGAATCCAATTATGAAGGAGGTTGTCAAGAAAGAAATCATCAAATGGCTCGATGCAGACATCATTCATCCAATATCAGATAGTTTATGGGTTAGTCCGGTTCAGTGTGTGCCAAAGAAAGGAGGAATGACAGTCGTATAAAATGAGAACAATGAGCTAATTCCAACTAGAACGGTAACGGGATGGCGAGTATGCATGGATTACAGAAAATTAAACAAATCCACCCGAAAGGATCACTTTCCTCTACCATTTACTGGCCAGATGTTGGATAGGCTTGCAGGGCATTAGTTCTATTGTTTGTTGGATGGATACTCGGGTTACAACCAGATTGTCATAGCACCAGATGATCAAGAAAAGACGACTTTCACTTGCACCTATGGAACATTCGCATTTCGTCGGATGTCTTTCGGGTTATGTAATGCACCAGCTACATTTCAACGATGCATGATGGCTATATTCTCAGACACGGTGGAGCAAAACCTAGAGGTATTTATGGATAATTTCTCGGTATTTGGGGATAGCTTCGATCTTTCCTTAGTAAATCTTACATTAGTACTTTAGAGATGTGAGGACACCAATTTGATCCTTAACTGGGAAAAATATCACTTTATGGTACGAGAGGGGATTATCTTAGGCCACCGGGTTTCAGCAGAACGTTTAGAGGTGGATCAAGAAAAAATTGCAACAATTGAACATCTACCACCTCCTACTTCTATAAAGGGATCCCTAGTTTTCTGGGGCATGCAGGATTTTACCGACATTTTATCAAAGATTTCTCCGAAGTCACTAAACCATTGTGTGCTCTACTCGAGAAAGATATGCCATTCAAGTTTGATTCTGATTGTCTAAAAGCTTTTGAAGTGTTAAAAGAAAAGTTGGTTACCGCTCCAGTCATAATTGCACCAGATTGGACACTACCATTTGAGTTAATGTGTGATGCAAGCGATTACGCAATAGAAGCTGTATTGGGACAAAAAAAGGATAAGGTCTTCCATGCAATTTACTATGCAAGTAAAACTCTGAATGATGCGCAGGTAAATTACACAACAACTGAAAAAGAGCTCCTAGCCGTAGTGTTTGCATTCGACAAGTTTTGAGCATATCTGATTGGAACAAAGGTAGTAGTATTCACAGATCACTCAGCAATAAAATACCTCATCTCGAAGAAAGATGCCAAACCGAGACTAATCCGTTGGGTCCTATTACTTTAAGAATTTGATCTCGAGAGTCGGGACAGAAAATCAATTGGCCGATCATTTGTCAAGGTTGGAGAATGAACAACAGTAGGAACCCGATAAAATCATCATCAATGAATCTTTTTCGGATGAACAACTATTTGCGGTGGCAACAAAGACCCCTTATTACGCAGATTTCGTAAATTACATCGTCAGCGGGATTGTGCCATTCGACTTCAGTTTTCAGCAAAAGAAGAGGTTCTTATTTGAGGTGAAGCAGTATTTGTGGGATGAGCCCTTCTTGTTCAAATAGTGTTCAAACAACATCAAATTTCCTACAGTATGGTTTCTTTTAGCCATCACTGTTCAAAGATTTTCATGCATTTGCCAAAAGATGCGACAGGTGCTAAAGAGTAGGGAACATAACTAGTTGCCAAGAGATGCCACTAATGTTGGGTTTGTACGTAACGTAATCATGCAATCAAATCACATAAATAGGGCGGAAGCGTAAAAAACTAGGTTTTCAAAAATTTATACAAACCCATAACCATGATCATTCTTGTGCATCAATTATCAGTGAATATAGAAGGAGAAAAATAGAATTATACCTTTGAAGATCCAAGCTTCCTCAGGTACAAGTTCTACTCCTTTGATTCCTTTGATTCCTCTGTAGTGGCTCCTTCCCTTGATCAATGTCAGCCACCCAAATGTTTGGCCTCTAACGGTGATCCACCAAGGAAGATGAAGAACTCAAGAAGATGGGTTATTGGCTTAACCCTTGTTTCAATCTCTATAGAATATGTGTACTCCCAACTCTTGGAAAAATTCGCGTACCTTATTTCTGATATAAGACTCTCTTATATAGATATTAGGTTAACCCTCCTAATCCAATTAGAATAGGATTTTATTTAATTAATTAATTAAATACTTTTAATTAATTTATATCCTAATCTTTATTAGGATTGAGAGAGAGTACTGATATTATATTAATTCCTAAACTCCTTTAGAATTAAAATAATAATAATAATAATATTATTAATAAGACTCCTCTTATTAATTTATATTTAATATTTCTAAAATATTAAATAATAAACATTAAGCTATTTAATTTATTCTATCATCATAGATTAAATTAATTATACTTAATGCATTATTACTATCATGCCATTTTCTTCTTAAATAATTCTTCTTCCTTTTATGGTGTGACCCTTTAGGTTCTCCATATTAAACCGGTTGTGAATAAATTAATTAGAACAATTCTAATCTTATTTAAATAAACAAATTAAACTAATAATCTATTTAAATAAATAACATTTATTCTACAATAGGGATAAGCCTCCCTAGCGATCAACGACTTTCCAGATAATATAGATTTCAACATTAATCATAAAAGAACCTGTGAGTTAATAGTTACCGTACAATTCAATCCTTCCACCATACAATGTCCCAATTAAATATAAGACATGGATTTACTGTTAAGTCTTAATTTATTTAATCATATGTATTTCGATTAGAAAATGCACAACTCCAAATAATGCAAATTAGAAACCTCTTTCTAATTTCATTCTACCTTGGCCAAGGATTCCTGGGTTGTCATTTAACGAATCACATAGGACATATCTCCTCTTTTACTAGAGGAGGTAGATTCTTTATTGATCATTCATTATCTCCATATGTAACTCATTACACCCAAGCATACCCTATATATGCCTTAAAAGGCCTTAAGGAATTAGTCAAAGTATAATTTGTTACATACAAGATACTATGATGATCTCAAGTCCAAGGATCACATGTACTACTATCACATTAGGAATTCCTATTGACAGGCGAGTAAAACTCCATTAGGTATTCCATAGCGAGTCACGTTCAGTGAACTTATTCTCCAATAAGCACCTACATACTTGCTTTAGTGTCTCCACACAAATGACCATGAGATCAGTCATCCTCATCCAATGAGCAAGCAACATATATACCAATCTATCCGGATTTACTAATCCCCATTTTAGTAATCCCACAATTGGGAACTATTTTAGTTTTTAAGCTTTCTAAGAATTTAGATCTCATTATCATGATCTCATCATGATTCTAAAAGCATTGCTTAAAACTATGGGTTATTTACATATTATAAAAACAGCACCATGTAGATAATTATATGCCTTAAATGAATATTTTATTAATAAATAAATAAGATTATTTACAAAGTATGTGCTTTGTCATCATACATGATTGGCTTGTATGCACACTACTATCAATCTCCCACTTGCACTAAAGCCAATCGCCATGGTATCTCATACCCATCTTCTCTAAGTGACGATCAAACTGCTGTTGTGTTAAAGCTTTAGTAAATGGATCTGCAATGTTGTCTTGAGAGTCTACACGCTCCAAGGTGACGTCTCCTCTTTCAATGATCTCCCTGATCAAGTGAAATCGCCGCAACACGTGTTTAGATTTCTGATGAGACCTGGGTTCTTTAGCCTGTGCAACCGCTCCGGTGTTGTCACAGTATATGGGAACTGCTTCTCCAATGCTAGGAACCACACCAAGTTCAGTTATGAACTTTTTCATCCAAACAGCTTCCTTTGCAGCTTCACTTGCAGCTATATACTCTGCTTCTGTCACTGAATCAGCAACCGTTTGCTTCTTGGAACTCTTCCAACTCACTGCACCTCCGTTCAAGGTAAACACATACCTTGAAATAGATTTACTATCATCTTGGTCTGTTTGAAAACTTGAGTCCGTGAATCCCTCGAGTTTTAATTCAGACCCACCGTAGACAAGAAAAATATCTTTAGTCCTTCTCAAGTACTTTAGGATATTTTACACTGCCTTCCAGTGCTCTTCTCCTGGATTCGACTGGTATCTGCTTGTTACACTAAGTGCGTGAGCAACATCCGGTCTAGTACATATCATACCGTACATGATAGATCCTATTGCAGAAGCATAAGGGATCTTACTCATACGGTCTCTCTCCTCAGGTGTCTTTGGGGCCTGTTTCTTGGAGAGATTTATTCCATGGCTCATCGGCATGAGACCTCTTTTGGAATCTTCCATGCTAAACCTCTTTAGCATCGTATCAATGTACGTTCCTTGGGATAAGCCGAGCATCCTTTTAGATCTATCTCTATAGATCTTTATCCCCAAAATATAGGATGCTTCACCCAAGTCCTTCATGGAGAAGTTTTTAGATAACCAGATTTTAATGGATTGTAACATAGGAATGTCATTCCCTATCAGTAATATATCATCAACATATAATAAGGGGAATGATACTGCGCTCCCACTAACCTTCTTGTATACACATGGTTCATCCTTGTTTTTGATAAAATCAAACTCTTTGATTGTCTCATCAAAACGAATGTTCCATCTACGAGAAGCTTGCTTCAACCCATAAATGGATCGTTGTAGCTTACAGACTTGATTTGTTCCAACTTTTGAAATAAATCCCTCTGGCTGTGTCATATACACATCCTCCTCAAGTTTCCCATTGAGGAACGCCGTTTTCACGTCCATCTGCCAGATCTCATAGTCGTTGTAAGCTGCAATCTCAAGCAAAATCCGAATGGACTTGAGCATGGCTACTGGTGAGAAGGTTTCATTATAGTCAACTCCTTGTCTTTGTTTGAAACCTTTTGCAACCAGTCGGGCCTTATAGGTCTCTACCTTTCCGTCTGCTCCAGTCTTTTTCTTAAAAACCCATTTACACCCAATAGGTTTAATACCTTCAGGTGGTGAAACCAAAGACCATACTTTGTTTTCATACATGGAGTCCATTTCGGATTTCATGGCTTCAAGCCATTTCCCTGAGTCTTTATTACTCATAGCCTATTCGTAATTCAATGGATCATCATCATTCATGATGTGTACCTCATCGTCATCCTCTATAACGAATCCATACCTCTCAGGTATCTTCGGTACTCTTCCAGATTTACGAATAGGGTGTGGTACAGTAGGTTCTTCTACTTGGTTAGGTACCTGACTTTGGTCCGTGGTAACTTGTGGTTCTTGAACTTCTTCAAGATATATCTTGCTTCCACTGACCCCTTCATGGATAAACTCTTTCTCCAAGAAGGTAGCATGTTTCGCAACAAACACCTTTTAATCAGTTGGATGATAGAAATAATACCCTACGGTTTCTTTAGGGTATCCCACAAATCTACACTTATCAGATTTAGTCTGTAGCTTATCATTTTCAAACTTTTTGACATAAGTTGGACAACCCCAAGTCTTAACATGCTTAAGATTTGGTTTCCTCCCTTTCCACATCTCATATGGAGTCTTTGGGGCGGATTTGGTAGGTACCTTGTTAAGTAGGTATGCAGCCGTTTCTAGGGCATATCCCCAGAAGGAAATTGGAAGGTCGGTAAAACTCATCATGGATCGAACCATGTCCAACAGTGTTCGATTTCTCCTTTCAGATACTCCATTTAACTGTGGTGTACCTGGAGGAGTCCATTGTGAGATTATACCATTTTCTTTGAGACAATTGAGAAACTCACTGCTTAAGTATTCTTCACCTCGATCTGATCGAAGTATCTTAATACTCTTGCCCGTTTGTTTCTCTACTTCACTTCTTAACTCTTTGAACTTTTCAAATGATTCTGATTTGTATTTCATTAAATACACATATCCAAATCTTGAGTGATCATCAGTGAAAGTAATAAAATAAGAATACCCACCCCGTGCACTTGTTGTCATAGGTCCACAAACGTCTGTGTGAATCAATGACAACAACTCTGTAACTCTCTCTCCTTTTTCACTAAAAGGAGATTTTGTCATTTTACCCATGAGACAAGATTCACAAGTTGGATATGATTCATAATCAGATAGCTCGAGGAGCCCATCTTTATGCAACTTGGATAATCTTGTTTCATTGATATGACCGAGTCTACAGTGCCACATATAGGTATAATTAATATCATCTCTTTTCCTTTTCTTAATTTGTTCAATTTGAAATATATTTTCTTGTAAGTCAAGTGTATAAAGTCCATTTCGCAAATTTTCAATACCATAAAAAACATCGTCTTTATAAATAGAACAACCATTGTTCTTTATAATAACGTCAAAACCTTCCATATCCAATACAGAAATTGAAATAATGTTTTTAATAATATTCGGAAGATAATAACAATTATTAAGATAAATGGATTTGCCCGAAGGCATTGCTAAACAATAAGTTCCTACAGCTAATGCAGCAACTTTTACTCCATTTCCCACTCGTAGGATCACCTCATCTTTGTTCAGCTTTCTACTTCTGACCAGTCCCTGCACAGTATTACATATGTGAGAACCACAGCCGGTATCCCATACCCAAGTAGAATTATGACTTTCAGAAAAATTAATTTCAATCATAAACAAACCTTGATTGGAAGTCGAAGCTTCTCCAAGCTTCTTCTCTGCTAGAAACTTCTTGCAGTTCCTCTTCCAATGTCCCAGCTCATTGCAATGAAAGCACATTCCTTTAGCTGGTTCAGGTTTCTTTTGCTCCTTTTCTTTCCTTTTCCCTTAGCCTTCTTAGATTTCTTCTTTTCAGAAGACACCTTGGGCCTCTTCCTTTTATTGAAAGAATCCACCATCAAGACATGGTTCTTCTTGGATGAGAAGTGACCTTCTGCAGTTTTCAGCATGTTAAGCAGCTCAGGTAAGCTGACATCTAGCTTATTCATGTGAAAATTAACCACAAACTGCGAGAAGGTCTCAGGGAGTGACTGCAAGACCAAGTCTTGACTCAACTCCCCATCCATGACGAACCCAAGCTGTCCAAGGCGTTCAATCAAATTGATTACCTTCAGAACATGAGTCTAGACGTCAGTGCCCTCGATCATACGAGATCGGAAGAGCTCCTTAGATATCTCATATCTAGCAGTCCTACTCTGTTCACCATACAACTCCTTGAGGTGAAGCAGCATAGCAGGAGCATCCATTTTTTCGTGCTGACGCTGAAGCTCGTTATTCATGGATGCGAGCATGATGCATTGAGCCACAGATGCATCATCTTGCCACTTATTGAAAGTGGCAATCTCTTCCTCAGAGGCTGTTTCTGAAACAGATTCAGGGATAGTGGAATTTAGGACATAAAAAATCTTGTCAGCAGTGAGAACAATTCTCAGATTTCTTAGCCAGTCCTCATAATTCGGGCCGGTAAGCTTATTTGCATCAAGTATGCTTCATAGTGAGATTAGTGATTTTGACAATTTTAAAATTCTGCATGTGAAAAGACAACATTTTAGCAAACATTCATTTTATTAACTTTGCATACCAAAATAAATTTAGGTCTTTATTTTAAATTGGTATCTCCCACTATTTTCATCAAACTATATTACCCTCACTCATATAGTTCGGCAACATCTAATTAAAGATTTGCTAGTGAGATTAAGGATCCCATTTCAAATGTATATAACCTTGTGGATAGCATAACAAGCGATATACAAATAAATAGGTAGACAACTCTTGTCAATTACATCACCATGTAACTCCTTTTATTTTGCCTCTTAAATCATAATGGTCATGTGTGTGCACATCCGAACTAAAATGATTTAAGTTAAGTCCAGCCTAGCACTTCCATAAATTCGAAAAGAAAATTTTTCGTCCTTGTGGATAGCACAACAAGACTAGATCGTTCAATTTTCTTGATAAGCA
The DNA here is from genome assembly GCA_020205555.1 of Panax stipuleanatus. Lineage (NCBI taxonomy): Eukaryota > Viridiplantae > Streptophyta > Magnoliopsida > Apiales > Araliaceae > Panax > Panax stipuleanatus. The sequence continues at coordinate 57,596,810 of CM035119.1, forward strand.
TCAAATGTGATTAATTAACATCTTAAATATTCAATACTCGCCTTGTGGATAGCACAACAAACTCATATTAAATATTTAATACTCTATTAACAAATCATGCTAGAAGGTGACGTTCGATATTCCAAATATCATTTGAACGCTTCAGACTTAATAATATTTCTTTGAGGGGTTTGTTATTATTTTTCTCATCTTTTTAAGCGCGCATGCACATATATATATAAAATACGCGTCATTTTATTAAACATGCGAAGCATGTTTGTATAAAATATAATATATATAATATTTAGCATGCAATATAGAATACTATATTCTACCCGGATTGATTATGGACTTTTATTCTAGTTTGGTTCACTAGAGCCACCAAGTGAACCAAAAGGTCAAACCTAGGAGTGCAAAAATTTAAATTTAAACGTAACTGTTACATTTAAACCCGGGCTCCATACAAACGGGTCTTCACGCGCTCCTTGCTCCTTGGTCTCCAGTTTTTTCAAGATAATTCTAACTATCTCTATTACATAAATTATTTTTAAATAGAAACCTTGATCAGCAGTCAAGGGGAAGTACATAGAAGGGAGATAAAATTTTACACCGAGAATAAAATCAGAGAAGACGAGGTACGCAGACCCCATTTTATAAAACCCATACATTTAAGCATTCATCCAAAATAAAATCCAATCACATTGGTCATAGTCCATAATCAATCCCTTTTATTACCATACATATCATCATACGTATCGATAAAACTTATTCATCTCATGAAAGTAAATTCATTCCATATATGTATTAATATTAGTTAATGGGCAAAAGTTTGCTAAACTTTGTTTTTGGAAAAATAAACTCCTTTATTTCATTCAAAAACAATTCCAAATTAAACTCTTTAATTTTATCAATTCTGAAATCTCATTTCATATAAAATAAACATCTTTATTTTAAATCTTTATTAATTAAATAAATCATTCATTTAATTAAATAAAACAAAATAAATTCAGATTCTGTTAGTGGCGCAGTTGCGCCAGGAATATAAAGGGAACCGGCGCAGCATGAAAACCAGGCCAAGACACTGGCGCAGCTGCGCAGCAAGAAGGCCAGGAATCGGCGCAGCTTCGCAGAATCAGAAAAAATTTTGTTGCCCAGAACTCGATCCAATCGCATATTATACATATATGGAATCACATAGACTGATAATTAGCACAAGATTGGCTCTGATACCACTGTTGGGTTTGTACGTAACGCAATCATGCAATCAAATCACATAAATAGGGCGGAAGCGTAAAAAACTAGGTTTTCAAAAATTTATACAAACCCATAACCATGATCATTCTTGTGCATCAATTATCAGTGAATATAGAAGGAGAAAAATAGAATTATACCTTTGAAGATCCAAGCTTCCTCAGGTACAAGTTCTACTCCTTTGATTCCTTTGATTCCTCTGTAGTGGCTCCTTCCCTTGATCAATGTCAGCCACCCAAATGTTTGGCCTCTAACGGTGATCCACCAAGGAAGATGAAGAACTCAAGAAGATGGGTTATTGGCTTAACCCTTGTTTCAATCTCTATAGAATATGTGTACTCCCAACTCTTGGAAAAATTCACGTACCTTATTTCTGATATAAGACTCTTTTATATAGATATTAGGTTAACCCTCCTAATCCAATTAGAATAGGGTTTTATTTAATTAATTAATTAAATACTTTTAATTAATTTATATCCTAATCTTTATTAGGATTGAGAGAGAGTACTGATATTATATTAATTCCTAAACTCCTTTAGAATTAAAATAATAATAATAATAATAATATTAATAAGACTCCTCTTATTAATTTATATTTAATATTTCTAAAATATTAAATAATAAACATTAAGCTATTTAATTTATTCTATCATCATAGATTAAATTAATTATACTTAATGCATTATTACTATCATGCCATTTTCTTCTTAAATAATTCTTCTTCCTTTTATGGTGTGACCCTTTAGGTTCTCCATATTAAACCGGTTGTGAATAAATTAATTAGAACAATTCTAATTTTATTTAAATAAACAAATTAAACTAATAATCTATTTAAATAAATAACATTTATTCTACAATAGGGATAAGCCTCCCTAGCGATCAACGACTTTCCAGATAATATAGATTTCAACATTAATCATAAAAGAACCTGTGAGTTAATAGTTACCGTACAATTCAATCCTTCCACCATACAATGTCCCAATTAAATATAAGACATGGATTTACTGTTAAATCTTAATTTATTTAATCATATGTATTTCGATTAGAAAATGCACAACTCCAAATAATGCAAATTAGAAACCTCTTTCTAATTTCATTCTAACTTGGCCAAGGATTCCTGGGTTGTCATTTAACGAATCACATAGGACATATCTCCTCTTTTACTAGAGGTGGTAGATTCTTTATTGATCATTCATTATCTCCATATGTAACTCATTACACCCAAGCATACCCTATATATGCCTTAAAAGGCCTTAAGGAATTAGTCAAAGTATAATTTGTTACATACAAGATACTATGATGATCTCAAGTCCAAGGATCACATGTACTACTATCACATTAGGAATTCCTATTGACAGGCGAGTAAAACTCCATTAGGTATTCCATAGCGAGTCACGTTCAGTGAACTTATTCTCCAATAAGCACCTACATACTTGCTTTAGTGTCTCCACACAAATGACCATGAGATCAGTCATCCTCATCCAATGAGCAAGCAACATATATACCAATCTATCCGGATTTACTAATCCCCATTTTAGTAATCCCACAATTGGGAACTATTTTAGTTTTTAAGCTTTCTAAGAATTTAGATCTCATTATCATGATCTCATCATGATTCTAAAAGCATTGCTTAAAACTATGGGTTATTTACATATTATAAAAACAGCACCATGTAGATAATTATATGCCTTAAATGAATATTTTATTAATAAATAAATAAGATTGTTTACAAAGTATGTGCTTTGTCATCATACATGATTGGCTTGTATGCACACTACTATCAACTAAATACCATACTGGAAGTAGAACTATTTGACGTATGGGGCATCGACTTCATGGGACCGTTCCCATCATAACTCAACAATAAGTACATACTGGTTGCAGTGGATTACGTGTCCAAATGGATGGAAGAGGTGGCTCTACCTACTAACGATGCCAAGGTAGTGCTGAACTCTCTCTACAAGAACATCTTTACCAGATTTGGGACGCTGAGAGCGATCATCAGTGATGAGGGCACATATTTCTGTAATAAATCCTTTGCATCACTCTTGGCTAAATATGGAGTTCAGCATAAGGTTGCCACATCCTATCATCCACAGACAAATGGCCAAGCAGAAGTGTCCAACTGGGAAGTGAAACAAATTCTAGAAAAGATTGTTAATCCATCATGGAAGGATTGGGCTAGCAAGCTGGATGAAGCACTATGGGCATATCGTACGGCTTACAAAACTCCAATCGGTATGTCTTCATATCGACTGGTGTTCGGTAAAGCCTGTCACTTACCGGTGGAACTAGAACACAAAGCTTATTGGGCAATAAAGAAGTTAAATTTGGATCTCAAAGCAGTTGGTGGGAAGTGACTACTACAGTTCAGCGAATTGGATGAATTCCGAGTGCAAGCATATGAGAACGCCAAACTATACAAGGAGAAAACCAAGAGATGGCACGAGAAACGAATTGTCCGACGAACCTTTGAACCAGGAAAATTTGTGCTACATTTCAATTCCCGACTAAAACTATTCCTGGGTAACTTAAAATCAAGATAGTCTGGACCATTCACGTTCACAAAGGTTTATTCGTATGGCGCAATAGAAGTGCAGGATTCCACAAGCCAATAGTCGTTCAAGGTTAATGGAAAGAGACTTAAGCACTATCTGGGCGGAGAATTGGATCGCGAACAAACCTCAATCATTATCGCAGATCAACAATGAGCCAAGAAATAAAGTCGGGCTGACGACGTTAAACCAAGTGCTGTGTGGGATGCAACCCAATTTCTAAACCCTTCATTAGTTTTTAATTAATCTCATTTAGTTTATTAAATAAATTGTATTTTACGCAAGTACTAATTTTTTTATTGCAATGGTGGTAGGATGTTATTTCAAAGGAGCATAATGAGCAAAGAAATCAGAGGGGCGCGGATTGCGCCGTCACAAACTAGAAGCAAGCACGGAGCGGGCTACCCCAACATCTGTTTAAGTTTAAAATTTTCCAGGCCAGACTGGGGGGGCACCTCCCCAGGCGCGGGGTGCGCTACTATATCAGCATGTTCTGTGTTAACAAGCAGCCCATCGCGGGCCGCGCTAGACTAGGTAAGAACCGGGCGTGGGGCGCGCCGGTCGGCTGAAGACGTTTTAAAATAAGGGTTAGTACCCCTCTCGTGTCTAACTTCTCTCCCCAATACAAATTCAAATTCTAATCTCCCCCAATCCAAATCAACTTCTAATCATCCCCAATCCAAATCAACTTCTACTAAACCCAATTTCTAATCTACTCCTATTAAACCCTAACTTCATCTCTCCCACAATCCAACTCCTATGCACACAACCTTCCCCCTTCATCACTCTCAATCTCGTCCACATATATATACCCAAACGATCATTGACCATCACAGCTTGGGAGGCAAGGTTATCAGAGGCAATTTCATCTCTACTTAACTGATTCAGGCAAAGGTACAGGTAACAAGGTTATTGGTATTGATATTGTCATCTTAGTGAGTATTGTTTCGTAATTGCTTTTGAATTTCTTTGCTATTTTATTGGGAACCAATGTTGATTTTACTTGTATGTAATTGGGGGTAATTTAAGGAATACAGAGGAGATTATGTTTGGGGGAAACCAAAGTCCCCCACCAACTGTTCGATAATTTGTCAAAGTTAAAGTGAGCACTTGTTTGCAATCTCCACATCATGGCATCCAAAAGGCCACGGACTTCTACCTCGAGTGCTCGTCCACCGTTTGATTAAACGAAATTTGTGAGTGAGGCAGCAGAAACTAGGTTCAATGCGATAATTACCAAAAAGACGTTGGTTCTAGAAAGGGGGTTGAAGCCTGATGCCAACCTAGACGACGACATGGCCCTCATGATTGTGGAGAGGAACTGGTTTCAGTTTGTTGAACAACCACAACCCGCGGTGGTAAACATCGTAAAAGAATTCTATGTCAACGCTATTGAACGGGTTGGTCATATAGTTATGGTCCGAGGAAAACCCATTTCTTTCGAGGCGAGGGTTATCAATGAACACTTCGGGCTCGAAACTCCAAGGATGGAGCGGTATGAGGATCACCTTCCACTACTAGATGATTTAATCATGGCGCTTTGTAAGCCTGGCACTCAATGGGTAACCAAAATGGGGACCAATGAAAAAATTAGTTTTCCCCACGCCGCTCTAAGAAAATATGGAAAAGCTTGGTACACATTTATTTGTGCCCGGCTTATGCCTACACGCTATCAAAATGACGTGACCAAGGATAGGGCACGACTACTCTACGACATCGTCCACCAATGGTTTAGGACGGGGAACACCATTGACACTCTACAAGTCGACGTGGGCCCTTGTATTCAGGATTATATTGAGCGCTTGTTGATAGGAGGTACCACCGGCGACTTGTTACATGGGTTCCTCATCACAGATTTATGTCACAAGGCAAGGGTACAGTGGCACGCTTAGGAGCCAGTGCAACTACCCACGGCTGTGATTGATCATCTAACTATCAAGAAATACAAAGCATGGGAAGGAGCACAGTCGCACCCGTGGGGAGTGGGATACATTATGATCCAACTGCCATCACCACCCTCACCACCAGGAGCTGATGAGCCAATGGTTGATGAGGAAGGAGCAAAGCCATTCACCAATTTTTAGAGGCAAAGTCAAAGGCAAAATTTGCGGCTTGCCCAACGCCAGGCCACAATACATGCGTACAACATCGAGGCATTTACGGCATTGGCAAACGCTTTTTCATAGTTCACGCCAAATTCAGAGCCCGTTCAGTTGCCTATTCCTCCAATTCTACCTGCATATCCCCCTTCAAATGATGAAGATCACGACTAATCTTGACTCGTCGCTCATGGAAGTCCTCGTTTTTAATATTTCCTATGTTAACGTAATGAGGACATTACTTGATTTAAGTTTGGGGGGAATTTTTTGTGTTTGCATACATATTAGGTTGCATTAGTAGTTTATAATTATCATATGCATTCTATTTAATAAAAAATAAAAAATAAAAATAAATAAATATCTGCATTCATGTAGGAATTGTGTTAGTAGACATGCATTGAGATTGAGCATTTAAGCCTTGGTAGTTGAGATAATAGCCAATGATGAGTCTGATTTACCACTTACATGTTTAAATTGATTATCATGTGTTAATTAACGTTGATCATAGGAACTTCATAGCATAATTCTAGTGTTTTTTCTAATCTCAAGCACACCAACTGACTATAAGTAGTAGCGAGAAAGTTGATATAAGATAAAATATGGGCATGTATTCACTTGATCACAGATCACCATTAAACATTGGCCTATACATAAGTTTGGGGGAACTGTGGCTCGAATAAAAAAAGAAAAAAAGAAAATAAAGATAAGAAAATCAGAAAAAAGTAGTTATGGAATAAAAACTTACTTAGTTCAAACTTCGTGGCCTTTACTACTTGGACAAGTAAGCCCTAGGAGATGTCTGTACACCTAGCGCCCTAAAGCTTTCGGGTTTGGGAGTCGTTGGTCAAAATTTCGTTACACGGGTAGCATTAGAGAGCCTAAGGAAGTTGGACATTGCACAAGTCGAACTCGAGAAATACCTAGGCAAATGGAGCATTAAAACACACCCACCTAGTATGAGAACTTAATGTTGGTGTTTCATCTTTTGATTTCCCCCGTACTTATGTGTATGCCATGTTGGTTATAAGTCTGTTTGAATGGTGGTCATGTGTATGAATTTGACTGTATTACTAATTATATTGCTGAAGTAATGTTGGCCACACACACACACAGAGAAAGAGGCAAGAGTATATTTGTGAGGTAAGAATGTGGGAAGTTAAGAAGATGCATGATGTGATATTGACTGCATGTCGATTATTTATCTCTGAGGTAGATGATTTATCTAGTTACCATGGTTGTTGCTCGATCTCTGTAGTTGCATTCATTGTGATTAAGTTGTTAGTATAGTTGTGTTTGCTTTAGGGCAAGCAATGGTTCAAGTTTGGGGGAATTTGATGAGTAGGTTGAAAACCTATGATTTTATCTCATTTAGCTCAATATATTGTGAGTTTTTAGGTATTGTTCATTTTACTCGTGGTTGTTTTTATGTTATTTTGTAGGTTAAAGGATTGGAGCTGGATAGTAGATTGACTTGGGAGAAAAAGCTATAAAGTTGGGAAATCTGGTAGCTAGGCACAGGGCGCGATGGTTGTGCGTGGATTAAGGCGCGGGGTGCCCCGGATGAGGAATAAATGTTGTATGTCAAGCGCGGACCGCGCCATCAACATACTAAAGGAAGCGCGGGGCGAGCTAAACTGAGGAGAAGTCCTGCCATAATAACTCGGGCCGCGTCGCTTTACAAAGGGACCGGGCGGGTGGCACGCTGTTCTGACGAGATTTTAGCAGATTTTGTTCCTTAATTACTAAAGCTGATTCAAAGTAGGAGTTTGACTTACCAATTGTAATAGGGTTTTGTTAGGTCTATAAATACTAGTTGTTCTCTTAGTTTTAATTATCTTTTGACTGAAAATCATTGGAGGCTATTCTTTTGAAGCAGATTGATATTACATTAGCGCTTTCGTGAAACAGATTTTGGATTTGAAGATTGAAGATTGAAGATCATCGATAGAGTTTTTCCTTCTTCCTCTTAAATTAATTTATGTATCATGATGTCTTTTAATTATTATCTTTGTGTTCATAAGTTGATGATGAACTAAATCTCTATTAGGAGTACAATGGAACCTTTTATGAAGCTTTAATTCAATTACTATTTTTTTCACTTGATAATCTTTCTGAATTGATTGTTATTATTCTGTGAGTAATTTAATGATTGTTTGGCCAACAATTAAATATTAGATCTTTGATTGAATTAAAAAAGGATATCTTAGGTTAGAACTAAATATAACAACAAATGAATTTTTTGATTCTTAATTAGAATAACATAGCAGTGTATAAGATGAAAGTATTTATATGCAATGTGCAACTGTGATACAGGTATGAACTTATTGACTCTGTTTTAAGTATTTTACACGAAAGTAGTAAAATAGTTAAATACGATATTTTTGCTAATAATCGAAAGGTGTTAGTGAATTGTGAAGTAAACCTAGTTGTCAATTTGGTGAAATACATTAAGTGGAAATACGGTAAGAGAATTATTGTAGATTAATTGGGGAAATTATATTCCTAAGTTTTAATCATCTGGTATTCTTTACTTGTCAGTTAATTGATTCTTAATCACTTTAATTTAATTAATTCTCACAAATCAATTGGAGTGACTGTTTAAATAGAATAAATTAGTAGAAATTGGATAATTAAGATAGTTTTTTGATAACTTTTCCCTGTGGGTTCGACACTCTTCTTACTATTATACTACTTGATTGACCGCGTGCACTTGCGCGTAATTGTTATTGTATAAATTAGACAACAGGTGGGTCATATCATCCTTCCTATGATCATAGTAGAGACCTTAATGTCGGCCACATTTTGGCGTACCCATCCTATTAGGTTTTTCAGAGGCAGTGCCGTATTGTTATACGTTTGGTTCATGATGCATCTGAGATCGATTGGAACTTTCTAACGCCATGGGTACTTCTTTACACATGAGCTAGCCATTTCTTACTCTTTTCGACCGGCTGACAGTATAGATGCAGCATCTTGGTTTTTTTTCCTGGCTATGATTGAGGATCTTTTTTCCATCTTGCCTTACTCAAGATTCAGTTCCCCTTACAGTTTTGTTACTCATGCTGTGGGTGTGGACTTCTTGCCCTTGGCTGGTCTGAGAGGGGTGACTACATATCATCCTCTAGCTGTCATGAGATAGTTTGATCAGTTTTACGATGTTCCTTTTGAGGGAGATTTAGATCAACGATCATCATCCTTGTCTTTGTCAGAGGATGATCTAGCCAGAGTTTATGATTATTGGACCCATCGAGAGAGGGCTAATTTTTCAGCGAGTCATCCGGGTCGCTCCTCAAAGTATTATGCGTGGTTGGAGGTAGAGATTGCATCTAATATGGTTGTTTATTAAGAGCCTAACACTAATTCGAATGAGGAGGAGCCTATTGAGGATCCTTTTTCTCCCATAGAGGATAATCTATTTGCTGGTTTGACAGCAGCTCTGGTCAGTGACATTCTTATCTCTTCAGCTGTTGCTGCCCCACCTTCTGTAGAGTCTTTAGAGAGGATAATACAACTTCTAACCTTTGATAGGGAACAGGCTAGGGCATTGATGTTGACCACCCTATCTGGCCTGAATGCTGCTTTTATAGAGAGGGATGAGGCTCAAACTACTAGGGATGCTTCTGTTGCTGATAGTACTGCTCTCAGATCTTATATGGAGGGCATTGTCACAGATATGAGTGCATTTAGATGATCATGGTAGCACTCTGCAGATGGCCGTAGATCTTTTAGCTCGTATTGAGACTGCAGGACAGGAGCTCAGAGATGCACCTCCATCTTCAGAGAGGGATGCTTTGTTGGATTTGCTGTCCCGTTTGATTGCGGGTTTATAGACTAGCTTTTATTTTCCTGCATAGACTAGGTTAGCCATTTTTGACATGTACAGGAAATATTGTATCTATTAAACAGTATTATAATGCAAGGAAATATATTTTGATTCACTTCCCTTTTGCGCATGTTTTGATTCTTGCTCGATGATTGCCACTTTCTTTGTGACTTGCTGTCTTGATGTATCACCAGCTCTTTCTTGATGGATTGACATTGAGATGTCGGAGAGTCTCAGAAGGGTTCGTTGATCATAGAGGCTTCATAGGATTTGTGTTTTATATATGGTTTAGTGTCTTAAGACTCGTATTTAATTGGATACTTGAGTTTATAGATAAAGTGTTTGGCTATTTTCTTTTAAAGGTTAGACTGCACCATAGATGGCTGCTTACGTACTCCCGAGAAGGAGGGAGATTATATCTTTCATAGTTCAGGCCTAATAGTAAAGACCTGAATTGATTTGATTCTTTTTTTTTCAGGACCAGGATGGTGGTTTGCAGGTGATTTAGACATAGTACCTTTTCACGGTGTCTGAATTGATAAGCTGGGGGAATTCTTCCCAATCCATTTCTTGCAATTTGATGGCTCCTCATGTCAATACTTCCTTGACAATGAAAGGGCCTTCGTAGTTTGGGGAAAATTTTCCTTTGGTTTCATCTTGATTGACGAGGATTTTCTTCAGCACCAAGTCATTTGCTTTGAATTGCCTAAATCGGACCTTCTTGTTGTAGGATCGAGAAATCCTTTGCTGATATAACCGACCATGAAATATGGTTGTCTCCCTTTTCTTATCTATCAGAGATAACTGGTGGTACCGCTTTTGCATCCATTGGTCTTCTTCTATCTGAGCATCTATCAATACCTTTATTGATTCCATTTCCATTTCTATGGGGAGTACTGCTTCTATGCCATAGACCAATAAGTAGGGCGTAGTCCCAGTAGAAGTGGGCATTGATGTTCTATAGGATAACAGAGTCAGAGGCAACAAGTCAGGCCATCCTTTGTTATTGGCGGACATCTTTTACATAATCTTCTTGATATTTTTGTAAGTTGCTTCGATAGCACCATTCACTTGGGACGATAGATAACAGAATTAAGATGCTTGATATGGAATTTTCTATATAATTTCTTCATCATTTGGTTGTTCAGGTTCTTAGCATTATTTGATATGATCACCTCCTATTGCGCGTATCGACAAATTACTTTGTTTCTGATGTAACCAATGATTACCTCCTTGGTGACTTTGGAAAAGAAGGCAGCTTCGACCCATTTGGTGAAGTAATTGATCATGGTGAAGATAAATCGATGACCATTGCTGGCTTTAGGCACGATTGGTCCGATTACATCCACCCCCAACATGGAAAAGGGATATAACGAACTCATATTATGCAGTTCGTTTGGAGGAGAGTGGATGGCATTCCCATGAACTTGGCATTGATAGCATCTCTTGACGTGATCATCACAGTCGGCTTTGAGAGAAATTCAGTAATGTCCCGTTCTTAATATCTTTTTGGCAAGTAAAGGACCGCTCATGTGTGGACAACATACTCCACCGTGGACTTCATCTATAAGTCTTTGGGATTGATCTTTGTCTAGGCATTTTAGAAGGTCTATTCCAGCATCCCTTTTGTAAAGGGCGTCTCCGCTTAAATAGAATTTCATAGCCATCTTATGGATATCCTTTCTTTCAGGTTAACTTACCCCAGTGGGCGAAGATTCGTCTCAAAGATATTCTTTGATATCCTGGTAACAATGCTGTTTGATGGGAGGCAGTTCATCTGATAATTCTCCAATGTAATTCTCATAGGCTGGTGCCTTTTGACTTAAAAACTTGATATCAAGAATTCCCCTCTTATCGGATATGTGGATCAAGGAAGCCAGTGTTGCCAATGCATCCGCGAAATCATTTTTATTTTGAGGGATGTGTATGAAGGTTATTTCTTTAAATTCAATAGCCATCTTGATAACCTGCCAATGATAGGGCAGCAATGTGACAACCCGAGAATTTATAAAATCTTAAATGATTAAAATAAAGGTTAAGAAATAAAACCTAGATGGAAATTAGAGGAATAATTAAAAAAAAAATTAAAAAACCTATATGGTTTGATTTGAATTCTTAAAATGTGTATATGTATAGGTAAACATATATATATATATATATATATATATATATTTTGTGATGTGCTATAAATAATTTAGCAAGAGGAATGATAAGGATAAATATAGTATGAGATTTGTGGAACATGTCTCAACGTATTAAATTATTAGGTATGAGTATGTATATTATTTGATTGCTTATTTTTGTTTATTATATAATAAGCAAATAAAAAGAAACTAATGTAGCCTAATATATAAATTAGGTATATGAATTAAATAACCTAAGGGTTATGGCATAAGAGAATATTAATATTGAAAAATATTAACTAACTCTAAGGAATTTGTTTTATTATCTCAATTTATAAATTTTATAACCTAATTAAAGCAAGTTTAATTGGGTTAAGTAATTAAATGTATATGAGTAAGGATTTGATTTACTAATTGAGTGAATAGAAACCCTAATTAAATAATTAGGGTAGAATATAATTAAAAGAATTGGACCTAATCTATTTTTATGGCCCAATTATTTTATTATCAAGCCCAAAGCAATAAATTTGGTGCCCAAGATTTTAACCCAATAGAAGAGGAAGTTGGACATTTAGTAAGTTCAATAAAGCAATAAAAAGAAAATAAAGTTGGGGATAAGGGAGGAGAATTCGGTCAACAAGGAACAAGGAAGAAAAAGAGAGCATGTGAGCTCATCATTATAATTACCAACTCTTCACCAACTACTAGCTAAGAGTCACTCCAAGTGCTTATCCTCAATATTTAGTCTAGATTTGCAAGTAATCTAAATCTACAAGAAACAATCTAAATGATTAAAGAAGAGATGTGCAGAGTGGAGTGTTGGACATTAATATGCATACATATTTGTATATCTAAATGACTGTCCCAAACAAAACCAATTTTTCTCTCTCTTTCTTCTTATTTCCAAATAGCCAAAAAGAAAACTAGAGAGAGGGAGAGGGAGAATTCGGATGGGTAAGGGGAGAAAGAAAGATGATTTCATCTTCCTTTTTTCCAAAATCATCATCTACTTTGGAAGAACAAGGAAGGCTAGTAAGAAATAAAGATATAAACTACCTTTGATTTAAGTTATTTTTAGTTATTTCAAACCAAAATTTGGATTTTTGTTCTTAAAATTCAAAACTCTAGATCTACATGATCTAGAGTGTTTATGTGTAGATCTAACCATTTGGTGTGTCAAAAGTTAGATCAAAAGCAAGAAAAATGAAACTATGTTTCAAAAGGTTGAAAATCTTATTTTTCTTAGCATTGATTAGGATTTGCTTTGATTTGATGAAGGTTTGATGCAATAGATCATGGATCATGGTAGATCCATGAGTCTTAGAGGTATTAGTACGTATTATGATAGTTTATGATGTTTAATGTTTGGTTAATCAAGAGATCTAGGAAGATTTCTTAGAAATCACAAAGGCTAAGAAATAAGATTTTTGAGAAAACGATACATGAAATTAAAATAAGCATATCTCTCAATATATTTCAAATTTTTGAGTGTGGTCAATTTTTGGACATAGATCTATAAGTCATATATTAGATCCAAGTGGAAAATAACTGAAAAATTCCATGTAGATTTCTGTCTGGACTGTTTTTAGCAAAGGACGCGAAAACTGAAAATGACCTTGAGCAATCTGTCTGGAAATTGTAAGGGCAATTTCGGTAGCTTATTTTATGAAATAAATTCTGGCCTTTTGGGACATGAAAATATATGTTATAAAGTAGCTTGTGTCCAATAATAAGCTCATTCCGACTTAAAATGAGCAAGTTATGACTATTTTAATATTTGTATTTTTTCGACAAAAATCGCTATAACCGGAGTTCTATAACTCCGATGGCCACGAAATTTAAACTGGAGACTCACGATAACATGGGTAAGATCCCGCCAAGAGTTAGGAATTTTTGGAGTTAAGAACAATGTAGCAAATTTCTTAAGGAATTAACTATAAATGGATTTTTGAAAAATACTTAAGGAAGTTAAAAATTTCTTGAAAAATTATTTTTGTGTATGGAATACATGTATTTATGTTTGGACAAAAGATAAAAAAATAATACGATAATTTGGTTAAAAAAGGAGAATCCAGTTTGCTGGATTGGAATCTAGTTTGTTGGATTGGAATCTGGTTTGCTGGATTGACCATCAAGTTGCTGGAATGATCTGTTTGGATAATACAAGTTGCTGGATTGAAGATATAGTGAATTCAGGTTGCTGGATTGTAGGTAAGTTGAATCCAAGCTTGCTGGATTAGATGTTAGTTGAATCCAGGCTTGCCGGATTGGATGACAGTTGAATCCAGGCTTGCTGGATTGGAGGTCAGTTATATGCAGTCTGCTGGATTGAGAATTAGTTACTAAATTGAAATTCAATCTGAATTCAGGTTGTTGGATTAGGTATTTGACTTATTAAATTATAAAGGACTTATAAAATAAAAGACTAAGTGTTAATTCACAAGTTATATGATACAATAGTGTTAAGTCTAAGGTAGTACAATCGTACTCTTTAATAGTTGATGTATAGTAGCTGGGCTAAACGACTCCTTCATACGGGGAAGATATCTACGAATTAGTAACTGATCTAACTCACTGTGGAAATAGTGTAGACGAGACGGAAACTAATTTGTTAGTTGTTTGTGAGAAACAACTCAGTATACTATATTGAATACTATTAAAGACTTGATGTGTGCTAGGTTTAGACTTGTGTATATGTATAATATTAAGGACATCTAATATGTGACTATGTGTTTAAATGTTAGATAGTTTACTTATAAAGTATGTTATGCTAATTGAAAGATCAATTTTATAACTGATAGGTCTTTTCAATAAAGCGATTAACTTAAATTGCGTAGCAATAATCGACGGTACAGGCAAGGTCCTAAACTATACTTTGATTGAGCAAGTTTCCTAACTCGAACTCGAGTTGTTATTGTAAAGCATGTTTGTGAATAATTATTGTTGATTATTCACATCTATACTGATTATTGATTCGCATGTTGTGAATCTTGTATATATTCATCTGGTGTGAAAGGCTGATCACCTTCATTACCATATTGTTCAGTTGAATTTATTCATGTTCATTGTTGGCTATTCAGCATTATTGATTTATGTTCATTCACAATTCTTATATTGTTAAAAGTTTGTCAGCTTATTATTTTTTTCAATCATGATATATCTTCATTTGAACTTAAACTTGTTGGGCAAACTTGTTGCTCACCCTTGCTATATCATGATAAATATTTCAGATTAAAGAAGAAACTTCGGACATAGTCAAAGGCCAAGACAAGTTCCAGGATGGAATTATTATTTGGTTAAAATGGTAATACTATAGGATACAAATGACATTGTATGTCATGTAGGATATTGAATGCAGGTATTAAGTTAAGGTTACAGACCTTGGGAATTATGTTGTAAAAGTTATTGTATAAACAATTTATGTTTATATCTTCCGCGTAGTTATATAAATGATGTATCGTAATGTACCAGGTCCGAGGTTCTGGGGACCCAAATTTGGGGGCGCCACAGTTGGTATCAAAGCTGTAGTTTATAAACCTTAGGTAGGGGTACCTTAGGCTATAACCACAGAGATAAGGAATATGAATAAACTCAAATAGAGTTTAAGTTCTAAGCGATGAATTTAGGCAAGGTATTATTAAGTCAATAAGATTCAAAGAAGAATCTTGACAAGTAATAAAGATCCAGAGTTACCTAACTCTGATAATAAAGATGAACAGTAGTAATGAATAGATAGAGTCTAAAAGACTAAAAGTAGAAAGGGAAAGAAGATCGTAAAACAAAACGATCATAAGATAGGAATGAATCGTAATATAATACGATTATAATATCAGATTTTAACGTGATCTAATGAGGTCATAGGAGGACAGATGATCAATCATTTGATTAAAAATTTTATAGCAGAATTGATGTATGACAGTTGTACTATAAAATTGTACTATTAAAACTCAGGAAAGAGTTGTGAATTGTAGATACGGATTAAATGAAATTCGTATCGAGTATTGAGGGAGCTAGGATTATGTGGGATTTCAATTGAGGACTCATGTGATAGCTGAGTTGTACAAACCTTTGTATGGGCGGAGGTTTTGTGCTTGGTCTAATAACTACTTAGTTTATCATTTTGATAATCATTGAAATGTCGGTGTCGCACTATTCGCTATATGTATAATGAGAATGTGATTCTTTTCTCATGTGTATAACCAATAGGTAGAGAATATAAGATTAGGTGCGAGTTCTTTAAACTCATACGTATGGTAAGTTCGTGACTCATAATCGTATGGTGGAACCCCTCAGCGAATGGACGACTTTAGTCTGACTAGGATAAGTTCCTAAACCCATATGATTGTGGTAAGTTTCTTAACTCATAACGTGTGGTATGTTTGATGAACTATACGGGGGTATAGGAAAATTTTGAATGAAGGATTGAGGATCATAGGAATAGATAGAATTATTAAGCAATCGATCATTAGAAAGTGAAGTTGTTAGTGGAAGTATAGGTATTCCAAATCTTCTAGCTGTGCTAGACTTCAAAAATTTTGTCATCAAGCTAAATTCGCACTGATGTGCCTTTTTCGAAACAAAATGAATTTTTATTATCTTCACAACATGGTGACAAGGGTGTGGAGATGAACTTTGAGCCATTATCACATTGTTACCTGTTGCGGCATGATAACAGCAAAAATGAATTTTTGGTTATCTTCAAAACATGGTTACAATTGTGTATGTATGGACTTCGGGACCCTGACACATCGTTACCTGTTGCGACATGATAATTTCAAAAATGATTTTCAATAGTTTTGAACGGTTTAAAGAAGAGTCTACGCTAATTGTTTCGGCTAGACAAAGATTATTTAAAATATCAAAATGTATTTTATATATCATCAATGTATCATGGAACTTGGTGCAAAGATGATAAAAATGATGGAGTTATTAATGCAGTATTACCTAGTGTTGGATGTGATCTATAAATCGTCAGCCCACTATGGTATATTGTTTTGTATGACAAAGTCACAACAAATGACAGAATCTAAAACGAATTGTAAACACAGTGCGGTATGATGATGTCATAAAATTATTTTTAGAATTTTAAAAAATATTCAAGTGCCAATTAAATTTGGCTAGACACATGTTTTGATTGCTATTGGAATTATTGGTATATGTCTAAGCTAATTGATTCAGCTAGGCAATGTTTATGAAAATTCAAGTATCTTTTTGAGAACTTATCCCGAACCATATTGTTTTGATTCGGACTCCAGGCTGAGTATGAATATCCCTAAATTGAGAAATATTTTTGTGCCGAATGGCAGTGATGTGGAACGCAAATGTCATTCAAATTGTGCCAAATGGCAGTGATGTAGCATCTGATCAATGAAGGACATACGGGCTGATCACCCAATGTGTCCATAAGTCCAGACCGGTTTGCAGATGAATTTCTATTTAAACGTTTTCAAAATTGAAAAATGAAAGTTCATGGCCACTCAACATTATTTGAAAAGTTTTTAACTTCTTGGAGAGAAGTCTAGGTAGAATGTGATGATTGAATAGTTCCTCATAGAAAGAAGTCGTATGTACTCATTAAAAGAAAATAAAATCAGGTAAAGGTTAACTTGAAAACCTAGTTTTGGTGAATAGAAGGAGTAGGAATTAGTAGGCTGTAATTTCGAGGATGAAATTCTTAGAAGAATGGGTGAATGTGACAACCCGGGGATTTCTAAAATCTTAAATGATTAAAATAAAAGTGAAGTAATAAAACCTAGATAGAAATTAGAAGAATAATTTAAAAAAATATTTAAAGAACCTATATGGTTTGATTTGAATTCTTAAAATGTGTATATGTATAGGTAAACATATATATATATATATATATATATATATATATATATTGTGATGTGCTATAAATACTTTAGCAAGAGGAATGATAAGGATAAATATAGTATGAGATTTGTGGGACATGTCTCAACGTATTAAATTATTAGGTATGAGTATGTATATTATTTGATTGCTTATATTTGTTTATTATATAATAAGCAAATAAAAAGAAACTAATGTAGCCTAATATATAAATTAGGTATAGGAATTAAATAACCTAAGGGTTATGGCATGAGAGAATATTAATATTAAAAATATTAACTAACTCTAAAGGATTTATTTTATTATCTCAATTTATAAATTTTATAACCTAATTAAAGCAAGTTTAATTGGGTTAAGTAATTAAATGTATATGAGTAAGGATTTGATTTACTAATTGAGTGAATAGAAACCCTAATTAAATGATTAGGGTAGAATAGAATTAAAAGAATTGAACCTAATCTATTTTTATGGCCCACTTATTTTATTATCAAGCCCAAAGTAATAAATTTGGTGTCCAAAATTTTAACCCAATAGAAGAGGAAGTTGAACATTTAGTAAGTTTAATAAAGAAATAAAAAGAAAACAAAGTTGGGGATAAAAACAAAGTTGAGGATAAGGGAGGAGAATTCGGTCAACAAGGAACAAGGAAGAAAAATAGATTATGTGAGTTCATCATTACAATTACCAACTCTTCACCAACTACTAGCCAAGTGTCACTCCAAGTGCTTATCCTTATTATTTAGTCTAGATTTGCAAGCAATCTAAGTCTACAAGCAACAATCTAAATGATTAAAGAAGAGATGTGAAGAGTGGAGTGTTGGACATTAATATGCATACATATTTGTATATCTAAATGACTCTCCCAAACAAAACCAATTTTTCTCTCTTTCTTCTTATTTCCAAATAGCCAAAAAGAAAACTAGAGAGAGAGGGAGATTTCGGATGGGTAAGGGAAGAAAAGAAGAGGATTTCATCTTCCTTTTTCCCAAAATCATCATCTACTTTGGAAGAACAAGGAAGGCTAGCAAAAAATAAAGGTATAAACCACCTTTGATTTAAGTTATTTTTAGTTGTTTCAAACCAAAATTTGGATTTTTATTCTTGAACTTCAAAACTCTAGATATACATGATCTAGAGTGTGTTATGTGTAGATCTAATCATTTGGTGTGTCAAAAGTTAGATCAAAAGTAAGAAAAATAAAATTATATTTCAAAAGGTTGAAAATCTTAATTTTCTTAGCACAGATTATGATTTGCTTTGATTTGATGAAGGTTTGATGCAATAGATCATGGATCATAGTAGATCCACGAGTGTTAAAGGTATTAGTATATATTATGATAGTTTATGATATTTGATGTTTGGTTAATCAAGAGATCTAGGAAGACTTCTTAAAAATCACCAAAGTTAAGAAATCAGATTTTTGAGAAAACGATACATGAAATTAAAACAGGCATATCTCTCAATATATTTTGAATTTTTGAGTGTGGTCAATTTTTAGACTTAGATCTGTAAGTCATCTAATAGATCCAAGTGGAATCACTGAAAAATTCTATGTAGATTTCTGTCTGGACAGTTTTTAGTAAAGGACACGAAAATTGAAAATGACGTTGAGTAATCTGTCCGGAAATTGTAACGGCAATTTTGGCAGCTTATTTAATGAAATAAATTCCGGCCTTTTGGGACATGAAAATATATATTATAAAGTAGCTTGTGTCCAAAAATGAGCTCATTCCGACTTAAAATGAGCAAGTTATGACTATTTTAATATTTACATTTTTCCAACAAAAATTGCTATAACCGGAGTTCTATAACTCCGATGGCCACAAAATTTAAGCTGGATGCTCACGATAACATGGGTAAGATCCCGCAAAGAGTTGGGAATTTTTGGAATTAAGCATGATGTAGCAAATTTCTTAAGGAATTAACTAGAAATGGATTTTTAAAAAATACTTAAAGAAGTTAAAAAATTCCTGAAAAATTATTTTTGTGTATGAAATACATGTATTTATGTGTGGACAAAAGATAAAAAAATAATAAGATGATTTGGTTAAAAAAAGAAAATCCAGTTTGCTAGATTGGAATCTAGTTTGCTGGATTGCAATCTGGTTTGCTGGATTGACCATCTAGTTGCTGGAATGATCTATTTGGATAATCCAAGTTGCTGGATTGAAGAATTAGTGAATTCAAGTTACTAGATTGTAGGTAAGTTGAATCTAGGCTTGCTGGATTAGATGTTAGTTGAATCCAGACTTGCTGGATTGGATGACAGTTGAATCCAGGCTTGCTGGATTGGAGGTCAGTTGTATGCAGTCTGCTGGATTGAGAATTAGTTACTAAATTGAAATTCAATCTGAATCCAGGTTGCTGGATTAGGTATTCGACTTATTAAATTATAAAGGACTTATAAAATGAAAGACTAAGTGTTAATTCATAAGTTAAATGATACAGTAGTGTTAAGTCTAAGGTAGTACAGTCGTACTCTTTAATGGTTGATGTATAGTAGCTGGCCTAAACGACTCCTTCATACGGGAAAGGTATCTACGAATTAGTAACCGATCTGACTCACTGTGAAAATAGTGTAGACGAGACGAAAACTAATTTGTTAGTTGTTTGTGGAAAACCACTCAGTATACTATATTAAATACTATTAAAGACTCGATGTGTGCTAGGTTTAGACTTATGTATATGTATAGTATTAAAGACATCTAATATGTGACTATGTGTTTAAATGTTAGATAGTTTACTTATAAAGTATGTTATGCTAATTGAAAGATCAATCTTATAACTGATAGGTCTTTTCAATAAAGTGATTAACTTAAATTGCGTAGCAGTAATTGACGGTACAGGCAAGTTCCTAAACTATACTTTTATTGAGCAAGTTTCCTAACTCGAACTCGAGTTGTTATTGTAAAGCATGTTCGTGAATAATTATTGTTGATTATTCACATATATACTGATTAATGATTCACACGTTGTGAATATTGTATATATTTATCAGGTATGAAAGGCTGATCACCTTTATTACCATATTGTTCAGTTGAATTTATTCATGTTTATTGTTGGCTATTCAGCATTATTGATTCATGTTCTTTCACAATTCTTATATTGTTGAAAGTTTGTCAGCTTATTATTCTTTTCAATTATGATATATCTTCATTTGAACTTAAACTTGCTGGGCAAACTTGTTGCTCACCCTTGCTATATCATGATAAATATTTCAAATTAAAGAAGAAACTTCGGACACAGTCAAAGGTAAAGACAAGTTCTAGGATGAAATTATTATATGGTTAAAATGGTAATACTATAGGATACAAATGACATTGTATGTCGTGTAGGATATTGAATGCATGTATTAAGTGAAGGTTACAGACCTTGGGAAATATGTTGTAAAAGTTATTGTATAAATAATTTATGTTTATATCTTCCGCATTAGTTATAAAAATGATGTATCATAATATACCAGGTCCGAGGTTCTGGGGACCCAGATTTGGGGGCGCCACAAGCAAATGAAATTCTTTGGTGTGATATGTCCCGGTGGTTTGTTTGATGACCAACTCGGAATCTCCAAAGACAGCTAATCACTTGATACCCATGGATTGGACCAGTTTCAATCCTATTATACAGCTTTTATACTCGGCTGTGTTGTTAGCATTGACAAACAATAGTTTGATGGCCATGGGATACTGTTCTCCCGTAATAAATACAAGAACTGCCCCTGATACTGCACCTTCCATGTTGACAGCCCCGTCGAAGTACAGTTTCTAGAATTGTATCTTCTCGAAGGTTTTGCTGAATTGTCATTATTCCATCATCTGGAAAATAAGTTTCCAAGGGTTCAAAATTCCTTGATGTTGCTTCGGCAAATTGATCTGCAATTCCTTGACCTTTGATGGACTTTTGAGTCACGTAGATAATATCGAATTGCTGGAGGATTAATTTCCATTTAGACAAGTAGCAATTTAACATGGGCTTGCTAAATATGTACTTCAGAGGATCCATGCGAGATATGATATAGGTTGTATGCCCATGAAGATAATATTGTAATCTCATCGCCGTCCATGCTAAAGCACAACAAGTCTTTTCGATCAAGGTGTATTTCTACTCACCGCAGCTGAATCTCTTGCTGAGATAATAGATAGCTCTTTCTTTGCCTCTATCATCCTTTTGCCCCAGCATGTAGCCCATAGCATTGGAATTGACCGATATATACATGAACAGGGGAACTTTGTCCCTTGGAGGTACCAAAATATGAGCTTCAATCAACTGCTTCTTGATGGAGAGGAAGGCTTTTTGACAGTCTTTATTCCATTTTTCAAAGGAATTTTTCCTTAACAGCTTGAAGATGGGCTCACAAGTTGTAGTGAGTTGAGAGATGAATCTGGTTATGAAATTGACTCTCCCAAGAAATCCCCGTATCTCCTTTTCTGTTTGGGCTACAGGCATCTCAGTGATGGCTTTAATCTTTGCAGGATCTAGCTCTATGCCTCTGTTGCTTACCAGAAATCCCAATAATTTCCCGGATTTGACACCGAAAGCACACTTGGCTAGGTTTAGCTTCAACTTGAACTTGCAAAGCCGATTGAATAGCCTTCTGAGATGGTCGACGTGGTCATCTTCCTTTCTAGATTTGACGATGGTATCATCCATATAAACCTCTATTTCTTTGTGCATCATGTCATGAAAAAGGGCCATCATGGCTCGCTGGTATGTGGCACCGACATTGATAAGGCCGAAAGACAATCGCCTATAGCAGAAGGTTCCCCAGGGAGTGATGAAGGCTGTTTTCTCCCTATCTTCTTCGGCAACCATAATTTGATGATATCCGGTGAAGCAGTCAACAAATGAGTACATGCCATATTACGCCATATTATCTATCAGTATGCGGATGAAAGGTACTGGGAAGTCGTCTTTGAGATAGGCTTTGTTTAAATCCCGGTAACCCACACATACTCGTAACTTCCCTCCGGGCTTAGGCAGAAGAAATATATTAGACAACCATTCAGGGTAGGTTGATACCATGATAATGCCTGCTTTGAATTGCTTGAAAATTTCTTCTTTGACCTTCAGGCTCCACTCAGGCTTCAGTCTCTGTAGTTTCTATTTAACTAGTTTGAATCCTTCTTTGACGGGCAACCGATGAATGACAATGTTAGTAGACAAGCCGATCATGTCTTTATGTGACCATAAAAACACATCCTTGAACTGAGTTAGGAGGTCAATTAGATCTTTTATTTGGCTCGGGGTAAGGTCATTGCTAATTTATATTTCTTTAGGGTTTTTCTGAGGTTTCGATATTGATAGTGGTGGTTTGATCAAGGTTTGGTTTTGGTTTATCTTCAACCCATTCTTTGATCTACACAGGCACCTCTTAGTCATCTATCTCCTTTTGATCAATCCCCATCAAGTCAAAGTTCATCTCTACATCAAAGTCGTAGTCATTGCTGAGACTTGGCAATTCATCAACAAGGCTAAACAAATCCAAATTTGGAGTCCTGAAAATAAAATGCTTTCACTTAATATATAAAACTGTTTAATCATACAAAGCATTAATGAAAGCATGACAAAAGTAACTGCTAGTACTATGCAACAAAAGTAAGCAGTAAATGATATCTACATTTCAGGGCAGATGGACTTTCTGCCCTTTTACTCTTTTCGACTGATGCAAGGAGTGTTGCTCTAGTTGTCCAAGCCTAGTCATTGTTGACTGAAGTGATAAAGGGGTTGATGTTATCCACCTCCTCTTTGATGATGACCAGAACTAAATTCACATCAGGGTCAGCGTTTTTCTTTGGATTATTCTTCTTAGCCCTGCTTATGCGAGGGATCATGAGTTGATCTTTTGAATAGTCATCATCTGTGATATCATCGTTCATACCCTCTGTATGTGCCAGAAAGTACACCTTTGCAAATCGGTCTTGCACTTCTTATAGGAACCTCTCATTCCTTTCCTTCATGTCCTTCACAGGAGTCCAGATTTCTTTCTCACCGACCGACTTAACCTTATGGATCAGTATGCTGGACACAGAAGTAGGGATTTTCCTCGTTGGTTTCACGAATCCTACATCCGTGAGATTTGGTGGCATAATGGTGGATACATGAACCGACTGATGCTTGTGTGGGTTCTTATGATTTGATTTAGAGGAATAACCTAATCCAACCTTTCTTGTATGGCTAGGTATCTGAACTGGATTTTTAATTCCTAGTTGACTTTTCCATAGCCCTTTGTCAGGACAGAACCCCAAGGGTATCATTTCTTGACCGACAAACATTACTTCAGAAGAAATTCATGGCTTTAAGGTCGTGGCCCTAATAAGCTGGTAATGAGTGTTGCTCACTTTAAAAACATGGAAATTGGCAGGCTGAACTCTTTCATTGAGGCTGATCATGGGCATATCCCCTTACACATAGATTGGATATTCTGTTTCGGCATTAACAGTTACCAGATTGCCATTAATAATGTATTTGACATGTTGATGAAGAGTGGACGGGATTGCTTCTGCCATATGGATCCACGGTCTCCCCAATAGTAAATTATATCCTGTGGTGATGTTCAGCACTTGGAAGGATATGTAGAAAGTATGTGGACCAATATCCACCGGAAGTTCAATTTCTCCTAAAGCATCTCGTCGAGACCCATTGAAGGCTCTTATGACTACATGACTATTCCGGAATCGATTTGGATTGATCTTCATTCTTTTCAAAGTGTCATAGGGGCAGATGTTCAGGGAAGATCCTCCATCTATCAACACGCCTCCTATAACATATCCAGAGGATATCAGTGCTATATGCAATGATTTGCAATAACCAATCCCTTCTGCGTGTATGTCATCATCAGTTAAAGATATCACATTATTGTTGAAGATGTGATCTATCAAGTGATGGAACTTTTCTGTATGCACTGCCTTTGGCAGGTGCGCTTCTTCCAGTACTTGCATTAAGATTTTGAGATTATCTTCCAAGGATAATACCAAATCCAGAATAGATATTTGTCGGGGTGCCTCCTTTAATCTTTGCACCACCTTGGCTACATTATGCCCCATTTTGCTGAGGAATTCTTCAATTTTCTCCTCGGGCACTCTACCCTTGGTTTTAGTGACTGGTTTTATTACTCGCTAAGGTAGATACAGTGGGATTTCCTTTGATAAAGCAGCAATGTGATTTGATGTTGATCCCTCATCCTCACCATAGTTCCATGGGACTCTTTCCAGGCTGATTAAGGAATATTGTGGTCCGAATGGCAACATCAGGGGTTCTAGTGCAGCCACTTTCACATGATTCTTTCCTTCTTGATCCCCCTTTCCTGGAATTATCAGGGGTGTAGCAGCTGTGTCCTTCTCACAGGAAATAACTACCATAATTTCCTTCAAACTCCATGTCATGGGAGGAAATATCACTTATTCATCAGGAAATCCATTATCTTGACTTACTTTTAGCAGTTCACCTCTTTCAATCAGGTTCTGAATTAAGTGACAAAGTCCCAAACATTCTTCTGTATCGTGACCAGGAGTGTTGGAATGATATTGACATATCTTGGAAGAGTTAAACTTCCTTGATCGAGGGTCCACTAGGGGTAACAGTTCTGTAACTTTTCCCTTGGTAATCAACATCTGGAGAATTTCTTCCATAGGTTAATTCAAAGAAGTGAACTTTCTTTTGATGGAAAACTCTCTGTGAGCTCAGAATCTTTCTTCCTTGGCAAATTTATCTGCCCAGGTTTTTTTGTCATAGAACCGATAGTGATCCTTCCTTGCAATTGGAAGAATTTTAGGCGTAGGAGGATTTGCTCTCCGCTAGCTGACTTGAGTTATCAATTGTTGAGTCACTTGATGCTGGTATACCATCAGTTCTGCCAGTTGACTAATTCGTTCCTTAATAGACTTCATTTATTATTCTATCAGAAATCGACATTCTGAATACCCTCATTTTTCAGAGCTATCCTTGCTTTTTTGGGAAGAGACCCCTACGTATTTGAGATACTTGGAACCTTCTCCACTCACCATACTGATCATGTTGACTCCTTCCTTATTATATTGAGGCAAATGATTTTCTTGAACATGTGGTTTCTCTGGTTTTGTCAGCACAATCTCACTACTGTCTATCATATCCTGAATCTTGTGCTTTAGAGACCAACATTCTTGTGTATCATAGCTAGGAGCCCCAAAATGGTAAGCACATTTTTTGCTTGGGTCAAAATTCTTTCCACTTAGATTGGCTAGGGGAAGGAGCTGAGCAATTTTCTTCTGTGTTGTCAGAAGCTTGAGTATATTCTCAAGTGAGTCCCCTAATGGTGTAAATGTTCTTCGACGTCTAACCTCTCAGGCTTTTTGAAACGGAGGATTTGAAGGTTATACAGATGTTTGGAAAGGGGAATAATTTTTCCTTTGAATGGGTAGGTTTTGATTGGCTCTTTGAGTTTGAACTTGGAGTATCAAGGATATATCTTCTTCCTTCTTCTTGTGAACTCTCTGAGGATTATTCCCATAATTTCTGTCTCGAATGTGCTCCGCCACGGCTTCCAAAGCAGTGAGGTCTTTAATCTTTCAAGACTTTAATCCAATCTTAACCATTTCTCCATGTTTAGTCATTTCTGAGAATGGTTTCCTTATGCCTGCTAGGACTCTTTCATACAATGGAGCTTTCTGTATATCAATGAATATCATTACCATCTCAAATTTTATCATTGATCGAATGACTTGAGCAGCCAAATGTCTTCACCTTTGGGCTTATTCATGGAAAGATTCACTGTTCTACTTTTTAACTTTGGTAATTTGATATCTATCTGGAGCCATTTGTGACTGGAAGCTGTATTAATTTAGGAAAGCATGGGCTAGCTCTTCCCAGCTATGGATTTTGGAATTTTCTAGTCGAGCGTACCAGGCTCTAACTTCTTCGGTCAGGCTTTTCTGAAATAACTGCATCCTCAGCTTCTCGTCCTCTGCATAGGATCTGAGTTCTCCAATGAATATTTTTAAATGAGTGTAAGGATCTCCCAATCCATCGTACTTTTCAAATTTTGGGATCTAGAATATATCTGGATAACTGGCCTCTGGAAAGATGCAGAGGTCTGAGTAGTTAACACTCCTATATGCTCCAATCCCTTCGATTAACCGGATGGTTTCTTCCATTTGTTGGACTTTCTTTCTGATGTCACCATTCTCTCGATCTTCCTTCGGATTGGTGATTTCAGGGATTTTGTTGGTTTTTTCATTGATTTGAGGTTCAGGTATCTGTACCTCCTCCTTCTTGTCAGTACTCTGACTTCCTCCTTGTATAGAGGACTCTGGTTGAGTGGGTATCTGTTGGCCCTGAGTACTTTTGCTCTGTTCTTTCAGGAAGACAGCTAATTCTGCTATTTGATTTCTAAGTCCCTCGAATTCTTCTCGAGACATGAAACCTGACCCATGTTGGGTACTTTCTTCCATATTAGTGGATAGGCTTTGTGCCTTCTTAGATTTGGATCTGGTAATGGGACTAATCTTGCCTACAATAAAAGTAGGTAGTTTAGTTTTGAAAAATATTAACAGGGTGCGTTTTATGCAATGTGTCAGTTTTTAGGGTTTTTAAAATTTTCCTACAAAACAGATGTCAGTTGTTTTGATGACAGATAGTATGACAGGATTTGATATTTGACAATGGATTTGAAAAGAATTAGTATTTAAAACATTTAAAATTTGACAGGAATTGACATTTAATATGATTAACATTTACAACATTTAATATTTCACATAGAATTGAAAGAGAAAGATATGAAGAGCCTTCCCTTTGCATTTGGTTTATCAGAGGCTGACCTATCTTAGGTTTATTCTCAAAGACTTTTCGGCATGAAGGTTCCCAGATCATCGCAATCTACTAGATGGGAAGTTAATCCGATCTTTCAACTGGTGTCTTTCCTGTGCCTCGTGGAATTATTCTCCTCTGAGTCCAGTAATCAGCCACCGACGGGTTTGCCTCCTGGTGGAGGAATCACACAACATACATTCACATACATCGCGTCTCACTATATGCAATATGATGAAATTGTAAGATGCACTAATATAAAGCGTTTTAAATAAATCATTTATTCACATTCTTTCAATGTAAATACAACATTCACACACATGCAGAGAAAAAAGGAATTAAAAAGATTAAAATGTTGCTTAACCCCTCTGCTATACCCAGCAGAGTGGCCACCTGTCGACGCCGGGAAAATTCTCAATTCCTAGAGTTTGGTTCTTACCCTTTATATTTTTTATGTGGTTTAATTTATCTTTTTTAAAGGGTTAGATTTTAGGCAAAGACTGACACACTATGTTGACGATTTGAAAAGACTTGATTTTATTGATTGGGCCGAATTAGATAGAGCCGTCAGTTGGTATGAGTTAAATGGTTGTACCAACTCAACCGAATTTTTTGAAAGGTTTTACAATATGGCCAAATATGTGACTCCGTTTAATTGGTCTTGGAAACCGAGATTCATAGAGTTCGGGAGCTTGCTTAAGCGAGGGGAAGGTGTTAAGCAACCCCCGACTTTCGTGAAACACAGTTAACGCATCTTTTCATTCCCTAAGCAATTTGTATGTAATGTGATGCAGTTTAGTTGTGCCTGAAGTGCTTTATTTGAAAGTAGTTTTGTGCTTCGTTGGACCTATATACGAAGGGTTTGATTTATTAAAAAGTCCATTTTTAGCAAGAATATGAAAATGATGTTTTGAAAAGAAGTTTTCAAACCCTTTCTCTCGCATAGAAATTCAAGCCCTTTGATACTTTCATTTTATTCCATTTGCGGCTCATTTTGATTTTATTCTCGAGATGCGAAGCATCTTCGACAATATAAATATATATAAGTGTCGGGCTCTTTATGAGCATAAAAGCCATCAAAGTGAACCCGAACACCACAACCACAATTTTTACTATTTTGGAGCCTTAAACCCGTATAACCGTTTTAAGGCCCTGGATCAACAAGTACAAAGATTTGCAAGCTAGCTATACAATAGAAAAAGGTCCATCACGGGAATCGGATCTAGATCCATTGATTGAATCGTAGATCCCATAGCTCTTAGGTTCACAGGATATCACATAAATAGCCTGCATAATGAATATACCGAAATAAAATATATATCGATACTAGACATCGCTGAACCAAGGATTCATTAGTTAAATCCTCGTTAGCGAGTGGCCCATAGCTTCCAGTTTCCTCTAGATACATATCTAGGGTCACATGACGATTTTTCCATCCTGCATGGTTAGTAACAGGAATGCAAAATTTTGAGTGTCTACAACCTTCACCTTTCTTCTTCTTCTACTCTTGATTATACTTTGTTAAGGCTTCACTCCCACCCTCTGCAATGATTGCCTTCTCCAACACTTCTGCGAATGAGTTTAGTTAAAACATCGAAACCCGACTATAGAGCCAAGATTTTAGCCCTTGTTCAAACCTCCTTGCTTTTCTCTCATCAGTGTTGACTTGGTACGGTACGAATCTCACCAATTCATTAAATCTGGTAGCATACTCAGATATTGTCATCGCTCTTTGCTTGAGTTCTAGAAATTGAACCTTAATTTGATTCTACGTACTAGGAAGGAATTATGTTTCAAAAAACATTTCCTTAAACCTTTCCTATAGAATGACTTCCTGTCCTCCTCGGCACTTATTAGGTTGCCACCAGTAGCTTGCTTCTGCTTTCAGCACAAAATTAGCGAAAGCAGTCTTTTGATCCTATGCGACTTTAACAACCTCAAAAACCTTCTCTATTTCCATAACCCATGTTTGGGCTTCATCGGATTGGTAATCCTTCGAAACTCTAGAGGTCCCATAACTTTAAAATCTTTTGAAGTTGGTGTATGGGTTGAAGTTTGATTCATAAGGGCACCTACCAACAGATTCAGGAACTGCTGCATTGGGTTAGCGTCGGCTTCCCCATTACCGTCAGTAGATCCCTAGGGGGTTGGTGAGCGTGGCTATCTTCTTCTAGGCGACATCTTACTGTTAAGATTTTATGTTATTAGCTCATTATTCATTTTCTGAAATTATTCAAGAATTATATTAAACACATGACACATATAATAAATATAGATATATATTCATACGCCGCTTCAAAACATAACACAAATAGCATATCTTGTTAGGTTTGTAATATCCATGAACATGCAACAATTACATACATAGAGCGGAAGCGAGATAAATTAGAGTTTTAAATTTTTACAAACCATATACCCGGATCTTCCTTTATGCGCAATTATTAATTAAACGAAAAGATGAAGAATAAGATTCATACCCTTGAAGATACGAGCTTCCTCATGTACGAGTTCAACTCCAAATCTTTTCTTTGTTCAACTTGAATCTACCGGGTGTGATTCCTTCCTTTGATCAACGTCAGTCACCCAAGTGTTTGGCCTCTAGAGGTGATACACCAACAATGAACAAATATTAAGAAGATGGGTGTTTTGGCTAAACCTTAGTTTTCTTCTCTTTAGAAAAAGTGTGCTCTCCCAACTCTTGGTGAAAGTTCAATAATAATTTAAAAGGGGGGTTGAATAGAATATTACAGATTAAAAAATTATCTTAGGCCTTTTTGAATTTTTAAATAATTAATTTGCAGTGTTAGAAATTAATATGCAAGACAGTAAAAATTCAATCACACAATGCACAGAGATTTATCTGGTTCATAACATATATCCCGGGTATGTTGCTACGTTCAATCTCAAGCTCCTCTCCAGGACTTGAGATCTTATTACTATCAGTAATAAATACTCATTCAGCAGGCGGAGAAGCCTTTACAAAGTTTTTATAGACAAACTTCCAACTATTAACAACTACCTATCTTAGACAGCAAGCTCCCAGCTCCCTCCTCAAGCTTAGTTGTACTTCTTTTGAGTTTAGTTCTATCCTATGATCTGGTCTTGAAACAACAGCCTCTTCCTCACCTCACAAGTTCACTAGAGACCCAACTCCCAGCTGACCTCTCTAAGATTCTGGTCTTGGTCGAAGAATTACTCGTCTTTCTCACAGGTGCATAAAATAAATTAACTCTATTCTTTTCCTTTTTATAAAAGATTTTACAATAATGTACTTCTTAAATAAGTAGATAAAATTTAGTATAGATATATAAAAGTTTAAATAACTTTTACATTTAAGGCTTCTCAAATAAGCAGATATCAGTTAAAGAGCATATATATTTATAAAAGTTCAAAGACTTTTATACTTGAGAAAATATGCTTCTTTATAAGCAGATAGTAATTTATGCTTGATGAAATAATGCTTTTGTGTAAGCAAATATGTAAATTGTACAATATTATAAAAGCTTAAATAACTTTTTTATTTTGTGTGAAAAATGCTTATTGAATAAGATGTAAATTTATACACGATTATAAAAGTTTATATAACTTTTATTTTTTTGTAAATATGCTTCTTGATTGAGCAAATAGATCAATTTTAGCTTTAGCTCAAAAATGCTTTTGTATAACCAGATATATAGTTTAATGCAAAAATATAAAGAATTATTTATTCTTTATGGATTAAAGAAATGTAACTTGAAGTTCAAATATAAAAGTTTAAATAACTTTTATATTTAAAGTGAAAATGCTTCTGAGTAAGCAGAAAAGTTGTTTCAAGTTTTGAATCAAATATGCTTCTATTTAAGCAGATATATTAACTTAAGTTTGTGATATAAAAGTTTATGTGACGCCCCAAAATCCGGGTCCCAAGAACATCGGACTTGGTACGTTACGATACTTCATCATCATACATATTCTATCATCTAATGCGGAATAATAAACATATATTGATTATTTCACATAATTCTACAACCTTTCCCCCAGGTTTATTAACCTTAACTGAATACATACCTTCAAAGTTACAAAAGGTTTTCAGAAGATAACTAAATAGTTGTTCGCATAACAGTCTATTATTGTATTTTGTTCTTGTCTGTGTTCTTCTTCAAGCCTTCGTCTTAATCTGTAAGTTGTTATCATGATATAGCAAGAGTGAGCAACAATTTGCCCAGCAAGTTTAAATTCAATAAAGAGATATCATGATTGAAAGAAAGAATAAACTTTCATGTTTTCAGCAATATGATAATTGTGAAAGAGTATGAATTAACATGTCAATAATTGAATGACTGAATCAATAACGTTTAATGTCAA
Organism: Panax stipuleanatus; assembly: GCA_020205555.1. Taxonomy (NCBI): domain Eukaryota; kingdom Viridiplantae; phylum Streptophyta; class Magnoliopsida; order Apiales; family Araliaceae; genus Panax; species Panax stipuleanatus. The sequence goes on from CM035119.1 coordinate 57,628,611, forward strand.
CAAGGACCATGAACAACTTTATCTGAACCTTAGGGTAATGAAGGTAATCAGCCTTTCATACCTGATGAACATATGCAACATGCACTACGTGCGAATCAATAATCAGTTTAGACGTAAATAATCATCAATAATCATTCACTAATATGCTTTAAAATATAACTCGAGGTTGAGTTAGAGAACTTGCCTGCATAGTCGATTATCGCTACGCAATTTAACTTAATCTTTTTATTGCAAAGACCTATCAGTTATAAGATTGATCTTTCAATCAGCATATCATACTTGTCTCATAATACTATTACTTTAAAAGTAAACCATCTAACACTTCACCACATAGTCATATATTAGATATCCTTAACACCATATATATTTACAAGTGTAAGCCTAGCACACATCGAGTCTTTAATAATATTCAATATAGTATACTGAGTGGTTTCCTACAAACAACCAACAAATTAGCTTCTGTCTCGTCTACACTATTTTCACAGCGAGTTAGATCGGTTACTAATTCGTATATACCTCCGCTCACTGAAGGAATTGTTTAGCCCAGCTACTATACATAAATCATTAAATGGTATGATTGCACTACCTTAGACTTAATACTTATTTTATCATATAACTTGTGAATTAACACTTAATCTTTTTATTTTATAAGTCCTTCTTTATAATCTAGTAAGCCGAATACCTAATCTAACAACATAGATTCAAACTAAATATCAATTTAGTAAATTATTTTCCAATCCAGCAGACTGGATTCAACTGACCTCCAATCCAGCAAGCTTGGATTCAAATTGACATCCAATCCAGCAAGCCTAGATTTATTTGTCCTACAATCCAGCAAGCCTGGATTCATCTGTCCTATAATCCAGCAACTTGGATTCACTAATCCTTCAATCCAGCAACCTAGATTATCCAAACAGACCATTCTAGCAACTTGATGGCCAATCCAGCAAACTAGATAGTAATCCAGCAAGCTGGATTCTCCTTTTTAACCAAATCATCTTATTATTTTTTAAAAAATTCATTTCTAGTTAATTCTTTAAGAAATTTACTACATCACGCTTAACTCCAGAAATTCCCAAATCTTGACGGGATCTTACACATGTTATCGTGAGCCTCCAGTTTAAATTTCGTGGCCATCGGAGTTATACAACTCCGGTTATAGCGATTTTTGTCGAAAAAACGTAAATATTGAAATAGTCATAACTTGCTCATTTTAAGTCGGAATGAGCTCATTTTTGGACACAAGCTAATTTATAAAATATATTTTCATGTCCCGAAAGATTGAAATTTATTTCATAAATTAAATAACCAAAATGCCCCAAAACATTTTGGACAGATTGGTTTTTGTTTATTCAAAATTTGACCCAGTCTCACTAAAACTGCCATAACTCTCTCGTTTAAAAATATTTTTGAGCGATTCTTGAGCCCACGCGAAGCTAACTTCCGGGACTACAAATTTATCTAATGATGTTTTCCCAAATTCTGAACATATCAGTCCAGAAATTTTGTGGAAGGCAACTGTTCGCGATTGGTTGGGTCAATTTTGATTATGTTCCTTCCGAACTTCATAACTTCCTCCTCCGAAGTCGGAATTAGTCCGTTCCGGAGGCTGTGGAAAGCTTATTCAGTGTACTATAACATACCAAAAGCCCAGAATTTTCTGAATAACCTAGCTAACCTCGGAATTCCCTTTTAGGGGGCAGCAGTGTACTAGATTTTTCTAAGTTTTGTTCTTCGCAAATTTTTTTTAAACCATTTCTTCTTCAAATCTTCATAACTCAATTTTTATACATCCAAATCAGTTCATTTTCGATTCTATGGACTCATAACTCATAGAATCACAATATACCAAAACTAGAAACATTAACATAAACATCTACTTAGTAGATCTGAAGATTTAAGAAGGAAAATATAATATACAATTTTCATAACTTACTTCCTTGATTCTTCATTTAGATGCTAGATGATAATCTAGATCTTGCTAGAATCCAATCTTCTTCCTCTTTGAGTTCTCCCGTAGCCTTATCCATGCTTAAATCTTCAAACCCATTTCTTTCTCTCTCTTGTTTTCTTAGAGATTTTGGTGGAAAAGGATGGAGAAGATGATTATGGAGGTTTGTAGGAGATTGCTTTGCTAAGTGGTTTCCCTTCCTTCTTCTCCTCTCTTCCTTCTTCTCCTCTCTTCTTCTTTTCTTCTTTCTCTTTTCTCTTTCTTTCTCATTCTCTCTCTCTTATCTATCCAATCTCCACTTTCTCTCTCCTTAACCTCGCTCTTTTTATTTCTTCTTCTCTTATTCTTATCTTCTCTTATCCCTTCTATATCTAAAAAAATCTACCCAATATCTTTTTTTTTCCTCTCTCATTTCAGCCAAGTGGCCCTTATCATTTTCAATTTTGTTTTATTATATGTTTCATTTAATGACCAATATATCATTTCTTAAATGGGCCAAACTTGGGCTCTCATTTTAATTTCTTTTGGGCTTGCTAATAAAATAATTGGGTCATGTAAATTAACATAGTCCACTAATTTTAATTCTATCCTACCCTAATTATTTAATTAGGGTTTTTATTCACTCAATTTGTACATCAAATCCTTACTCGTGTACATTTAATTATTTAACCCAATTAGACTTGCTTTAATTAGGTTATAAAATTAATTAGTTGAGATATATAAAATAAATCTCTTAGGGTTAGTATATATTTTTATGTTCTAATATTCTCCCATATTATAATCCCTTTGGTTATTTAATTATCATACCTAATAGATATATTAGGTTACATAATTTTATTCTAAATTCTCTTTATATACAAAATAAATATATACACATTATATAATGTATATTTATTTAATCATATACATAGCACATACATAGTTCACGTAAATCGGCACATATATCACTTCTAACTCTAATTTTTGACTTTTCTCCATAAAAGTCAACTGTTGACTTTGACCAAAAAGTCAACCCTTACATATTTTGTGTTTATTATCTTTTCTGACTAAACTTGACATTCCGGACGCAATCGAGCAGTTCGTGCTTCAAAATTCTATCTCTAACTCGAATTTTGAGTTTTAACGTACCTCATTTTTATTGCTAATCATATTAGCTATTAGCTTTATACTTATTCCTTTTCTTATTTGCCAATCAAGGCCAACATTCCAGCTATGCTAATTACTAACATAGTTTTATGTTGATTTTCATATCCCTAACGTAATTCATCATTCCTCTTGCTAAAATATATAGCACCTTACTAAGTATATATATTTCTATACATATACTATCTTCGTTTAACCTCATAGCATCTTTTCATGCGAATTTTAATTTCTTAATAAAATTTCCACATGCACCTATATAACATTTCTTACACCATTTAGTTCACATTAATTTTTATAAGTATCGTAATACCTTATTCTTAACATCATTCACACCCTTTATAGGGTTTTGGAATTTAATAACCCATACTTTCTTTATTCTCATTCAAATAAGAAACCATATAAATCCTACTTGAAAATTTAAAATAAATCCTCACATTTCCATCTAGGTTTTATTCTTTAACCTTTATTTTAATCTTTTAAAATCTTGTAAATTCTCGGGTTGTCACATTCACCCCCTTCTTCTAAGAATTTCATCCTCGAAATTACAGTCTACTAATCACTACTCTTTTTATTCATCAAAACTAGGTTTTCAAGTTTACCTTTATTTGATTTCATGCTTAATTTAATGAGTACATATTGCTTCCTACTATGAGGAGCTCTTCTATCATCACATTCTTCCATGACTTCTCTCTAAGGAGTTAAAAGTTTCCAAATTATGCTGAGGGGTCATATAGACCATGAACACTTAGTTTTAACGGTATTCACACCGAAAAATGGTAAATTACTAGGTATGTTTACAATCACAAAGAAGATAAACTACCGATGCTAGTATTTTAGGTAATCAGCCTATCGTACGCTTACGTCATGCATAACGTATTAATCTTGTTTAGCGACTATCCAATCGGCAAATCCCCCATATTCGGGGTTGTTCACCTCAGACTTAGCATAAGATTCCGCACCAAAATAATTTAGTTCGGGATAACTTCTCAAAGAGATACTTGATTTTTCATAAATATTTGTCTAGCTGAATCAATTAGCGTAGACATACCAATAATTCGAATATCAATCGAAATATGTATATAGCCAAATCAATTTGGCACTTAACTTTTCTTTAAAATTCTGAAATTTATTTTATGACGTCATGATACCGCACTGTATTTACAATCCGTTTGAGGATTTCGTTATTTTATGACTTTGTCATACTACATCGTACCATAGTGAGCTGACGATCCTTAGATCACATCCAACACTAATTAATTCTGCATTGATAACTCCATCATTTTAATCATCTCTACACCAGGTTTCATGATGCATTAATGATATAAAAATACATTTTGATATCTCAAATTATTTTTATCTAGCCGAAATAATTAGTGTAGACTCTTCTATAAACCGCTCAAAACCATTGAAAATCATTTTTAGTGTTATCATACCGCAACAGGTAATGATGATTTAGTGGTACGAAGCCCACTTCTACACAATTGTAACCATGTGTTGCTGATAACGAAAATTTATTTTTATTTTTAAAGGCACATCAGTGCGAATTTAGCTTGATGTCAAAAATTTGAAGTCTAGCACAACTAGAAGATTTGGAATACCTATGCTTCCACCATCCTCTTCAATTGCTCTAATGATCAATTGCTTAATAATTCTATCTATTAAAATCCTCAATTATTCATCCATAATTTTTCTATACCCTAGTATAGTTCATCAAACATACCACACGTTATGAGTTCAGAAACTCACCACAATCATATGGGTTTAGGAACTTATCCTAGTCAGACCAAAGTCGTCCATTCGCTGAGGGGTTCCACCATACGATTATGAGTCACGAACTTACCATACATATGAGTTTAAAGAACTTGCACCTAATCTTATATTCTCTACCTATCCGTTATACACATGAGAAAAGAATCACCTTCTCAACATATATATATCGAATAACGCGACACCAACATTTCAACGATTATCAATATAAGAAGTTAAGTGGTTCTAAAACCAAGCATAAATTCCCCGCCCATACAAGGAATCATACAACTTAGCTGCTAACATGAGTCCTCAATTGAAATCCAATATAATCTTAACTTTCTCTTTACTCAATACGAATTTCATTTAATCCGTATATCATCATTTTCAACTCTTTTGAGTTTAACTCGTACTATTTCATAGTGCCATTTTCGTATAGCAATTCTGCTATAAAGTTTTCAACCAATAGATTGATTATATGTCCTCCTATGACCTCATCAGATCTCGTTGTGATCTTTTCTTATAATCGTGTTAAATTACGACTCTTTTCTATCTTGTGATCATTTTATTTTACGATCTTCTTTCCCCTTTAATCATACTATATTATGATTTTACTTACACTTTTCATTTTATAGACTATTTATTATCACTTTTCATCTTTATTATTGGAGTCGGGTAACTCCAAATTCTTATCTTATAATTCTTCAAGATTCTTCTTTGAATCTTATTTATCTTCTTCTTAACTTTAACGATGAATTTCCTGAATTCATCTCTTATAACTTAAACTCTATTTTAGTTTATTCATCGTCCTCATCTCTGCAGTTATAGCCTAAGGTAATCCTACCTAAGATTTATAACCTACAGCTCTGATACCAACCTGTGACGCCCCCAAATTCGGGTCCCAAGAACCTCGAACTTGGTACGTTACGGTACTTCATCATCATACATATTCTATCATCTAATGCAGAATAATAAACATATATTGTTTATTTCACATAATTCTATAACCTTTTCCCCCAGGTTTATTAACCTTAATTGAATACATACCTTCAAAGTTACAAAAGGTTTTCAGAAGTTAACTAAATATTGTTCGCATAACAATCTATTATTGTACTTTGCTCTTGTCTGTGTCCTTCTTCAAGCCTTCGTCTTAATCTGTAAGTTGTTATCATGATATAGCAAGAGTGAGCAACAATTTTGCCCAGCAAGTTTAAATTCAATAAAGATATATCATGATTGAAAGAAAGAATAAACTTTCAAGTTTTCAGCAATATGATAATTGTGAAAGAGCATGAATTAACATGTCAATAATTGAATGACTGAATCAATAACGTTTAATGTCAACAAGGACCATGAACAACTTTATCTGAACCTTAGGGTAATGAAGGTAATCAGCCTTTCATACCTGATGAACATATGCAACATGCACTACGTGCGAATCAATAATCAGTTTAGACGTGAATAATCATCAATAATTATTCACTAATATTCTTTGAAATATAACTCGAGGTTGAGTTAGAGAACTTGCCTGTATAGTCGATTACCGCTACGCAATTTAACTTAATCTTTTTATTGCAACGACCTATCAGTTATAAGATTGATCTTTAAATCAGCATATCATACTTGTCCTATAATACTATTACTTTAAAAGTAAACCATCTAACACTTAACCACATAGTCAAATATTAGATATCCTTAACACCATATACATTTACAAGTCTAATCCTAGCACACATCGAGTCTTTAATAATATTCAATATAGTATACTGAGTGGTTTCCCACAAACAACTAACAAATTAGCTTCCGTCTCGTCTACAGTGTTTTCACAGCGAGTTAGAACGATTACTAATTCGTATATACCTCCACTCACTGAAAGAATTGTTTAGCCCAGCTATTATACATCAATCATTAAATGGTACGATTGCACTACCTTAGACTTAATACTTATTTTTATCATATAACTTGTGAATTAACACTTAATCTTTTTATTTTATAAGTCCTTCTTTATTATCTAGTAAGCCGAATACCTAATTCAGCAACCTAGATTCAAACTAAATTTTAATTTAGTAAATTAGCTTCCAATCCAGTAAGCCTGAATTCATCTGTCCTACAATCTAGCAAGCCTGGATTCATCTGTCCTATAATCCAGCAATCTGGATTCACTAATCCTTCAATCCAGCAACCTAGATTATCCAAACAGACCATTCCAGCAACTTGATGGCCAATCCAGCAAACTAGATTACAATCCAGCAAGCTGGATTCCCTTTTTTAACGAAATCATCTTATTATTTTTTTATCTTTTGTCCATACATAAATACATGTATTTCATACACAAAAATAATTTTTCAGGAATTTTTCAATTTCCTTTAGTATTTTTTCAAAAATTCATTTCTAGTTAATTCCTTAAGAAATTTGCTACAGCACGCTTAACTCCAGAAATTTTCAACTCTTGGCGGGATCTTACACATGTTATCGTTAGCCTCTAGTTTAAATTTCGTGGCCATCGGAGTTATACAACTAAGGTTATAGCAATTTTCGTCGAAAAAATATAAATATTAAAATAGTCATAACTTGCTCATTTTAAGTCGGAATGAGCTCATTTTTGGACACAAGCTAATTTATAACATATATTTTCATGTCCCAAAAGATTGAAATTTATTTCATAAATTAAATGACCGAAATGCCACTGCAAATTTTTGGACAGATTGGTTTTTTGTTTATTCAAAATTTGACCCAATCTCACTAAAACTGTCATCACTCTCTCGTTTTAAAACATTTTTGAACAATTCTTGAGCCCACGCGAAGCTAACTTCCGGGACAACAAATTTTATCAATTGACATTTTCCCAAATTCCGAACACATCAGTCCATAAATTTCGTGGAAGGGAACTGTTCGCGATTGGTTGGGTCAATTTTGATTATGTTCCTTCTGAACGTCATAACTTTCTCCTCCGAAGTCAGAATTAGTCCGTTTCAGAGGCTATGGAAAGCTTATTCAATGTACTATAACATACCAAAAGCCCAGAATTTTCAGAACAACCAAGCTAACCCCGGAATTCCCTTTTAGGGGCAGCAGTGTACTAGATTTTTCTAAGTTTTGTTCTTCGCGATTTTTTTTTAAACCATTTCTTCTTCAAATCTTTATAACTCAAGTTTTACACATCCAAATCAGTTCATTTTTGATTCTATATACTCATAACTCATAGAATCACAATATACCAAAATTAGAAATATTAACATAAACATCTACTTAGTAGATTTGAAGATTTAAGAAGGAAAATATAATATACAATTTTCATAACTTACTTCCTTGATTCTTCCTTTAGATGCTAGATGATGATTTAGATCTTGCTAGAATTCAATCTTCTTCCTCTTTGAGTTCTCCCGTAGCCTTATCCATGCTTAAATCTTCAAACCCATTTCTTTCTCTCTCTTGTTTTCTTAGAGATTTTGGTGGAAAAGGATGAAGAAGATGATTATGGAGGTTTGTAGGAGATTGCTTTGCTAAGTGGTTTCCCTTCCTTCTTCTCCTCTCTTCTTCTTTTCTTCTTTCTCTTTTCTCTTTCTTTCTCATTCTCTCTCTCTTATCTATCCAATCTCCACTTTCTCTCTCCTTAACCTCTCTCTTTTTATTTCTTCTTCTCTTATTCTTATCTTCTCTTATCCCTTCTATATCTAAAAAAATCTATCCAATATCTTTTTTTTTCCTTTCTCATTTCAGCCAAGTGGCCCTTATCCTTTCCAATTTTATTTTATTATATGTTTCATTTAATGACCAATATATCATTTCTTAAATGGGCCATGCTTGGGCTCTCATTTTAATTTCTTTTGGGCTTGCTAATAAAATAATTGGGTCATGTAAATTAACATAGTCCACTAATTTTAATTCTATCGTACCCTAATTATTTAATTAAGATTTCTATTCACTCAATTTGTACATCAAATCCTTACTCGTGTACATTTAATTATTTAACCCAATTAGACTTGCTTTAATTAAGTTATAAAATTAATTAGTTGATATATATAAAATAAATCTCTTAGGGTTAGTATATATTTTTATGTACTAACATTCTCCCATATTATAACCCCTTAGGTTATTTAATTATCATACCAAATATATATATTAGGTTACATAATTTTATTCTAAATTCTCTTTATATACAAAATAAATGTATACACATTATATAATGTATATTTATTTAATCGTATACATAGCACATACATAGTTCACATAAATCAACATATATTTCACTTCTAACTCCAATTTTTAACTTTTCTCCATAAAAGTCGACTATTGACTTTGACCAAAAAGTGAACCCTTACACATTTTGTGTTTATTATCTTTTCTGACTAAACTTGACGTTCCGGACGCAATCGAGCTGTCCGTGCTTCAAAATTCTATCTCGAACTCAAATTTTGAGTTTTAACGTACTCTATTTTTACTGCTAATCATATTAGCTATTAGCTTTATACTTATTCCTCTTTTTATTTTCCAATCAAGGCCAACATTCCAGCTATGCTAATTACCAACATAGTTTTATCTTGATTTTCATATCCCAAACGTAACTCATCATTCCTCTTGCTAAAATATATAGCACCTTACTAAGTATATATATATTTCTATATATATATTATCTTCGTTTAACCTCATAGCATCTCTTCATGTGAATTTTAATTTCTTAATAAAATTTCGACATGCACCTATATAACATTTCTTACACCACTTAGTTCACATTAATTTTTATAAGTATCGTAATACCTTATTCTTAACACTCCTTCACACCCTTTCTAGGGTTTTGGAATGTAATAACCTATACTTTCTTTATTCTCATTCAAATAAGAAACCATATAGTTTCTACTTGAAAATTTTAAAAAAATCCCCACATTTCCATCTAGGTTTTATTCTTTAACATTTATTTTAATTATTTAAAATCTTGTAAATTCGCAGGTTGTCACAGTTTAAATAAGTTTTATATTATTCAACAAGCATTTTATGAATAAATGAATTTATGATCAAATACTTGTGATGACAGATATAAAGTATAATAAATAAATTAGTTAAGTAATACTTGATATAACAAATATATTTGCTTAACTCAAAGAATATATAATAATATTTTATCTATTATGTGACTGGTTATAAATAAAGTCACTTAGTACTATAAGAAATCGTACGATTCGATTCCCTCACTTAAGAGGAATATCTCTGTCGCCTTCGGCGTATAAGTATGACAGAATTTATAGTTTCATAATTGATATTTATATAAATATTTTCGATAGATCACTTAGATTTTCAAATTCGGTTCGGATGATTCACTCTTTTTAGAGGAATACCTCAGTGTTCTTTTGAACTATCAAGTGTAGATCTATTTTACGATATTTATATAAATAAAATCAATAAAAAGTCACTTAGTACTATAAGGAATCGTATGGTTCGATTCCCTCACTTAAGTTGAATATCTCTGTAACCTTTCAGCGTCTAATTATAATTTTTTATTTGATAAATAGATGAAATATATATATATATATATATATATATATAATTGTGTATAACAATTTATATTCGTATATATATAAATATAAACAAGTAAGAGATAATTCAAATAAACTAAATTAAATAACTTATCTCAATTACTTAGACCAATTTCCTCTTCTCAAATAATCAGAACTTTGGCAAGAAGAGATAGAAAGCTTTTAGAAAGAGTATGTAGGCAAGGAGTAAGCTTTTCTTTGTAAGTGAATTGAAAAAACAAAATGAATGAAAGACTCCCCTATTTATGATTTTTGAGTCTGAGGGCAAAATAGTAATTTTGAAATTTGATTTTGAAATCAATGAATGAGATTATTTGGTTTTGAAATAAATGGTTCGTATTAAAACACAGCACACGGATTGCTAGCTTGTTTTTATTTCTTCCGAAATTTGGTCTTGGCCCATGAAAAAATTTGCCAACCTTAATTCATTAATTGCTTTTGACCATTTAATTCAATTCATCACACACACAATTTTTGAAAGGCTTTTAAGCCTTGATCATTTAATTGTCTCATGCTCAACATCTTTAATTCTTCCGACACATGCAATCCTTGTCCCAAAAAGATTGGCACAAATTAAAACTCCCAGCACATGTGTATACTAATTTAAGTCATTTTCGGTCAAAGTTCCTTTAATGCTCACAAAATACATATATGTGTATATATATAAGCAAAGTACTCATTAAATGCTTTTTAATATCATGATGCCCATGTACGAAATTGCAAGGCTAAAAGCCTCTCTCTCTTTAAATGTTTACAAGGCATATGCAATTTCCATTCCAAGTTTCATTTAAAGTGGACACATGGATTGTATATACACACATGCACATTTAATTCCTAATCTTTTATTTTAGGATATACATACATATTCATATATATATATATATATATATATATATATATATATGCATGCGTGCGTGCAATTTTGTTTTATAAATTCGTTTTGCCCCTTTTTGTGAATAAACTTCGTTTTTGAAAAATAATAGGAGATCTTCTCACCTTAGGAAATATTAATTTATGAATTAAATTATCAAGGTCAAAAAAATACTAATTCAATAACATTTAGAAAATATTTTTGGTCAAAATGAATAAGATAATTAAAACAATTATAATATAAATCCTTTGGAGAGGATTCTACCTTTTAATTAGTTTATTTACTAATTATTGTTATCATCAAAATAAACCTAAAAGTTAGAGACCCAACACTTGGAAATTGCATTTACCCTAAATCAAAATAAAACTTCTCTTATTTATAGATGTAGACAACCCTCCTAAACATTTTAGGATTAGGATTTTATTTTAATTAATTAAACTCTTTTAATTAATTTATGTGACACCGCCAAATCCGGGTACTTCAATTTTCACGTGATTTGATTTTCACTGTACAAATATCACATATATATCTACCCATACTAACTGCAGAAACATAATTAAATAGAACTCCTTCCCTTAAGGGGTTACAACATCTGAATAACTGAATCCCAGGTCATACCAACCTTAATACATCGAGTGCGGAATAAAAAGAAACAAATAACTCTTGACATACATCATAGTCTTAAAACAACATAATCTCAAATAAATAACAAGTTTTCATCACTTGTTAATTTTGCCCTTGCCTTTGCTAGTAGAAGGCTCGTCGGACCTTTCGTTCTTAACTGCAATATTATTATGCAAGAGTGAGCACGATTGCCCACAAGTATAACAATATAATAGTAATAATAACATGCGAATAACTCAAAGAGTTCTGAATACTAGAAAGCTCGGCTTTTGAATCAAGAATGACTAACAAGAATCAAAAGTACATCTGAGGGTCATAAGACCTTGAACTATGTCCCAGGTTGTTAAGTATTTCTACTTTAAATCTTTAACTTTCATTAGACTATATGGACTCTACTACTCGTACTTAGGGAGATCAACCCTTAGTACCATACTGTGCACAACATCTCAACGCTAAGCATAAATAATCCCCTATAACAGGGTTGTTCATCTCAGTTTGACATCAGAGTCCGTACCAAAGAAAGTTTGGTTTGGATAAGCTCAATAACAGTTCTAGAATTTAGAACGTTCATCAACTATGGACTAATCGAATCAATAAGTTCGCTAGTCTTACAAGGTTCAACATTAATTGATATTCAAGTCGGATAATAAATCTCAAGAGTATATAATCGAATAAGTATTGTATAACTGAAGTAATACTTTAAAGAACTTATAATATCTCGTATGAAACTTAACTTGAATGAACAAGAATAAGAACTTGCATCATGATAATAGTTCGAGAATAGAAAGCTTTCTCAATAACTGATTTGAGTTTAGAATACTCGCTCAATAAAAGTAAAGTTAGGGATAGAATACTTGCTCAATTTAAAGAGTATAGTTAGGAAAACTTGCTTAATGTAAAAGAAAGGTTTAGGAACTTGCCTCGTGCACAAGCTACGGTTATAAGTACAATTCAATTCCTCAATCGTCCTACACATTACATTACATTTATGATATCGATTAGTTTCATAACCACTACGTTTAACCGTTGAACTTCTCACTTAAGTTCAACTTAACAACATGGTTCAAAAATCTTAACTTGTTAACTAACCACATAACGTGAATCTGAACTCACAACATGCATATCACACGTGTATAATCTTTTAAACCATCATAATTATACCCTACGACAACAATATCCAAATTCACACATAACTTGTTAATATGAGACTTCAAATTGTCTTATACATATCAACAATATGTTATATTATTGTTTTATATACTTAACATGTCCTTAGGTTCATTACATTCAGTTAGTTCATCATGTTAGGGCTTAAAACACACAAAATACATGTCGGGCAGCAAGAAATCCCGCTGGGGCGTGTATTAGCCCGTTGGGGCGGGTATGGGCTAGGTAGGAGGCCCACTAGGGCAGGTTTTAAGTTGGCTGAGGCGGGTGTTTACACTTTGAGGAACAGCAGTTCGCGAATTTCACAGTTCGTAGCCCAAATAAATACAAGTTAAACCACACGACGATTTTTTAAATGTTTACCCATAAAGTATAAACTTCACAGACACATCATACAATGATTCTAGCATGCTTTTAATACTTTAAATCAAATAATTACTCAAATTAAAACACTTAAACTCATTATTTTTGGTGATTTGCAAAGTTTCGAGATAATTCATGAAATTCAACGTTACAAATTCGTTATAACTCCGAATCTATCCGTTACAAATTCGTTTAAACATGCATAATCATAATCAACTATCAATTTAACGTTTAATAAACAACTAAAGCATGAAAAATTGTAAATAAGGGCCTTATACATGTTCTTCATACTTTTCATACTCTGTAACTCATGAAACTTTGATTAAAACATAATTACATGAAATTGATTGTTCTAAAACATGAATACATGATAGAAAACATGTTATGAACAATTTGTAACATATATATCATCAATTCATACATTGATCACAAAATAGGCTTTTACAGAGAACTTTAAAATACACGTTAATGAAAAAACTTTGAAAACATAATTTGAAAACTTAAGATGAGGGAATTACCCTTGCTAGTTTGTGAAGATGATTCAAAGATGATGATAAAGACTTTTTCAATTCTCCCTCAAGCTTTTCTCTTAATTATCTCTCTAAGTTATTTCTCTTTGATATGTATATATGAACTCTAATATAGGATATAAGAAACTTAATATAATATACCTATACGTATAATATAAAACTGACGATGTAATGGTTGTTAGTTAATCCCCACTATGGATTAACTGCTCCCACTTCCTTAAGGCCCTGTTTGATTTGTCCCCTTATTCATCCTTTCTCATTATTTTAATTAAAGTGTTTAGCATATAGTTTAATTGTCACACTTTAGTTAATCAAATAATCTTATTTAAATTCAATAAAATAAAATATAATAATCCACATTAAATCACATCATCACATAATTAAAATTCTCATTTATTAATTATGTTAAATCTTTAATTAATTATTAAATTAATTAGAATAACATTATGCTTATTACATAATTCATTTAATCGAATAAACTCAATTAAACTCACACTTTGAACTATAAAAATTCTCCACGTTAATTTAATCAATGTAACACATATAATTAAATTCTTCTACCACAATTCCATCACATAATTATTTAACTCAATAATTAAAACATCGATAACTCAATAAATAATTCATCAAAATATTTATTTAATTCAATAAATATTCAAATTAAATTACAAAATTCTCGTTCGTCACGTCTTTCCCCCCTTAAAAGGATTTTGTCCCCAGAATCACGGTTCAATTAAATTCGTCCCATTACATTCTTCCCCTTACAAAGATTCTGTCCCCAGAATCGCTTACACATAAATTAATCAAATAAGTGTGGAAAAGTCTTCATCATATGTTCATCGAGTTCCCACGTAGATTCTTCAGCGTTGTGTTTCCTCCATATTACCTTAACAGAAGGTATTACTTTATTTTTGAGAACTTATTTTTTCCTGTCAATAATCTGAACAGGAACTTCTTCATAGGATAAGTCTTTCTCAAATTGTAGGGGGTCATATTCAATAACATGCTTGTAATCAAGTTTATATGGTCGTAACACTGACACATTGAAGACGTTGTGGACATGCACTAGTGTCGAAGGTAAGGCTACTTCATACGCGAGTTCTCCGATTCTTCGCAGCACCTCAAAGGGTCCAATGAACCTCGGGCTCAATTTCCCCTTCTTGCCAAATCTGATCTTTTCTTTCCAAGGAGAGACTTTCAAGAATACAAAGTTATCCGATTCAAATTCTACGTTCTTGCGGTGTGGATCGGCGTATTTCTTCTGCCTATCCTGAGCCGCTACCAATCTTGTACGGATCACTTTGATGATCTCGGCTGTCTGTTGTACCAGTTATGGTCCTAGCAATTGTCTTTTGCCGACTTCATCCCAGTACAATGGAGTTCTACACTTTCTTCCATATAACGCTTCGTAAAGCGGCATGCCAATACTTGCATGGTAACTATTATTATAACCGAATTCCACGAGCGGTAGGTGGTCATCCCAATTTCCTTTGAAATTCATGATGCATGCTCTCAACATATCTTCCAATGTCTGGATTGTTCTTTCACTTTGTTTGTCTGTCTGAGGGTAATATGTCGTACTCATTCTCAACTGCGTCCTCATGCATTCCTGTAGTCGCTTCCAGAACTTCGATGTGAAGGGCGGATCTCAATCTGAAACAATCGACACTGGAACTCTGTGCCTTGAAACAATCTCCTTCACATATAGCTTTGCCAACTGATCTAGGTTGAATCTGATCTTGATCGGAAGGAAGTGCGCTGATTTCGTCGGTTGGTCAACGATAACCCATACTGCGTCGTAGCCTTTCTGAGTTATCGGAAGGCCAACTACGAAATCCATTGTTATATGCTTCCATTTCCATTCTGGGATCTCTAGTGATTATAACAAACCACTCGGCCTCTGATATTTTGCCTTCACTTTCTGATAATTCAGGCACTTGGCAACACAATCGGCAACATCTCGTTTCATATTCAGCCACCAAAAATGTTGTCGGAGATCATAGTACATCTTGGTACTCTCGGGGTGAATCGAATATCGTGAGCTATGAGCCTCGCTCAAAATTTCCTCCTTAATCTCTGGCACTGGCGGTACCCAAACTCTGCTCTCAAATATTAACAGTCCCTCACTGTCCACCTTAAATTTTTGTTCATCCCCTTTAGATATCTTCTTCCTTATCTTTTCACAGTCTTCATCCTGAAGGTGTGCTTCCTTAGCCTTATCCAGCAAAGTTGTACCAACTCCCAGCTGGAATAGCTTTTCGTCAGATTCAATATGATATCTCACTTCTAATTCTAGTTTCTCCATTACTGAAATTAGCTCCTCCTAGGCAGTCAACATCATCAACTTTTCCTGACCCTTTCTGCTTAACTCGTCGGCAATCACATTCGCTTTACCCGGATGGTATAAGATCTAGCAATCGTAGTCCTTTATCAATTCAAACCATCTCCTCTGACGTATATTCAAATCCTTCGATGTAAAAATATATTTCAAAATTTTGTGGTCTGTATATATTTCACACTTCTCCTTATAGAGATAGTGTCTCCATATCTTCAAAGCAAACACTACCGCGGCCAACTCCAAGTCATGGGTCTGAAACCCCTTCTCATAATCTTTTAGTTGTCGTGACGTATACTCAATGACCTTGCTGTTTTACATAAGTACACAACCTAGTCCTTTATGCGACGCATAACTATACACCAAAAAATTTCTTGTGCTATCCGGAAGAGATAATGCAGGTGCCGTACTTAACCTCTTCTTAAGCTCTTGGAAACTTTCCTCACACTTCTCCATCCAAATGAATTTCACCAATTTCCTAGTCAAATTCGTCAGCGGAGTTGAGATCTTGGAAAAATTCTGAATGAATCTTCTATAATAACTTGCCAATCCAAGAAAACTTTTCACTTTCGACGGTGTCTTCGGCTGATCCCAATTCGTTACAGCTTCAACCTTGGAGCCATTCTTGGAGCCAAATCGATCACAAACTTTACTTCCCTATTTGGCGGAAGTCCTGGCAAATCATCTGAAAATACGTCCATGAAGTCTCTCACGACTAGTATTTCCTCCAACTTCGGGTTCTCCTTACGACTATCGACTATGTAGGCTAAATATCCTACACAACCTGATAGTAGTGTGCATACAAGCCAATCATGTATGATGATAAAGCACGTACTTTGTAAACAATCTTATTTATTTATTAATAAAATATTCATTTATTAAAGGCATTTAATTATCTACATGGTGCTGTTTTTATACTATGTAAATAACCCATAGTTTTAAGCAATGCTTTTAGAATCATGATGATGATCATGCTAATGAGATCTAAATTCTTAGAAAGCTCTAAAACTAAAATAGTTCCCAATCGTGGGATTACTAACAAGGGGAATAGTAAATCCGGATAGATTGGTACATATGTTGCTTGCTCATTGGATGAGGATGATTGATCTCATGATCATTTGTGTGGAGACACTAAAGCAAGTATGTAGGTGCTTATTGGAGAATAAGTTCACTGAACGTGACTCGCTATGGAATACCTAATAGAGTTTTACTCGCCTGTCAATAATAATTCCTAATGTGATAGTAGTACAAGTGATCCTTGGACTTGAGATCATCATAGTATCTTGTATGTAATGAATTATACTTTGACTTATTCCTTAAAGTCCATTAGGGTATATAAAAGGGTATGCTTGGGTATAATGAGTTACATATGAAGATAATGAATGATCAATAAAGAATCTACCACCTCTAGTAAAAGAGGAGATATGTCTTATGTGATTCGTTAAATGACAACCCAGGAATCCTTGGCCAAGGTAAAATGAAATTAGAAAGGAGTTTTTAATTTGTATTATTTGGAGTTGTGCATTTTCTAATCGAAATACATATAATTAAATAAAATTAGACTTGACATTAAATTCATGTCTTATATTTAATTGGGACATTGTATGGTGAAAGGATTGAATTGTATGGTAACTATTTACTCAGAGGTTCTTTTATGATTAATGTTAAAATCTATATTATCTGAAAAGTCGTTGATCGCTAGGGAGGCTTATCCCTATTGTAGAATAAATATTATTTATTTAAATAGATTATTAGTTTAATTTATTTATTTAAATAAGATTAGAATTATTCTAATTGATTTATTCACAACCGGTTTAATATAGAGAACCTAAAGGGTCACACCATAAAAGGAAGAATAATTATTTAAGAAGGTAATGGCATAATCGTAACAATGCATTAAGTGTAATTAATTTAATCTATAGTGATAGAATAAATTAAATAGCTTAATATTTATTCTTTAATATTTTAGAAATATTAAATATAAATTAATAAGATGAGTCTTATTAATATTATTACAATTATTATTATTTTAATTTCTAAAGGAGTTTAGTAATTAATTTAATATTAGTACTCTCATTTATTCCTAATAAGATTAGGAGACAAATTAATTAAATAAATTTAATTAATTATTCCCCATGTGGTGGGAAGCCTAAATTAATTAAAGGAGTTTAATTAATTAAAAGAAATTCCATGTCTAATAGGATTAGAAGGGTTGATCAATATCTATAAGAGGAGTCTTATAATAGATATTAGTTGAGGCAATTCCAATTGTTGGAGAGTACTCCTTTTCTATAGAGAATAGAAAACTAAGCCAACCACCCTCCTTCTTGATAATTCATCTTCCTTGGTGGATCACCTCTATAGGCCAAACACTTGGGTGGCTAACGTTGATCAAAGGAAGGAATCTAACCCAAAAATTCAAAGAGATCACGAAGAACAAGGAGTTGAACTCGTACCTGTGGAAGCTTCGTTTTACAAGGGTATGATTCCATAACTTCTTATTTATCGTTTTAAATTAATAATTTGCATAAAGGATGATCCGGGTAATGGTTTTGTAGAAATTTTTTAAACTTTGATATACCATGCTTCCGCTAATTTTTGTAATTTGATTGCATCACGATTTCGTACAAACCCAACAGTGGCATCAGAGCCAAACCTTTATTCAATTATTAATTTATTTTTGATTTCATATACATATGGGTATGTATTTAAAAATAATTTATTGGACATAATTTTATTGTATAAAATTATTTTTTTTAAGAAAAAAAAATGACGTTTTTTTTTTTTGGGACGAATCACAATTTTTTTTTGGGGTGCTAATCTTGAATTCTACAAAGAAAAGGTGTTGTCTCTTTCTTACTCCAAAAAGAAGGTGACCCATCTGGAAAAGACTCTTTTAATAAACCTGCAGGACTCTTTTAATAAAAGAAGGTGACTTCTTTTAAAAAAATAATTGTGAATTTATATTATATATATATATATATATATATATATATATATTATATATATATAACCTGATTCGTTATATAAATATATATAATATATACGGTAATATCAAATATATATCTATATATATATATATATGATATATATATATGATATATTTATATATTATATTCTAAATAATTTTATAATTAAAATAAAGAGTTTATTTTAATCTTAAAATTGGATTTCATGCAATTTAAAATTGCCCATTAAATGATACTCATATATATATATATATATATATAGAATGTTTTAATTCATGAGATGAATATTTATTTATTGATATATATGGTGATATGTATGATTATAAATGGGGATTGATTATGGACTATTTGACCAATGTGATTGGATTTTATTTTAGTTGAATGCTTGAATGAATGGGTTTTATTAAATGGGGTCTGTGTACCTCGTCTTCTCTAATTTTTTTTTTCTTGATGTAAAATTCTATCTCCCTCCTATGTACTTCCCCTTGACTGCTGATCAAGGTTTTTATTTAAATTAAATAGTTTAATGTAATAGAAATAGTTAGAATTATCTTGAAGAAATTGGAGATCAAGGAGCAAGGAGCGCGTGAAGACCCGTTTGTATGGAGCCCGGGTTTAAATGTAATAGTTATATTTAAATTTAAATTCTTGTACTCTTAGGTTTGACCTTTTGGTTCACTTGGTGGCTCTAGTGAACCAAACTAGAATAAAAGCCCATAATCAATCCGGGTAGAATATATTATTCTATATTGCATGCTAAATATTATATATATTATATATTATGCAAACATGCTTCGCATGTTTAATAAAATGACGCGTATTATATATATATATATATATATATATGTGTGTGTGTGTGTGTGTGTGTGTGTGTGTGTGTGCATGCGCGCTAAACAAGATGAGACAAATAATAACAAACTCCTCAAAGAAATAATATTAAGTCCGAAGCGTTCAAATGATATTTGGAATATCGAACGTCGCCTTCTAGCATGATAAATTAATAGAGTATTAAATATTTAATATGAGCTTGTTGTGCTATCTACAATGCGAGTATTGCATATTTAAGATGTTAATTAATCACATTTGATGCTTATCAAGAAAATTGAACGATCTAGTCTTGTTGTGCTATCCACAAGGACGAACATTTTTCTTTTTTGAATTTATGGAAGTGCTAGGCTGTACTTAACTTAAATCATTTTAGTTCGGATATGCACACACTTGACCATTATGATTTAAGAGGCAAAATAAAAGGAGTTATATAGTGATGTAATTGACAAGAGTTGTCTACCTATTTATTTGTATATCGCTTGTTGTGCTATCCACAAGGTTATATACATTTGAAATGGGATCCTTATTCTCACTAGCAAATCTTTAATTAGGTGTTGCCGAACTATATAAGTGAGGGTAATATAGTTTGATAAAAATAGTGGGAGATACCAATTTAAAATAAAAACCTATATTTATTTTGGTATGCAAAATTAATAAAATGAATGTTTGCTAAAATGTTGTTTTTCACATGCAGAATTTTAAAAATGTCAAAATCACTAATTTCACTGCGAAGCATACTTGATGCTAATAAGCTTACCGGACCGAATTATACGGACTGGCTAAGAAATCTGAGAATAGTTCTCACTGCTGAAAAGATTTCTTATGTCCTAAACTCACCTGTCCCTAGAACTGTTCCAGAAACAGCCTCTGAGGAAGAGATTGCCACCATTGTAAAGTGGCAAGATGATGCATCTGTGGCTCAATGCATCATGCTTGCATCCATGAATAACGAGCTTCAGCGTCAGCACGAAAACATGGATGCTTCTACTATGTTGATTCACCTCAAGGAGTTGTATGGTGAACAAAGTAGGACTGCTAGATATGAGATATCTAAGGAGCTCTTTCGATTTCGGATGACCAAGGGCAAAGTGAACATAAAGGAACAAAAGAAATCTGATCCAGCTAGCAAAGGAATGTGCTTCCATTGCAACGAGCTGGATCATTGGAAGAGGAACTGCAAGAAGTTTCTGGCAAAGAAGAAGCTTGGAGAAGCTTCGACTTCCAATCAAGGTTTGTTCATGATTGAAATTAATTTTTCAGAAAGTCAAAATTCTACTTGGGTATTGGATACCGGTTGTGGTTCTCACATATGTAATAATGTGAAGGGACTGGTCATAAGTAGAAAGCTGAACAATGATGAGGTGATCCTACGAGTGGGGAATGGAGCAAAGGTTGCTGCATTAGCTGTAGGAACTTATTATTTAGCAATGCCTTCGGGCAAGTCCATTTATCTTAATAATTGTTATTATGTTCCGAATATTATTAAAAACATTATTTCAATTTTTGTATTGGATATGGAAGGATTTAACGTTGTTATAAAGAACAATAGTTGTTCTATTTATAAAGACGATGTTTTATATGGTGTTGGAAATTTACGAAATGGACTTTATACACTTGACTTACAAGAAAATATTTTTCAAATTGAACAAACTAAGAAAAGGAAAAGAGATGATATTAATTATACCTACATGTGACACTGTAGACTCGGTCATATCAATGAAACAAGATTATCCAAGTTGCATAAAGATGGGCTCCTTGAGTTATCTGATTATCAACTTGTGAATCTTGTCTTATGGGTAAAATGACTAAATTTTAGTGGAAAAGGAGAAAGAGTTACAGAGTTATTGGCATTGATTCACACAGACGTTTGTGGACCTATGACAATAAGTGCACGGGGTGGGTATTCTTATTTTATTACTTTCACTGATGATCACTCAAGATTTGGATATGTGTATTTAATGAAATACAAGTCAGAATCATTTGAAAAGTTCAAAGAGTTCAGAAGTGAAGTAGAGAAACAAATGGGCAAGAGTATAAAGATACTTCGATTAGATCGAGGTGGAGAATACTTAAGCGGTGAGTTTCTCAATTGTCTCAAAGAAAAAGGTATAATCTCACAATGGACTCCTCCAGGTACACCACAGTTAAATGGAGTATCTGAAAGGAGAAATCGAACACTGTTGGACATGGTTCGATCCATGATGAGTTTTACCGACCTTCTAATTTCTTTCTGGGGATATGCCCTAGAAACGGCTGCATACCTACTTAACAAGGTACCTACCAAATCCGCCCCAAAGACTCCATATGAGATGTGGAAGGGGAGGAAACCAAATCTTAAGCATGTTAAGACTTGGGGTTGCCCAGCTTATGTCAAAAAGTTTGAAAATGATAAGCTACAGACTAAATTCGATAAGTATAGATTTGTGGGATACCCTAAAGAAACTTTAGGGTATTATTTCTATCATCCAACTGATCAAAAGGTGTTTGTTACGAAACATGCTGCCTTCTTGGAAAAGGAGTTTATCCATGAAGGGGTCAGTGGGAGTAAGATATATCTTGAAGAAGTTCAGGAACCACAAATTACCACGGATCAAAGTCAGGTACCTGACCAAGTAGAAGAACCTACTATACCACACCCTATTCGTAAATCTGGAAGAGTACCGAAGATACCTGAGAGGTATGGATTCGTTATAGAGGATGACGATGAGGTACACATCATGAATGATGATGATCCATTAAATTACGAATAGGCTATGAGTAATAAAGACTCAGGAAAATGGCTTGAAGCTATGAAATCCGAAATGGACTCCATGTATGAAAACAAAGTATGGACTTTGGTTTCACCACCTGAAGGCATTAAGCCTATTGGGTGTAAATGGGTCTTTAAAAGAAAGACTGGAGTGGACGGCAAGGTAGAGACCTATAAGGCCCGACTGGTTGCAAAAGGTTTCAAACAAAGACAAGGAGTTGACTATGATGAAACCTTTTCACCAGTAGCTATGCTCAAGTCTATTCGGATTTTGCTTGCGATTGCAGCTTATAACGACTATGAGATCTGGCAGATGGACGTGAAAACGGCCTTCCTCAATGGGAAACTTGAGGAGGATGTGTATATAACACAGCCAGAGGGATTTGTTTCAAAGGTTGGAACAAATCAAGTCTGTAAGCTGCAACGATCCATTTATGGATTGAAGCAAGCTTCTCATAGATGGAACATTCGTTTTGATGAGACAATCAAAGAGTTTGATTTTATCAAAAATGACGATGAACCATGTGTGTACAAGAAGGTTAGTGGGAGCGCAGTTTCATTCCTTGTATTATATGTTGATGATATATTACTGATAAGGAATGACGTTCCTATGCTACAATCGATTAAAATCTGGTTATCTAAACACTTCTCCATGAAGGACTTGGGAGAAGCATCCTATATTTTGGGGATAAAGATATATAGAGATAGATCTAAAAGGATGCTTGGTTTATCCCAAGGAACGTACATTGATGCAATGCTAAAGAGATTTAGCATGGAAGATTCCAAAAGAGGTCTCATGCCGATGAGCCATGGAATACATCTCTCCAAGAAACAGGCCCCAAAGACACCTGAGGAGAGAGCCCGTATGAGTAAGATCCCTTATGCTTCTGCAATAGGATCTATCATGTATGGTATGATATGTACTAGACCGGATGTTGCTCATGCACTTAGTGTAACGAGCAGATACCAGTCGAATCCAGGAGAAGAGCACTGGAAGGCAGTGAAGAATATCCTAAAATACTTGAGAAGGACTAAGGATATTTTTCTTGTCTTCAGTTGGTCTGAATTAAAACTCGAGGGCTTCACAGACTCAAGTTTTCAAAAGGACCAAGATGACAGTAAATCTATTTCGGGGTATGTTTTTACCTTGAACGGAGGCGCAGTGAGTTGGAAGAGTTCCAAGCAGCAAACAGTTGCTGATTCAGTGACAGAGACAGAGTATATAGCTACAAGTGAAGCTGCAAAGGAAGCTGTTTGGATAAAAAAGTTCATAACTGAACTTGGTATGGTTTCTAGCATTGGAGAAGCAATTCCCGTTTACTGTGACAACACGGAGCAGTTGCACAGGCTAAGGAACCAAGGTCTCATCAAAAATCTAAACACGTGTTGCGGCGATTTCACTTGATCAGGGAGATCATTGAAAGAGGAGACGTCACCTTGGAGCGTGTAGACTCTCAAGACAACATTGCAGATCCACTTACTAAAGCTTTAACACAACAGCAGTTTGATTGTCGCTTAGAGAAGATGGGTATGAGATAACATGGCGATTGGCTTTAGTGCAAGTGGGAGATTGATAGTAGTGTGCATACAAGCCAATCATGTATGATGATAAAGCACGTACTTTGTAAACAATCTTATTTATTTATTAATAAAATATTTATTTATTAAAGGCATTTAATTATCTACATGGTGCTATTTTTATACTATGTAAATAACCCATAGTTTTAAGCAATGCTTTTAGAATCATGATGATGATCATGCTAATGAGATCTAAATTCTTAGAAAGCTCTAAAACTAAAATAGTTTCCAATCGTGGGATTACAAAAAAGGGGATTAGTAAATCCGGATAGATTGGTACATATGTTGCTTGCTCATTGGATGAGGATGATTGATCTCATGATCATTTGTGTGAAGACACTAAAGCAAGTATGTAGGTGCTTATTGGAGAATAAGTTCACTGAACGTGACTCGCTATGGAATACCTAATGGAGTTTTACTCGCCTGTCAATAGGAATTCCTAATGTGATAGTAGTACAAGTGATCCTTGGACTTGAGATCATCATAGTATCTTGTATGTAATGAATTATACTTTGACGTATTCCTTAAAGTCCTTTAGGGTATATAAAAGGGTATGCTTGGGTATAATGAGTTACATATGGAGATAATGAATGATCAATAAAGAATCTACCACCTCTAGTAAAAGAGGAGATATGTCCTATGTGATTCGTTAAATGACAACCCAGGAATCCTTGGCCAATGTAAAATGAAATTAGAAAGGAGTTTCTAATTTGCATTATTTGGAGTTGTGCATTTTTTAATCGAAATACATATAATTAAATAAAATAAGACTTCACAGTAAATTCATGTCTTATATTTAATTGGGACATTGTATGGTGGAAGGATTGAATTGTATGGTAACTATTTACTCAGAGGTTCTTTTATGATTAATGTTGAAATCTATATTATCTGAAAAGTCGTTGATCGCTAGGGAGGCTTATCCCTATTGTAGAATAAATATTATTTATTTAAATAGATTATTAGTTTAATTTATTTATTTAAATAAGATTAGAATTATTCTAATTGATTTATTCACAACCGGTTTAATATAGAGAACCTAAAGGGTCACACCATAAAAGGAAGAATAATTATTTAAGAAGGTAATGGCATAATCGTAATAATGCATTAAGTATAATTAATTTAATCTATAGTGATAGAATAAATTAAATAGCTTAATGTTTATTATTTAATATTTTAGAAATATTAAATATAAATTAATAAGAGAAGTCTTATTAATATTATTACAATTATTATTATTTTAATTTCTAAAGGAGTTTAGTAATTAATTTAATATTAGTACTCTCATTTATTTCTAATAAGATTAGGAGACAAATTAATTAAATAAATTTAATTAATTATTCCCCATGTGGTGGGAAGCCTAAATTAATTAAAGGAGTTTAATTAATTAAAAGAAATTCCATGTCTAATAGGATTAGAAGGGTTGACTAATATCTATATAAGAGGAGTCTTATAATAGATATCAGTTGAGGCAATTCCAATTGTTGGAGAGTACTCCTTTTCTATAGAAGATAGAAAACTAAGCCAACCACCCTCCTTCTTGATAATTCATCTTCCTTGGTGGATCACCTCTATAGGCCAAACACTTAGGTGGCTAACGTTGATCAAAGGAAGGAATCTAACCCAAAAATTCAAGGAGATCACGAAGAACAAGGAGTTGAACTCGTACCTGTGGAAGCTTCGTTTTACAAGGGTATGATTCCATAACTTCTTATTTATCGTTTTAAATTAATAATTTGCATAAAGGATGATCCGGGTAATGGTTTTGTAGAAAATTTTTAAACTCTGATATACCATGCTTCCGCTAATTTTTGCAATTTGATTGCATCACGATTTCATACAAACCCAACACAACCTTGTCGCAACAACTTCCTGGCCTGCATCATTGTCAGACAACTCGCTTGTCAAGGCGACTTGCTGCCATAAAACACAACCTTTGATGGAGTCATAAGGTTAATGCACTTCTTCTGGCAATCAATTATCGCCCCATAATTGATTAGCCAATCCATTCCCAAGATAACGTCAAATTCTCCAAGTCTAATCAGAATAAGATCTATATTCATCACATTACCCTTAATATCGACCCTACAGTTCTTGTGTACATACTTAACAGGAATCACTTCCCTATTTGCAATCTCTATGTTCATAGGGTATTCTAACTCGTCTTTAGGCAATTCTAGATTCTTAGCAAAGTCATCAGATATAAATGATCAAGTAGCACCCGAATCAAATAATACATAAGCATTAACTTTATTGATCAGAATGATACCTGACACCACATCGAGAGACTGCACAGCATCCTGAACTGTCATGTTAAATTTCCTGGTAGTAGGTCGGTTTGTTATGGTTGGTCCTGTAATCATCAGAGCATTGCCACCGCTGCTTCCCTTGTTTCCACCTGCTTTGGTTCCTCCAGATACCTTCTTGGGACAGTCCCTTGCCATGTGGTCCTTAGATCCACATGTGAAGCAAGCACCCTTCTTAGGGTTAGGGCAGTTAGGTGCTATGTGGCCTTCCTGACAACAATTATAGCAGACTCGTTTACCCTTCATACAGACCCCCAGGTGGTTCTTCCCGCAGGTCGGACATGCTTCTACCCTTTTCTTCTAGCTTCCTTGCTGCCTTCTAGTCGATGTGCTGTCATTCCACCTTCTCTTCTGATTACTTCCTCCATCAGTGTTGCTACCACTCGCCTTGTTACCTTCTACTTCCCTCTTCTTCTTCTTCTTCTGCTCCTGGTTGTACTTGGTCATAGCATCGTTTCCTCCTTCAGCGATGATAGCCTTCTCCAATACTCCTACGTAGGTGTTCAACTGGAACATGGACACCTTGCTATACAACCAGGGCTTCAGTCCCTGTTCGAATCTCCTTGCCTTCCTCTCGTTAGTGTGCACTTGGTATGTGGCAAATCTTGCCAACTCATTTAATCTCGCAGCTTAATCTGGTACAGACATATTACCTTGTTTGAGCTCCAGAAACTGAACCTCTATTTGGTTATGTGAGCTCGTCTGGAAGTACATCTCGAAGAACATTCCTTTGAACCTCTCCCAGGTGATCACATCTTGTCCTCCCTTGACCTTGTTTGCCTGCCACCAATAACTGGCTTCCGCCTTTAGCATGAATGTTGTGAAAGCCGTCTTCTGATCCTCACTGACCCTGGCGTCGTCAAAAACTTTTTCCATCTCTATAACCCAAGTCTGTGCTTCTATTGGGTTCATGGATCCCTTGAACTCTGGCGGTCCCACAGCCTTGAAGTCCTTGAATGATTTATTTGGTGGAGCTTGCGGCTGGTTGTTCAAAGCTCCCGTCAAAAGGTTCACCAACTGCTGAACGGGGTTGGCGTTAGCATTGGCGTCGTTATCATTAGTCGACCCTTCTTGGGCTGGTTAACGGTTAGGGCGTCTTCTCGGTGGTATATTTCTGTTAAGTATACACTTATTAGATCTTTATTCAATTCTTAAATATTTAAGACTTAACTTAAACATTTTAAAGTAACACTTAACACATAACATCTCAAATAAACTATGATATTTTATTCAATCAAAAGTTTTAGACATACGAAGATATCATCACTGCTATTTACATCAACTATCCCGAGATAAAGAATCTTCAGGATTTAAATCATCAAAATATTTCTTTTTTTATAATCACATCGGAATTTACATTATTAACTAACATGAAATATTCACATAATCATATTTTTCCTATCACGACCTACTAAGGCGTCGAACAGCTTTGCTGCGTTCTTCCTCCATAACGAGGAATATCGTCCTGCGATCCGACATATACCAAGGTAGATCCTCGAACTGCACTGGATAACACTTAACCCGATCTTGGGCCTTATCAATCGCGGTTTAAAACGTATAGTCTGTCTCCTCGATTTTAGCCTTCTTTGCCCGATTGTTATCTTCAACAATCTCTGCACGTCGTGAAGCCCTCATCCAAGCATCCTCTGCTGTGGCACGCTTTGCTAATTCCTCTTGCAAATCATTCTTTAGCTTCTCTATCTCCTCTGACTTATACTCACCTTGGCCCTTCTCATGAACCAACTCCCACTCCACGTCTCCAAGACGTGTATACAGAGTCTCTACCTCACCATCCTTTTGCTCGATGGTAGTCCGCTGAGTAACTGTTTGCTCCTTCAGCTCCTAAACAGTATCCTGTAACTCTATGTTACTGTCATACAGCTCGTCGTAGATCTCAGCACTGATAGAGTTCAGTGGAAACTCATCAGGGTCTTCATCCTCCTCCTCAGCTGCCTCAGACTCAACCTCAATCTCCTCAGAGTCCTCCTCTGAGTCAAACACAGGCTCATGCTCCCGACAAACAACAGTGATCAAAGGAGATGGCTCTCTACGACCCAACTGCACCCAAACTGTATGAATGTCTCGGGGCTCCTCCTCAATATCCACTCGGGGTACAACCTCCCTAGGTTGACTGGATCCACCAACCTCATATATCCTGACAATCAAAATTTTAAGTCTTTAATTATTATGTGATGCTAATCGATACTCGCGCAAGTACCTAAATATAAACATATAACACATAAGGTAATTTATTATCTTTCTTAGAACTCGATAAGAGTTATCACCACTATGTTATCGAAGGCTACTACCATAAGGTTTTCCCCCACCTAAGGTTCATAACCTACAACTTTGATACCAACTTATGACGCCCCCAAATCCAGGTACTTCAATTTCCACAGGATTTGGTGTTCACTGTACAAATATCACATATATATCTACCCATAATAAATGCGGAAACATAATTAAATAGAACTCATCCCCTTAAGGGGTTACAACATCTGAATAACTAAATCCCAGGTCATACTAACCTTAATACATCGAGTGCGGAATAAAAAGAAACAAATAAGTCTTGACATACATCATAGTCTTAAAATAACACAATCTCAAATAAATAACAAATCTTCATCACTTGTTAACTTTGCCCTTGCCTTTGTTAGTAAAAGGCTCGTTAGACCTTTCGTTCTTAACTGCAATGTTATTATGCAAGAGTGAGCACGATTGCCCACAAGTATAACAATATAATAGTAATAATAATATGCAAATAAGTCAAAGAGTTCTGAATACTAGAAAGCTAGGCTTTTGAATCAAGAATGAATAACAAGAATTAAAAGTACATCTGAGCTTCATAAGACCTTGAACTATGTCCCAGGTTGTTAAGTATTTCTACTTTAAACCTTTAACATTCATTAGACTATATGGACTCTACTACTTGTACTTATGGGGATCAGCCCTTAGTACCATACTGTGCACAATATCTCAACGCTAAGCGTAAATAATCCCCTATAACAGGGTTGTTCATCTCATTTTGACATCAAAGTCCGTACCAAAGAAAGTTTGGTTTGGATAAGCTCAATAACAGTTCTAGAATTTAGGATCAATAAGGGTTCGCTAGTCTTACAAGGTTCAACATTAATTGATATTCTAGTCAAATAATAAATCTCAAGAGTATACAATCGAATAAGTATTGTATAACTGAAGTAATACTTTAAAGAACTTGTAATATCTAGTACAAAACTTAACTTGAATGAACAAGAATAAGAAATTGCATCATGATAATAGTTCGAGAATAGAAAGCTTTCTCAATAACTGATTTGAGTTTAGAATACTCGCTCAATAAAAGTAAGGTTAGGGATAAAACACTTGCTCAATTTAAAGAGTATAGTTAGAAAAACTTGTTTAATGTAAAAGAAAGGTTTAGGAACTTGCCTCGTGCACAAGCTATGGTTATAATTACAATTCAATTCTTCAATCGTCCTACACATTACATTACATTTATGATATCGATTAGTTTCATAACCACTATGTTTAACCGTTGAACTTCTAACTTAAGTTCAACTTAACAACGTGGTTCAAAAATCTTAACTTGTTAACTAACCACATAGCGTGAATCTGAACTCACAACATGCATATCACACGTGTATAATCTTTTAAACCATCATAATCATACCCTACGACAACAATATCCAAATTCACACATAACTTGTTAATATGAGACTTCAAATTGTCTTATACATGTCAACAATGTGTTATATTATTGTTTTATATACTTAACATGTCCTTAGGTTCATTACATTCAGTTAGTTCATCATGTTAGGGCTTAAAACACACAAAATACATGTTGGGCAGCAAGGAAGCCCGCTGGGGCGGGTATGGGCTGGGTAGGAGGCCCACTAGGGCGGGTTTTAAGTCAATTGGGGCGGGTGTCTACACTTTGAGGAACAGCAGTTCGCGAATTTCACATTTCGTTGGCCAAATAAATACAAATTAAACCACACGACGATTTTTTAAATGTTACCCATGAAGTATAAACTTCACAGCGACATCATACAATGATTCTAGCATGCGTTTAACACTTTAAATCACATAATCACTAATATTAAAACACTTAAACTAATTGTTTTGGGTATTTTGCAAAGTTTCGAGATAATTTATAAAATTTAACGTTACAGATTCGTTATAACTCTGAATCTGTCCGTTTAAATTTCGTTTTGTTCGTTTAAACATGCATAATCATAATCAATTATCAATTTAACGTTTAATAGACAACTAAAGCATGAAAAATTGTACATAAGGGCCATATATATGTTCTTCATACTTTTCATACTCTGTAACTCATAAAACTTTGATTAAAGCATAATTACATAAAATTGATTGTTTTAAAACATGAATACTTCATAGAAAACATGTTATGAACAATTTGTAACACATATATTATCAATTCATGCATTGATCACAAAATAGGCTTTTATAGAGAACTTTAACCTACACGTTAATAGAAAAACTTTGAAAACGTAATTTGAAAACTTAAGATGAGGGAATTACCCTTGCTAGTTTGTGAAGATGATTCAAAGATGATGATAGAGACTTTTTCAATTCTCCCTCAAGCTTTTCTCTCACTTATCTCTCTAAGTTATTTCTCTCTGATATGTATATATGAACTCTAATATAGGATATAAAGAACTTAATATAATATACCTATACGTATAATATAAAACTGACTATGTAGTGGTTGTCAGTTAATCCCCACAATGGATTAACTGCTCCCACTCCCTTAAGGCCTTGTTTGGTTTGTCCCCTTATTCATCCTTTCTTATTATTTTAATTAAAGTGTTTAGCATATAGTTTAATTGTCACACTTTAGTTAATCAAATAATCTTATTTAAATTCAATTAAATAAAATATAATAATCCACATTAAATCACATCATCACAGAATTAAAATTCTTATTTATTAATTATGTTAAATCGTTAAATCTCTAATTAATTATTAAATTAATTATAATAACATTATGTTTATTACATAATTCATTTAATCTAATAAACTCAATTAAATTCACAACTTGAACTATAAAAATTCTCCACGTTAATTTAATCAATGTAACACATTTAATTAAATTCTTCTACCACAATTCCATCACATAATTATTTAACTCAATAATTAAAACATCGATAACTCAATAAATAATTCCTCAAAATATTTATTTAATTCAATAAATATTCAAATTAAATTACAAAATTCTCGTTCGTCACAATTTACCTCCTAATATTATTAACAATATGGGAGAGTATTTTTATAAATTAATTCCCAAACTCTTTTAAGAATTAAACTAATAATAATAGTAGTAGTAATAATAAGACTCCTCTTATTAATTTATATTTAATATTTCTAAAATATTAAATAATAAATATTAAGCTATTTAATTTATTCTATCACTATAGATTAAATTAAATATACTTAACTTATTATTACAATTATGTCATTTGCTTCTTAAATATATATTCATCCTTTTATGGTGTGACCCTTTAGATTCTTCATATTAAACTGGTTGTGAATAAATTAATTAGAACAATTTTAATTTTATTTAAATAAATAAATTAACTATTAATATTTATTTAAATAAATAATATTTATTCTACAATAAGGGTAAGCCCCCTTAGCGCTCAACGACTTTCTAGATAATATAGATTTCAACATTAATCATAAAAGAACCTGTGAGTAATTAATTATCGTACAATTCATTCCTTCCACCATACAATGTCCTAATTAAATATAAGACATGGATTTACTATCAAGTCTTATTTTATTTAATTATATGTATTTCGATTCTAAAATGCACAACACCAAATAATGCAAATTAAAAACTACTTTTTAATTTCATTCTGCCTTGGCCAAGGACTACCGGGTTGTCATTTATAGAGTCACATAGGATATTCTCTTCTTTTACTAGAAGTGGTAGATCCTTTATTGATCATTCATTATCTCCATGCGTAAATCATTATACTCAATCATACCCTTTGATATACCCTTAGGGTCTTAAGGGACATGTCAAAGTATAACTCATCATACACAAGATACTATGATAATCTCAAGTCTAAGGATTATTTGTACTATTATCACTTATGGAATTCCTATTGATAGGCAAGTAAAACTCTATTAGGTATTCCTTAGCGAGCCACGTTCAGTGAACTTATTCTCTAATAAGCACCTACATACTTGCTTTAATGTCTTCACACAAATGATTATGAGATCAATCATCCTCATCTAATGAGCAAGTCAACGTATGTACCAATCTATCCGGATTCACTAATCCTCTTTTTAGTAATCCAACGATTGGCAATAATTTTAGTTTTAAGCTTTTTAAGAATTTAGATCTCATTAGCATGATTATCATCATGATTCTAAAAGCATTACTTAAAACTATGGGTTTATCACATTGATATTTAATAACATTATCTAGATAAATTAAAAGCCTTTAATAAATAATTCTTTTATTAATAAATGAATAAGATTATTACAAAGTAAATGCTTCATCATATCAAATATGATTGGCTTGTGTGCATAATACTTTCATATCTGATAAATACATCCATTATCCTGCTAAGATTACATTATCATCATATCCTATTATTTATATCAACAATTGGTTGGGATTTACATATTATTAACAAACTCATGATTATTTATCATATTATTCCTATTCTCGTGACCTATTGAAGCATTCCATGTCTCATCGCATCATCATTCTTGATCCATAATACGAATCATCGTCCTGCGATCCATGACGTACCAAGGATAATCTTCAAACTGCACAGGATGGTGGTAGATTAGATCCTGAGCTTTTTTGATGGTTTTGCAAAAAGCATAATCCATCTCGTCCATTCTTGCTTTCTTTGACCAAACGTCTCCTTCAACACGATCCACAAGTCGAGCAGCTCTCATCTATGCATCCTCCGCTCTTACTCGCTTTGCTGACTCCTGCCTTAAATCATCATGCACGTTCTTATTCTCAGCCACTAACTTTCCTCTCTGATACTCAGACTGTGCCAGCTTCTGGTCAAGCTCTGCAACTCGTGCGGTAAGATCTTGAACCACTGCCTCTCTTTGTTCTAGGGCGATTTGACACTCTACAACTTGACCTTCTAACTCTTTGACTTTATCTTGTAACTCAATATTACGATCATATACTACATCAAACATCTCAACTCCTAATGAGGTAAGTGGTATCTCATCAGGATCCTCCTGTACTTTAATTTCCTCATATTCTTCCTCCGGATCAGACTCAGGCTCAAACTCCAGACCTACTAAAGTAATCAATGGAGATGACTCACATGGTACTAACTACTCCCAGACTATGTGAACATCTCGGGTCTCCTCCTCCCTACTCTGACTAGGTTCACCTATCTCGACCAGCCTGCCATCAAAATTTTAAATTCTAATTACTACTCGCAAAAACATAAGTCTATTAACAACAAGTAAAACACATAAGTCATTTTATTACTTATCATCAATGATTTTTCTCAATCCATTTCTTAGAACTCAGTAAGAGTTTCATCATTCAATATATTTTTGATTTCCTAAAAGGTTATTTCCTAACGTTTTTCCACCTAAGGTTCATAACATAACACTTTGATACCAACCTATGACACACTCAAATCTGGGTACCTTAACCAACAGATTCGGTGCTCACGATCCAACACATACAACATCTTAACTACCAATTGAATAAGATAATAAACATTACATATAATAAATCTTACTAAAAGATTACTTACATAAGCGTATCCCATGTCATATAACCTTTACAATTACATCTTATTGACAGAAAATTAAATAAGTTCATTACATGACTCATCATAAAGGAAAATAAATTAATAGCTCTCTACTCCTGCAACTTTCCCTTTCCTTTGCTTGAAGAAGGCTCTTCAGGTTTCTTGGCTTTAGCTGAAATGTTTATGCAAGGGTGAGCAAACAAATTGCCCACAAGTATAATTACATATAACAAATGACTTATGAAAGAAACAGATGTTTATTCTTAAACTGAATGGAAAGTCCCTTATTGGGACAGATCATCAATAATTCAAAAACTTGCGAAACTAACGATATAATCAATTCTCTAAATTAAATTATAGATGTTGAATTCGAATCTACATATTGAGGGTCACAAGACTACGAACTACGTCATAGGTTTACAAGTGTTTCTATTAAAACCTTTAGCAGTCAAAAGACTATGGACCATCTTTCCTCGTACTCCATGTGATCAGCCCTTCGTACTATGTATTGTGCACAAACATTTTATCGCTATTGCATAGCTTGGAATTATAGTTTTCGATAACATTTACCCCTGAAACAGGGTTGTTCATCTCAGCTTTATCACAGGAATCCGTACCAATACAATTCAGTTTGGAATAACTTTAGAAATAATTCTAGATTCTTTAGAACGTACATCGGCTAAGGACTAGCCGAATCAAATGGGATCGATAATCAATCAAGGATTAACATGCTATAACTCAATATTACCAATTAAAATAGAGTTGCAACGATTCATAATTGAATAAGTATCTTTTATCAAAGAAATGTTTTCGGAAAGAATTAGAAAGCTTGCATGTATTTGGGAAATTAGTTCAAGTATGAAAGAATAGCTCGGAATAGGAAACTTTGCTTAATGTTAAAGTATAAGCCGAAGTTAGGAAACTTTCCTTGAGCGCTTGGGAAAAAATTACAGTACACGCCCTGTAAATACCCTACACATTTGAATCACATTGATACATCGATTAGACACAAATTAATATTCACTCATCATTTACATTTATCCCATCCTATAATTGATAATTCTTTAACCATCACAATATTATCTTATGTGATTGCAACCTGATATTATATATGTCTTATAACATGTATAATGTTTCATTACGTTCATTAAATTAGATTAAATTAACTTCCCCTGAACCATACATTTAAACCTACTTTACTTGGTCTGATTTGTTACTGGCGCGACCGCGCCCCATTTATACTTGACACCAACGTGGCCGCGCTGCAGCGCGACGGCGCCCAATCACAGCGCGGCGGCTCTCGACTGTAGAACCAGTTTTCCAGTACGCGATTTTGAACTCTATTTTCATCTAAACCTCCTATTTCTTATCCAAAAATCCAAATTAGCTGATTTTCTCTTCTATAAACTTGTTAAACACTGAACTACCCTTCTACAGACTAATTACAACATTCTAGAAACTTAAAAAACCATTCTAAAGATTTAATTTCAATGTTCACGCTAAATTTTCTTATTTTAACATATTTTACGAAATCCTTCACCACGAATTCGTTTCAAGTCCATTTTAATTCATTCAATCTGGGTTGTTTTCATAATTCAGAGGAGTACAATATACAAACATCAATTCAAAACTTTAAATAAAAGATCACAACTGATTTAACCTCTAAAATAGGCCAAAATACCCAAAACCAGTCCAAAGGTCCACTTTTCTCTTTTACACCCAAATTCGAATTTATTTGTTTTGATTTCACTTATATGCTATTATCAAATCATCTAACAGCTTATCTATCAATAGGAAACACACAATTGAATTTTCTCCAACTTAAACAACCAAAACAAGTTCTAATATAAAACATAAGAAATAGATATTAGGAGTTTTAGAATTTCTTTCTTACCTCTTGAATCTTCCTCAACCTAACTAGATGATGTAGATTGTTGACTTCCCTTTGATTTCCCAGAACTCCTCTTCCAAGTTGCCACAAGCAACCCACTCTCTCTCTATATGAACTTAGAGCTTTCTCTTTTCTTTGCAACGTAAAAATAATGAACTGATGTAGTGGTTTTATTATTCAGTTTATTTAAGCGTTATAGCAAATGAAAAGCCTGAGCGTTACCAGTTGCTCAAGGGTTTTGTTTGCTTTGAACACTTTTACTTCTCCTTTTCCTCTTATTTGACTAATAAACCAATTTAACTGATAAAACCAAGCTTAATTCCTCACCAATACTGACAATTATATATCCCATTTATCCATCATTTAGACCAATTTTTAATATTACAAATTAGATTTATATTGAGTTTACTATGAAATTAAATTGGACATTTAGTTTCTATATATATATATTAGAAATTTAGTCGTTTACCAATTAAATTAAATTTAATTTCCTTTTAACAGGTTTAATTATATTCTTAATCCACTAGCGTACTAAAATTATGCACTGAAATATAACAATAACCCACATACACTAAGGTAACATAAATACACCAATAAATTATTTCAAAAATAATTCTCATCCAAATATTTATTTTATTCGATAAATATTTATAATAATTTTTTTTACAAAATTCACAATCGTTACACACATACACTTAGCTTATCACAACACCTTTTCATAGCTTAGTATATATGACAATTTCACATAAATAACTCACATAGGCACATATCACCTATATAGTTTATATATATATCACAAAGCATACTTGTTTCTGTTCAATCTTACCATGTTATAGATCTTAGATCATAAAACATTTTTATTATTTCATTTAGTCATGTTAAGACATTAACAAGCCTTTAATTGTACTTTTACAACATGACTAAAAAACACAAAAATATGATTTTTGAGGTACTTTTGGGGGTTTTTAATAATTTCTATAGTAGCTGTTTGAACCTCCCATTTGTGAAATATTATAGACCTTATACCAAAGTATTTTATTCTTGATTTAGGTCTTTAAAACTATTAAGTTAAGAAATCTAAAAACATGCCCCAACTGAACTGTTTTACACTTTTCATTACTCAACCAAAATTGCAGTTTTTGTGATTTTCAAGGCTACTTTGATGATTTTTATGAATTTTTGTGTTAAGATTTTAGACCTGAACTCTGGACACAGATATAAACCAAATAGCTAATTACTTTTGTATTGGTTTAGGTTCTCAAGCAAGCTATCTAAGTTTCTTTTAACTAATGTCTAAACAAGGTTGTTCACTACAGTTTTTAGTTTACTAACTTTGGTGAATTTCTTGCTAATTTCTTTTCTGGCCACTTGGGTTCATTCCACCACTTGAATTATAAATATTTAGGACTATTTTTAGCATTCCCCTGACTTAGCTATGCATAGATATGGATTTGACCCTCTAAACCTAGCATTTTTAAGATTTTACATACTAATTTCTCATGTTCTTGTATGTATTAGCATTCCAACACTTGGAATTGTCTAATATACCTCTAACTTCATTATTTAAGATGTTAAAACTAATTTTTAAGCAAAATGGCAAAATTTCACACTTAGAAAACTACAGAAACTGCAATTTTAGTGATTTTACTAGATAGTTTGGTGATTTGTTTGAATTTCTAGGTTAAGTTCTTGGTTTAACTATTTAAACGTACTCCTAGATCATACATCAAGGTTTGTGTTTCTAATCCAGGTAAGTTAAGCTTCCCAAATCAAGGGCTCAAACTGGTCTGTTTCTCACTTTTTTCATAAAAATTGATTTTGACACTTTTATATTTTTTTCCCAATTTTGGCTACTAGGATAGTCTAGGCATGTGTATTTTAGTTAGTTAATGATACTTTCATCATCACCACACTTTATTTAGTCATCTAGCCATTTTTGACATATCAAAGCTCACTTTAGGCTTGAAAAATAGATCATAACTTGGTTTTCTTGCTAGCTTTTGTCAAGACCATGATTGAGAATAATAACTAGCATGCTTTAGCAACTTTATATAAGTTCATTACAGTTTGTTAGGGTTAGGTACTGAGATTTGCCCAAAACAATCCATTTTTGGCTTGAAAACATGGTTTTCAACAAGCCTACCACTCAAAATAGTCTAGACTTGGTTTAGCTAGCTTGTGTAGCTTACTTATGTCCTATTATAGCTATTGAGGCATTCCTACAAGGTTCAGGTGTTACATCTCTTTATTTAAGTGTTAGATATAATTTAATTTATTTAGAGTCCAAGAATATGTCCAAATTGTCAACATGATATCCAGAAATTTGATTAGAGTTCAAGAATAGAATAAATCAAATTCACGATTCAACTATAACGCGTAAAACACAATAGGAAGATTCAGGTGAAAAGATATTAAATGAAGCGTAAACTATTAAGAAAGTTTTAAACTGTTTAGATATTTTCACCGTTTAACTAAAAAGTTGTAGAAGTAAATAACAACTTTTTACCATAATATAGAGTATGAAAGAAAATGATATCCCTTACGAGTATTGAAAGAAAATAATATCCTTTACCTTAGTAGGAGACTAGATCTGACTGGAATAAAAGAGATTATTTTGAGGAAATTTTGCACTATTAGCTACACTCAAAGTATAAATTCTTCGAATGGTCTTTAAAATCCTAAGTGGCCAAATATTCACAACGTAGATCAAATATAACTTATATATATGTATATACGGTCCGGATCTTAAGCTCACCCTTTATCCAACATACTTTGCTCACCCCCTTTAGCGACGGACCGGGCGACGGTTCGGTCCGTCGCTATATATACAACCATCGTCTTAGCTTTTAGTGACGGGAAACATATA
The DNA here is from genome assembly GCA_020205555.1 of Panax stipuleanatus. Lineage (NCBI taxonomy): Eukaryota > Viridiplantae > Streptophyta > Magnoliopsida > Apiales > Araliaceae > Panax > Panax stipuleanatus. Next base: position 57,667,825 of record CM035119.1, read on the forward strand.
GACGACGGTTGTATATATAGCGACGGACCGAACCGTCCCCCAGTCCGTCGCTAAAGGGGGTGAGCAAGGTATGTTAGATAAAGGGTGAGCTTAAGATCCGGACTGTATATATATATATATATATAGACACACACACACATATTTGAGTGAAACAAATTTATTTGTTACATAGAGAATTATTTAATTGATTAAATTGTTATACTTGATAACTGTCATCACAAGTATTTTACACACAAATCTTATTCATTCATAAAATACTTGTTGCACCATACATAAGTTATTTAAACTTATATATATGAACTCAAAGCTATATTTGTTTAATCATAGAAATACACTCTTTATTTATAAAGAAAATCTTTTCTAAATCTGTTTAAACCATAGAAACACACTCTTTATTAAAGAAAAGGAAAATCTTTATAAAAGTGCATTAATTTACATATCTTCTTACACAGAAGCATATCACATAAAAGTCTTGAACTTTTATTTATTCTTAAACTATATATACGCTTATTTAAGAAGTATCTAATATAAAAGTTATTTAAACTTTTATATAATCTGTACCAAACTTTATCTGCTTACTTTAGAAGCAAACTCAAATCAACTTTTAGTAAAAAGAGAAAAGGGTAAAGTTAGTTTATTTTATGTATCTGTGAGAAAGATAAAAATTCTTTGACCAACACCAGAGTCTTAGAGAGGTCAGCAGAGAGTTGGGTCTTTAGTGTACTTGTGAGGTAATGAAGAGATTGTTGTTTCAAGACCAGATTATAGAATAGTTCTGAACTTAAAAGAAGGTACAACTAAGCTTGAGGAAGGAGTTGGGAGTTCACTGTCCGAGATAGTTAGTTGTGGATAGTTGTTAGTTTATCTATAAAACTTTTAAAGGCTTCTCCAACTATTGAAGGAGTAATTATTACTGGGAGTAATAGGATCTCAAGTCCTGGAGAGGAGCATGAGACTAGACGTAGCAATATATCCGAGCTGTATATTTTAAACCAGATAAATCTTTGTATATTATGTGATTGAATTTTTCTTATCTTGCTTAATAATTTCTGACACTATAAATTGATTTGCTAAAATATCAAAAAGGCCTAAGATAATTTTTTTAAACAGTAATAATCTATTCCAACCCCCTTCTAGATTATTATTAGACTTTCAATTGGTAATTGTTTATTTTATTTATTAGTTCATTCTTCGTGGGAACGATACTCTTCTTGCCACTATATTATTAGTCGATCACGTATAATTGCGTGTATTTTGCTAGTACGATTTTTGGCAAACAAGTTTTTGGCGCCGTTGCCTTGGAATTATTCTATTAAATTTTATTACCAATATTAGTTACAATTAATTTGCTTTTAATTTAAACACAAAAAATTCATTTTGACAGGTACCCTTCATTTAGAACATATGGCTTCGAAGGAACAAAAAGTTTTATATGAGTATACTATACCAGTAGTGGAGGATATTCAATCAAGCATTAGAAAACCAACAATCAAGCGAGTAGTTTTAAAATTCAGATGGGAATGATACAGATGATCCTAAGTTCAGTACAATTTGGAGGTTCTCCTAGTGATGATCCAAACGAGCACTTAATTAATTTCTTGGAGATCTGTGATACATTCAAGTGGGAAGGAGTTGCTGAAGATGCACTCAGATTAAAGCTTTTCCCTTTCACACTTCGTGATAAGGTGAAGAGTTGGTTACATTCATTACCAGTAGGTTCAATCTCTACTTGGCTTACACTTGTGCAGAAATTTTTGGTTATTTTTTCTGCCAGCTAAGATAGCAAAATTAAGGTGTGACATCACAACTTTTGCCCAAGCAAATTCAGAATCTCGTTATGAGGCATGGGAAAGGTTTAAGGAACTACTCAAAAAGTGTCCACATCACTGTATTTCGAAGTGGTTGCAAGTTCAAACTCTTTACAATGGGTTGAGTGAAGAAATGAGAATCAATATTGACGTTTCTGCAAGAGGAGCCCTAATGGAGAAGAATTGTGATGAAGCATATGAGTTGGTGGAGACAATGGCAAATAATCACTATCAGTGGTCAACATCAAGTAATATACAAGTAGGAACATTGGGGGTAACCCAAATGGATGTGATTTTAGTATTGATGGAGCAAGTTTCGGCTTTAGCGACGAAAATAGATTCTTTTGGATCTTATCTTACTCAAACTGTGGCATTTTCATGTGATATTTGTGCAGGAAATCATGTGAAGGAGCAATGTGCTATTAATATTGAAGCAGTACATTACATTGGAGAAAGAAACAATCCAGGAAATCATGATATACAGCATGAGAAGAAACTATCATTCGAGGAAATTTTGTCAAGGTATATAGAGCAAATTGAGGCAAGGATGATAAGAGAAGAGAAGCAAATAAGTTATATTATGACTAATATGGTGAGTCAACCATTAAAGTCTTCAATTGACAGTGTAAAGAAAGATTTCAACTTTGTTGAGGAAGATCAATGTCAAGCAGTAGTTTTACGAAGTGGAAAAGAACTGCAAAAGGAGAATAACAAAACTATAATTGATGACTCAAGAGTGGATGAAGAGCTAGTTGTAGAAGTAAGTAATGAATAAGTGAGGCGAGAAAAGAAGCAATAAGATTTACAAGCTGAAATGGATCAAGATAAACAGTTGCAAAAGTTGGTTCCAGTTCCATTTTCACAGAGATTGCAAAAGAAGAAAATGGACAAGCAATTTTTAAAATATTTGGAGGTATTCAAGAAGCTTCAAATTAATATTCCATTTGCTGATGCACTTGAACAAATGCACTCTTATGTTAAATTTATGATGAATACTTATGAATTCTTGGTTAGCTATTTAATATAATTGATTAATTGATATAAGAAATAATTGACATTGAGTAAGTCATCGGGGGAAATTGTGATCTTGATAATCTATAAATTTATATTTAATTTCAGTAAAATATTTAGTTTTAATTATTGATCATCTTCATTGTTTAAATAAAATTTGATTGGTTAATGATTGCTAATTATTTATTTTATTTATTAGTTTATTTTTCATGAGAATGATAATCTTCTTGCCACTATATTACTAGTCGATCACGTATCCTTGCGTGTATTTTGCTAGTACGATTTTTGGCAAACAATATCTAAGCATAGCTCTCATAAGAAGGAATCTCCATAAAAATTCTACAAAGGATAAATTGCAGGAGTACTCTGCCTGATCATAAAGCTCAAGACAGTTCGTAGAGTAATCACGATTTCGTAGAGTACAGCTGGAACTGTAAAGCATCAAAAGATAGCTAGATCAAGAAGCTATTTGAGGTATCGTAGAGCTGCTAAGGTGGTCAGAGAACAAAGATGAGTTTGAAAGTCTGCCCAAGCATTATGAAGCAATCACTTAAAGAGCAAACAGAGGAACTAGCAAAGAATCAGATAGTAAGACGTAAGTCAAAGTTATAATCGTAGAGCAAGCTCAAGTCTACGATTTTCATCACACTACGATCAACAGATAGAAGAAAAGATAGTTGGGCAGAACGTAGAGCTCAACTCTACGATTCTTAAGACATTAGATTGTAGAGACAAGTCAGGACTTACATGAGGACTGCCAATGGGACATTGCAAGTAGAAGATCCCAAGGTGTCAAATAATATATCATTGGTAGAAATCAAAGGTGTGTCCATTGGCTAGTTTACCGAAAGCGTCCTATCAAAGAAGTAGGTAAAGCTGTAACTTGATGTGACAAGTCCTAAACCAGAAAGTATGCTGACACAACAGCTCCAAAAAGTCAACATCAAGGATACTAAAGTATCTGTGCATTAAATGTTCCAACAAACACTTGCAACGGGAAAATCTACAAAAGACTATAAAAGAGATCCAAGATTCAAAATCAAAGTTACAAATATAGGAATGGTGGATAAACATTGAAATACATAGAGTGTAAGATCAAGAACAAAAATGTAAGAACACACTCTACGATCCACCTAGAACACTAAAAGAGCTGAACATCCCAGCCACATATAAAACAGAATATCAAAAGATGTTGCACCAAAATAGTGAGCCAAAGCACTATATGAAGATCAAAGTACATGCCTGAACTAAAAGGAAAAGTGCAACAAATTTTCACAAGTGCTAGAGCTGCAACGCCAAGAGAAGTGAAACAATGTGCCAGAAGCCAAAAAAGCCAAAGAGCTAAAGTTACAGAGTAGAAGAGCCAAGAACACAGATCCAGAGCAGTAGAGCCAGAGAGCTAAGGAGCCAGAGCCAAAGTGCCAAGATGATGGAAGACATGGTAGAGCTAAAAGCCAAAGTAGAAAGAAGTCATGTAGTTGATGTTGGTGAAGTAGGTGTGGCAGATCTGAAGGCCAACTTCAAGCACCACTCTACGACCCACCAAGAAAAGTCAGAGCCAAACAAATAAATATGTAGAACAAAAGAAGTCTACAACCCATCAAAGTGTTTAAGGCTACTAAGCACAAGAAGATGTCAAGCTTAATGGAATAGCTTAACAACACATCAACTATGATCATGAGTAGCTGCTGACTATAAGAAGAGATCGAGCCTCAGTATAAAAGTTCAGCAGTACCAAGAAGATAATCATAATAATTCTGTTAAGTACCAGAAGATGAAGAGCTAACATTCCATCTTAGCAGCACCTCCAACACATATCAACAAACATGATTTGGTGTCGGAGGATCCTGGTCTTAGTGACCGAATTGCCAAGTCTAAGTGACTCGATGCTGACACTCTATGACTCAAAGGAACCTTTATGGTTAGAATGTAAAATGGTGTGTGGGCCTATGTTCTTAGTGGACATCCTACTCGTGGAGTAAAAAAGTGGACTAGGTGTTGTTTAATCTCTGAACCACTTAAAATCTCTTGTCTTTTACTTTACGTCATTTACTTTATGTACATTATAACTGTTATATCTTCTATGTGTTTGCATACCCACAAGACTTAATTTAGATCTGTGATTTAATTAATCTTTAAGGGGATTTTATAAATGAATATTCTGATGTGCTTAATCAATATGATTAACTAATTACTTGGTAATACATCTTTAAGTAGTCAAAACATTTTTAAAGATATATTCAAACCCTCTTCAAGATCTACAATGTGCCCCTAAGAAACAACAAGTGGTATCAGAGAAGGTTCTTACGAATATCTAAAGGTTACACTTTAAGTTCTAAACTAGGTAGTGGACGTCAAAAAAATCTTTTAAACGAAGATGAGCTTACATGTTGAAATCTACATGTGCAGATATATATATATATATATATATATATATATATATGAATGTAAATGATCTGCTTAATGTTATCCAGGATTAATCTACGTGCGCAAACAAAGCCATTAATATTATCAGACAAGCCGGTCAATTCTAAGATGAATCAGCAGATCTAGCTATCCATCTATAGGAAAGTGCAAGTGCAGTTAGAGCCAATAAGTTCATGGTCATAACATTGAATTGTATGTTTGAAGATGTCAGAATCTGTACCTCTGCCAAAGGAGTATGAGAAGATGAACTAAAAGTGATCAAGGGAAGAGCTACATTTTAAGTCATACATATCCCTGAAGAAAGGATCATTATGTTAAATGAAAGATTCAAATACTTATAACATGATCCAATATAAATGGCAAGGTTCATCCCAACAAAAATCTGAACCTTGAGGTTCATTTGAGCTCTCAAAGAAATATGGGATACCAAGATTTTCATCTATTATAAAGCAAAGTATCTGCTATATATGCTCTGTTCGTAAATTTTATCTAATAAGGCAAAATGATCATTCTAGAGATACTACAAGTGATGGATGTTGGTAATTCTCAAGGCTGCATATCTTTAACCAACAACATAATGCAATGGCTCAAGTAGAACCACTGATTATAAAGAGATTGACATTAGTGAGGTATATGGAATTATCTTTTCTAAATGTGTATATTGATGATTGTAGAATTACGTGATATGATATTATGTATATACTGCATTATTCTTTGAATTGTCTCAGTGTCCTATCAAAGAATCATTTTCTTCTTCAAATGGGGAAAGAGAGAGTGCAAGCAGAGCTGTGATGTACTCTGCGAAACACTGTCTCTCTATCCAAGTTTGGTGCTAAAAATTGTTCCTTGAGAAAGATATCAGAAGTGCATGCACTGAGAAATTCTACTCTTGCCTCTGTGTTAAAAATGATAATCTCAATAAGAAATTGTTCTTTATCATGTGAAACTGACTGATCATTAATCACAGATCTGTTTTTGACAAAATCAGTTTTGAAGCTTAGAAGACTTATTCTCGACACTAGGAATTCGATTCCTTAAGTTTTGGTCTTTCTAACCTTTTTATTTCACTATTTCTATTAATTTATTTAAAGGGTGATATTTTAAGAAAAGACCGACATAAATACTGACGAATTAAATAAAGCCGCCAGTTGGTATATTTTTAAATGGATATACCAACTCATCCGTATTTTTGAGGATTTTTGCAATATGTCCCAATATGTGACTCCCTAAAATTGGTCTTGAAATCGAGATTCATAAAGTTTGGGGGCTTTCTTAAGCAAGGGTAAGGTGTTAGGCACCCCTCGACTTCCGTGAAACACGGTTACCGCATCTTATTATTTTCCTAAGTGTGATGTATGTGTGTGTGTGTGTGTGATTTTTGAAAAAGCCTTTGATATTTTTAAATTGTGTTAAGTGCCTTGATTTCATAAGTTTTTCTAAGCCATATTTTAGTCTAGGAGCGCGATTGTTTGATTTTAATTTGATTTTTGATTAAGAAGCCTCTTGAGACGATGTTTTTGGAAAAAATGGGGTTTTTGATCTAATATTATCGCTTGATTTTATTCATAAGTCTACCCCGTGGTGATTTGGGTTTTATAAAATCTTTGTTATTTAGATTTGAAAATTATTTTTGGTGATAATAAACATAAAATATCGCATAAAATGGTTGGGCCACCCGTGGGCATGAAAGTTATCTAAGTAGACCCGAACACCTACAATAACAATTTTCACTATCACGAGGCCTTAAATCTATTTTTTCGGGACAAGATCCTTGAAGTCTTTTTAAGGCCCAAAATTATATATACAATGATCGGATAAAACTTTACAATCGAAATCGCGTCCATTGTCGAAATCGAGCCAAGATTCGATTTTGGTATCTTTGACTCCAACATTCCTAGGCTCACATCGCAATATATTAACATGATGAAAAGAAAGGGATCTAAAAGCAAGCTCTCGAGACCATATCTTTTAGACTGCAATATCGAAGGCAACATTCGAAGGACTATGTGTATTGACGAGATCTATGGAAAGGGACTTAAAATCTAGGATAGAAATCCATAGATCTAAGATGCCTCAGATTCGTGCAATGCCACAATCGGGATTTAAATTAAAGCATATAAAAAATATATCCTAAACTTGCTATCAGGTGATTCAATTGTTAGAGTCCCTAGCGCGAGTAGTTAGGACCCCCTCCCCACTAGATATAGATCTAGGGTTTTGCAGAGTGACAAAATCTATTTAAAACATTAAAATGGCTAGATTTAACCTAGATCTGAGTCAATCTAGGATAAAGGTTCAAGCTTTGGAGCTTTAAAAGCGGTTGAGGGCTAGATCTGACTAGATCTAGGGTAGATCTAGTGAAAAGATTCGATCTTTAACTATATATATGTAAAATATTAGGTAAAATGGATAGATCTATAGACAAGCAACTAATATATGTATAAAGATTCACTACAAGAAATTACACAAAAAATGACGCTAAAATTTGTCATATAATTTTTTTTTTCGTCACTAAAACATTTGGTGACAAGTGTTAATCATCACAAAGACAATCACCGTATGAGCGTGGTAAAAAGTATATTTGATAATATTTGATGTCGTCAATAAATGTTTTAACTTATGGTGACGATCTACACCATTATCACTATAAGTAATTACTTTTACTGATGTTAATAGCGTCACTATTTGAATGAAACTTTCGTCACTCTATATTATGTTTCGTCATCAAAACGTAGTACATTAAAGGACACAAATCTTTTTTCGTCATTAAATGATATTGTTTTAGTGACGAAATATGCCACTCAATTTAAATCATCTAATTTTAATGACGACAATATTGTCATATTTATGATTATTCTTTCGTCATGTTATTTTGTTTATCGTCACCAAAAATAAGAAAATAAATGACGACAGAACAATTCGTCACCTAATAATATATTTAGCATGATAATTATATCGTTGTCTATGACAATCTGAAAATTTATAAGATGTTGAATGATTAAAATAAAGGTAAAGAATAAAACCTAGATGAGAATTTGAGAATTTATTTAAAATTTTTAAGAAGAACATATAAGGTTTACTATTTGAAAGAGAATAGAGAAAATATGGGTTACAAAATTCCAAAACATTAGAAATGGATTTATATGTACTTGAAGGAATATTAAGGATAAGGTATTACGATACCTATAAATTTTATGTGAACTAAATGGTATAAGAAATTTTATAAGGATACATGTGGAAAATATTTATTAAGAAAATAAATTTCAAAGAAAGAGATGCTATATGGTTAAAGAAAATGGGTATATGTATAGGTGTATATATATATATTTATTGAGGTGCTATATATATTTTAGCAAGATGAATGATAAGGATAAATATAGTATGAGATTTGTGGGACATAACTTAAAGTATTAAATTATTTTGTATAACTATGTATATTATTTGATAGTTTATATTTGTTTATTATATAATAAACAAATAAAAGAAACTAATGTAACCTAATTATACATTAGGTATGAAATTAAACAACCTAAGGGTTATAATAGGGAAGGATGTTAGTACTTAAAATATAAACTAATCCTAAGAGATTTATTTTATACATCTCAACTAATTAATTTTCTAACCTAATTAAAGTAAGTATAATTAGGTTAAGAAATTAAATGTACATGGGTAATGATTTGAATTACCATTAAGGTAATGGAAACCCTAATTAAATGATTAGGGTAGAATAGAATTAAAGATTTTGGACCTAATCTATTTTCATGGCCCTAATATTTTATTTGAAAGCCCAAAAGAATTAATTTGGAGCCCAAGACTTTAGCCTAATTGTTAAGGAACTTATTGGGCATTTAAGTAAGTAAATAAAGCAATAAAAATTGAACCAAAAATGAGGATGAGAGACCCATAATTTCGGCCCACACAAGAGAGGAGAAAGAGAGGGGATGAATGTAATGATTTAATCTAAAAACTCTTCCATATGTGTCACTCATTTTATGGTCCAACACTTTTCACCAAGAGTGCAAGCAACCACATAATCATATGGAGAGAAAAGAGAAGAGATATGTTAGTAGATTATGTTTAGATATATCAAATATATCTATCAATTTCTACCAACACTTAAAACATATTTCTCTTTCATCTCATTCTAACTAAACAAAACCAATTCTCTTTCTCTTTCTTCTCATTTCCAACTAACTAACTAAGAAAACCAGAGAGAGAGAGAGAGAAAGAGGAGAGGGGTGGCAGCCCCATGAGAGGGAAAAGAAGAGAGAGAAAGGTCATCCATGGAAGGAGAAAGAAAATCAAGCAAAGGTATAATTTTTTTTAACCTTAATCTAGTTATTTCCTTTGTTTTGGTTTGATGTTTGCTGATATAAAGTTTATGATCTTGAGATCTAAAACTATAGATCTACATGTTTATAAGTCTACTATGTTTAGATCTAACCCTTTTGAGTGTTAAAAAGTTGGATCAAAAGCAAAAAATGAAAACTATGTTTTGGATCTTGAGAAAACCCTAACTTTTTAGTACTTTAAAAGGTTATAAGTTCAGATCTATAACTTCGTTTTGCGATCCGTCAAAGAGGGGTGCTAGATATGTAAGTTAACTAGTAAACCCAAGTGGGAGCACTAAAAAATATTGAGTTTACAAGTTATGGTGACTGTTTTGATAAAAATAGTCCAGATTTTTCAAAAGGGGAAATAATCTCGCTGACCAGTCACTTTCAGGGGCATTTTCGTTATTTTTCTGAGCTCTAAAAATTCTAGAAAAATTAGGAGTGATAATATGAGAAGTTATTTGAGTCCTGTAAATATTTGGGAATTTTTGGCCATGTATAATGAGAGTTATAATTTTTACGGCCAATAACTACTTTCAAAAGTACACCCAAATAACTCTTCGTGGTTAACTCCAAAAATTATGAACTTTTTACTGGAAGTACATATATATAACAGGAACATACCTTAAAAAGTTCAGAAGTTTCTGATAAATTTTTAAATTATGATAAATGTAGCAAGATTTGGCTGGTTTGGACTATTTAAATATAGTAAATGATTTTCAAAAATTCCAGGATATGTTCATAAGGGAACTATATTCTGTCAAATCCAAGAAAATAAATTGTTTTGGATCTGATATGGTATTTTTCATGAAAATAATTTAGTTTTGAATAAATAAATTAAATTAATTGTGTAATGTTAAAAATTTGAAAAATAGGATTTTGTGACTTGAGAACCTTAGATATGCTATATGCAGATTTTTAAAGGGTGTTTTGTTCAATGTTGATGAGATATTATGTTATGGCATTTTAGGTTCATTAAATAAATGAATTAGTAAAGATTAAATAAATAAAATAAATTATTTATAAGTTTAATAAATGATTAAAATTTTATTAAAAGTTTAATAATATTAGATTAAGATGTTATTAAGTGATTGATAACATTTGGATTAAAGTGTTATTAAATTATTGATTTAAAATAGTATTTAATGTTTAATAATATTAGTAAATGATTTGAATATTATTAAATAATTAATGAGAGCTTAAGATATATGATAAAAGCTAAGTTATTGAGTTAGACATTCAATATGATATATTGAATAAATAGTATGATGAATTGGAAATTTAATGTGTTAAAAAGAGAAAATAGTTTGAATCCAGGTTGCTGGATTGTAAGTCAGTTTGAATCCAGGTTGTTGAATTGTAGGTTAGTGAATCCAGGTTGCTGGATTGGAAGATTAGTGAATCCAGGTTACTGGATTGTAGGACAGTTTAAATCCAGGCTTGCTAGATTGGATTTCAGTTTGAATCCAAGTTGCTGGATTGAAAATCAGTTTGAATCCAGTCTGCTGGATTGGAAAATAATTTACTTAATTAAAATACAGTTTGAATCCAGTCTGCTGGATTGGAAAACAGTTTACTAAATTGAAATTAAGTTTGGATCTAGTTTGCTGGATTAGGTATTCGACTTACTGGATTATAAAGAAGAACTTATAAAATGAAAGATTAATTGTTAATTCATAAGTTATATGATAAAGTAGTGGTACTGTCGTACTTTTTAATGGTTGATGTATAGTATCTAGGCTAAACAATTCCTTTAGAGAGCTAAGGTTAATACGAACTAGCAACCGATCTAACTCGTTGTGAAATACAGAGTAGACGAGACGGAAAACTAGTTTGTTGGTTGTTTATGGGAAACCACTCAACATACTGTATTGAACACGGTTAAAGACTTGATGTGTGCTAGGTTTAGAATTGTGAATACGTATGGTGTTAAGGTGTTATCTAATATTTGAGTATGTGGTTAAATGTTAGATAATTTACTTAAAAAGTGATGGTATTGTGAGGTATAAAATGATATACTGATTGAAAGATCAATCTTAACAATGATAGGTCTTTACAATAAAGAGATTAAATTAGATTGCGTAACAGTAATCAACGGTATAGGCAAGTTTTTCTAAATCAAATTCGAGTTATTATCTTTCAAGCATGTTAGTGGATAATTATTGTTGATTATTCCACATCTATGATTATTGATTTGCACTTAGTGCATGTTGTATATGTTCATCAGGTATGAAAGGCTGATCATCTTCATTACCATAAGGTTCAGTTAAATCTATTTATGGTCATTGTTGACTACCAAACATTATTGATTCAGTCATTCAATTATTAAAATTATGATTCATGCTCTTTCACAATTATTATATTGTTGAAAACTCGAAAACTTATTCTTTCTTTCAATCATGATATATCTTCATTGTATTTAAACTTGCTGAGTAAAGTAGTTGTTCACCCTTCCTATATCATGATAACAAATTTCAGATTAAGACGAAGGCTCGAAGAAAGATAGAGGCAAAAGCAAAATACAATAGTAGATTATTAGGTTAAACAAATAAAATAGTAACTAGATTATTTTATTTGTGGGCTAATAAAATACGAATAATTATTAAGAAAATTATTTAAAGAGTGATTAAATAATACTAAGTAAAATAAGAATACTTTATTTATGTAATGAGACATGGATAAATAAAGTACAGTGAACAATTGATTAAATAAATAAAATAATAAAAGGATTATTTTATTTGTGGCAAATGAAGTAATTGTGTTTTGTGAAGGTTAATGAATAGTAATTAAGGAAAATTACTTAAAGAGTAATTAAATGATAACAAGTAATGTAAGAATCATTTATTTGTATATGAATAAATAAATTAAATTGTGAACCATTAATTAAACAAGTAAAATAATAGAAAATGATTTTATTTATAATAAATAAAGTAAAGACTAATAAATAGAATAAAGAGAGCGATGAATAAAGGAATAATTAATTAAATAGATTGACTTGTGAATCTTAATTATATGAGGTTTATATGATAGATCAATTGAATTTATATGTGGAAAAATTATAGAGATTAATCGTTAGAATGAATATAATAAACATAGGTTATTCAAAGGATAAGAAGTCAAGGACTGATATAATCAACGACTCAGGCAAGTTTTCTAACTTACACAACTTTGGTTATTGTGCAAATATCTAAACCTTATCTCTTTTGTGCAAGTTCTCTACTTACAAAATTTTGTGCATTATGCCAGTTCCCTCACTTTGAGTAAACAAATTATTGTTATACCAACTGTTATATATTATGAAAGTTCCTAACTTCTTTTGGTTTTCATATTAAATGCAAGTATCCTAACCTAAACAACCTTGAATATTGTGGAAGTTTCCAATTGTTGTTCTATCAACCATATATATTGAGTAAATGTCTGGACTTTTATATTTATTGATTGTATAAGCCAATTGTTCTAATTCTTGGGATATCTAAAGTCTTGGAAATTATTATTCATACTCTAAAGACTGATTTAAATCATACTTACATATTTGAAAATGATTATTTGAATCTTGTTGCAAACGTTGAGCGTATTAATTGTTCCTAAGTGTGTTAAAGTGTGTCTATGCCATTTGATTCGGCTAGACCAATATCTACGAATTTGAAAGCGATCCAAACCAATTGCTTTAGTGCAGACTTTTAAAAATCTACCGAGATGAAAAACCCTCATAGAAGGGGAAACTATACAACGTCGGGGAACTGACAATTGCCCGCACAACAGGGAGATGTTATGCATAACACCAGGTACTTTAGGCTGATCACCTATTGTATCTATTGGATTAGCATGGTAATACTGCTAATTCTAGCAGGAGTTCATAGTCTATAGTGACAACTCAGTAGTCAATATTTATTTTAGAATTTGATGAAATCTTTTGATTCTACAAATCGTGGTCCACTGTGACACTCAATAACATCTATTCATTCACTTGAAATTGTTGAAACCTTTAAATGCTTTTATAATCTTCCGGTCCATAGGGACTCTTTATTAACTTCAAAGGATAGGTTTGTAACCATTGATATGGACTTTGTTCACAACATTCTTATTTAAATTCCTGAGCTATTAATTACTGTTTTACCCTTGAGATTAAGAACCGTATATATACATGTTCACATTTATTGTCATATCACTTGCTGGGCAAATTTGTTACTCACTCTTACTTCCCTTAAACATTTCAATTAGGAAAGGGCAAGGTGGAACCCCAGGACAGGACAAGAGCGAAGGCAAGCCTATGTAGTAGCTTTGCTCTTCTATGCTAGGATGTTTTTTTTATGTTGTATTAAGCCTTAATTAATGTTATGTATTAAGTTATGTTAGGATTAAGTTATGAAGTGTATTAGTCATGGTTACGAGATCTTGGGACGAGAATATTTCTATTATAACAATGTAAATTATTCTATTATTCCGTTGTTTGAGATTTTAGTTGTTATTAGAGTTAGATCGTGAAGCACCAAATTCGAGGTATAAGTATTTGAATTTGGGGGCGTCACACCGTGTCCATGGTGCTGATGTGGAACTGCAGCGCTTGAAGCCAGTTCTTTAACCACGCCACAACGCCAGCCAGCTGTCACTGGTTTCTGGTGATGTGGCGTTGCAGCGCCTGATGCTAGTTCACTAGCGCCACCACATTTCCACCCCCCAGAAAATAAAAAATTATTACTTTTTTTAATCAAGATAAAAGGTTTATTTTAATTAAAATTAAAATTAAATGATTTTCTGTAATTTCAGTTTAATAAAGGAGTTTATTAGATTTGGAATTGAATTAAAATAAAGTTGTTTATTTTAATTAGAATTGCATTTCAGGAAAACTAATTAGAGTTGGAATTGGATTCCATGATAACTAATTAGAGTTGAAATTGGATTTCGAAACTAACTAGGATTGCCCATTAAATCGATATCAATGTATATGTTAAATATTTTATTTATTGATGCATATGGTGATATGTATGATAATAAATGGGGTTAATTGTGGACTATTGACTAATATGATTGGAATTTATTTTAGTTGAATACTTCCCCTTGACTGCAGATCAAGGTTTCTATTTAAATTAAATAGTTTATGTAATAGAATAGTTAGAATTATCTTGAAGAGTTGGAGACCAAAGAACAAGGAGCGCGTGAAGACCCATTTGTATGGAGCCCGGGTTTAAATGTAATAGTTATGTTTAAATTTAATTTTTGCACTCCTAAGTTTGACCTTTTGGCTCACTTGGTGGCTCTAGTGAACCAAACTAGAATAAAAGTTCATAATCAATCAAGGTAGAATATAATATTCTATATGCGTACTTATACTATATATATATATATGTGTGTGTGTGTGTGTGTGTGTGTGCATGCGCGCTAAAAAAGATGAGACAATTAATAACAAACCCCTCAAAGAAATTATATTAAGTTGTAACGTTCAAAAATATTTGGAATATCGAATGTCGCCTTCTAGCATGATAAAATAATAGAGTATTAAATATTTAATATGAGTTTGTTGTGCACACATAAGACAAGTATTAAATATTTAAGATATTGTTTTATTACATTAAATGTTTATAAAGGAATTGAACATTACCACTTTGTTGTGCACACATAATGACTATAGTTTTCTCTTCACCTATATGGAAATACTGGGTCCGACTTAACATAAATCATTTTATTTTGGATGTGCACACACTTGACTATTATGATCTAAAAGGCAAAATACAAGGAGTTACATGATGATGTAATTGACAAGAGTTGTCTACCTATTTACTTATATATAGTTTGTTGTTCTCGCACAAGGCTATATACATTTAAAATATGATCATTGTTCTCACTAACAAATCTTTATTAGATTTATCGAACTATATATTATGAGGGTAATATAGTTTGAAGAAAATAGTGGGAGATACCAATTTAAAATAAAGACCTAATTTATTTTGGTAATTAATTAAATGAATGTTTGCTAAAAATGTTATTTTATTTCACATGCAGAATTTAAAAATGTCACACTCATTATCACTGCGTAGCATACTTGATGCTAACAAACTAACGGCCCGAATTACACAGACTGGTTAAGGAATCTGAGAATTATTCTCACTGCAGAAAAAATTTCTTATGTCCTAAATTCGTTTATCCCTGCAAATGTTGCAGAAGAAGCCTCTGAGGAAGAGATTGCAACTTTTAAGAAGTGGCAAGATGATGCATCTGTGGCTCAATGCATCATACTCGCATCCATGAGTAACGAGCTTTAGCGTCATCATGAAACTATGGATGCTCCTGCTATATTGTTTGTGATAACCTAAAAATTTAGGAGACTTGTCTCAAATAATTAAATGAAGGTTTAAAGAATAAAACCTAGATTATGAAACTTTCCTCGAATAAATGAACGAAGGTTTAAAGAATAAAACTTAGATATCAAAATAGAGGAGTGATTAAAAATTTTAAGAAAAACCTAAATGGTTTGATATTTGTAAGAATGTAAAGAGAATTAAATGAGAATGATAGAAATGTTGAAGGGCAAGAATTAAGAAGATGGTTGTATAAAGTTTTGCAACTAAAAGAATGAATTATCTCAAACTGACAATAATAGAAGAATGTTAAAGAATAAGCAGGTAGTCATGAGCCAAATCAAGATAGTTGAGCCTTGGGCTAAGAATGAAATTATGTCCATGGATTGGATAGAAAAAGATAAGGGAAAGAGATAATAAGATAATACCTATGATAAGGTAAGGTTATAAGATAAGTTGTTAAGAGAGATTGTGTAAGAGTTTAGTAGTAAACTAAACTAAAACGTTGTAGTAATAGTGATTCCAACAAGGAATCCTTGTAAATGGGAAGAAAGTAATAACTAAAGGATGAACAGATAAACCAATATGGTTAATTGAATTAAGTATGTGAGAATCAAGATAAAACTATGTTAGGAGATAGCATAGCTTGAATGTTGGCCTTGACTAGCAAATAACAAGATGAATAAGTATAAAGTAACTAGCTAATATGATTAGCAATAAAAAGAGAGTAAGTTAAAACTCAAAATTTGAGTTAAGGATAGAATTTTGAAGCACGGACTGCTCGGTTGCGTCCAGAACATCAAGTTTAGCCAAAAAAGACAATAAACACAAAATGTGTGAGGGTGAACTTTTTGGTCAAAGTCCATAGTTGACTTTGTAGGGAGATAAGTCAAAAAAATCAGAGATAGAAGTTGAATTTGAAGACACGGACAAGATAATTGAGTCCGGAATGTCAAAATTAGTAAGAACAGACTGTGAACACAAAATGTGTCGGGATTAACTTTTTGGTCAAAGTCAACAGTTGACTTTTTCGGAGAAAAGTCTAACTTGAAAATCAGAGATGAATTTGAATAAACAAATGTGCCCATGTGTGACGCCCCCAAAATAGGTCCAGTCAACCCAACCCATTCTGAGTTGCCAAATACATGGTACATAATCCAAATACAATCTTTTATATCACACGGTCGTGCAAAATACGACCACACAACTGTGAGTGTCAATACAAATATGTAGAAAATATTAATATTCAAACTAAGTCCTCATTACAATTATTATCACACTATTTATTAGAAATAGTGAGGACTACTACTGCTCTAACTCGGACCATCACTCTGTCCCCCAATTAGTTCCTACGACATTCTTATTTGCGGAAGCAGACAATAGATGAAAAGGGTGAGCTCAACTAGTCCAGTAAAGAATATTATGATTAAGATAATGAAAAATAAATTATCGTTAGTCTTCAATAATTCAGATAAAATATTATTAACAACAAGTTTTCGATTAATATTCGCAGCGAAAATAACAATTCATTAGAAGAGTTAAGTAGAGAATGAAGCCTACTATCTTCTATGATTTAAAAGTCCATCATCAATATTTTATCCCTGTAACATCAATCAATATACATCTCGAATCAAATATTCATCTTTGCACTATAGGCCAAAGATATTCATTTGTATCACCAGTGGTCATGTTCATCTCAACACTTGTCATCTTTGCACTACGGCCAAAGATATTCATCAGGTAATCATTCATCTTTGCTCTACAAGCCAAAGATATTCAATTATATCACCATTTAGGACTGAGAATGATGAAAAATAATATAAATAACGAATCCAGTGAGATAAAAGACAAAGATTAAGGATTCGCATTTTAATTTATCCAAGTTCAAAAATACTTCATAATAATACTTTGTGGAGCAAAATTTAAGAATAGAGCTCAAAACTTGGATCCAATCAAAGATAGGAACCTTAACAAGCAACTTGGACAAATAGAAGAAAATTTAATTTTTTTCGTGAATAGTGCTATATACGTGAATAGTGCCGTACACGTGAATAGTAACCCCAACAGAAAAAGTAAGAATTTCATAATAAAATCCATGACAATATTTTGGTATAATGATATTGAAAAGAGTAACATCGTTTACGACAGAAAATAACATTCCTTACCTCAAAAGAATAGTACTTCTGACTGAAATATCGGATATAAGGCTGAAGAAAACTTGCACTGAATAGCAACACTCAAAGTATCGAAATTCTCACAAAAATACGCTCGATATTATAGAGAGAAAATTTTTTAATTCTGGTGTGATTTTCATTTCTAACTAAGCACTCTATTTATAGGAAAAGCTTAGGATGCCACAGTAGACTTTTGCTACCGGCAGCTTTCACCAATTCATACGCACACCTCGTGAGATTTGAAAATTCAGCATTTACAAGCCATAAAAAAAAGTGGGGCCCACCCATGTTTTTAATAAAAAATAATTATTTTTTGAAACTTCAATAATTCATAATAAATAGCCCTTTTGTCAGAAAAATACAAATTCTATGTCCTTTTCATAGGAAATTTAATTCTCTACAACTTTGTAGAAGGAAGTTTTTCCAAATTCCCAACTAAAAATGGCCGAAATCCACAAACGGGTGATTTTCCACACAAAAATACTGAGAAAAACACATCAGCACTAATTCCTTCTTTTATATCCACAAAATAAATATTTTCTTATCATATAAATCAATAATTAATTATTCGCAAATAATATTACAGAACTACAATATTGACAACCAGGTCGTTCCCAAGAAAGAGGGGGCCTTCCGATAAGGATTTCTCCTTACTGGCGCGCAATTAAATAACCCCTCCTAGACAGATTTTCTTAGACATTGTCAATAATGCTATCTAATAATATTATTCAAATAATATGAATTATTGAATTGATAATGTAAAATACTGTGCAGTAACAATTATTGAATCAATAATATAAAATATCAATGATAGTAATTATTGAATCAATCATATAAAATAGCAATGTAGCAATTATTGATATAAAATATCAACGTAGCAATTATTGAACCAATAAAATATCATGCAATTATTGAATCAATAATATAAAATATTGAACAGTAATTACTGTAACAATTATTGAGTAAGTGACTTCTTACGTAAGAACCAATAATTTAAAATACTGTGCAATACCGTGTGCTACTGTGCACAACGCGTATTACTGTATTTTTATCACCGGATATTTCAACAGTTTAACCGTAATAGGTGGGGCCCACAAATAGCTGCGCCATTGTACGAATATTCCCCGACAACAAGAATATTTCATGACCAAACGAATATTCCCCAACAACAATGAATATTTTATAACCAGTTGCTCATTTTGAAATATTTACACATTTTACCTATAACTTTTCACATTTATCAAATATACACCTTACTATTTCGAAATAATATATAAAGAAAATTAAATCTTTATTTATAAAATTCGGGGTCTTACATCCTCCCCTCCTTATAAAATTTCGTTCTCGAAATTGACGTACGTACCTAGTATGTCGAAAAGGTGAGGATACCTTGCTTTCATTTCCGATTCCAACTCTCAGGTCATTTCCTCAATTTCATGGTTTCTCCACAAAACTTTAACTTGAGGTATAATTGTCGAGCGTAGGACATGCTCCTTCCTATCCAAGATCTTGACAGGTACCTCCTCGTACGTTAAATCTTCGGCTATCTCGTCTGGTTCTAACTCAATAATGTGGTTTGGGTCTTTTACATATTTTCAAAGTACGGATATGTGAAAAACGTTATGAACACGAGACAGGCTTGGAGGTAAAGCGAGTCTATAGGCCACATTTCCTACTCGGTCAAGGATCTCAAATGGACCAATGAATCGCGGATTGAGCTTTCCTCTCTTGCCAGACCTCGTAACTCCCTTCCACGGAGTAACACGTAATAACACATGGTCCCCAACATTAAATTCCACGTCCTTTCGACGAAGATCCGCATAACTCTTTTGTCGATCTTGTGCTGTTTGTATCCATTGCCGGATCATTTAGATCTTTTCCGTAGTCATACATACTAACTCCGGTCCCAACAATGTTGCTTTACCCACCTCATCCCAGCATACTGGAGAACGACACTTTCGTCCATACAACGCTTCGAATGGAGCCACGCCTATACTTGCTTGATAACTGTTGTTGTAGGAGAATTCCACCAATGGTAAGTACTTATCCCAACTCCCTTTGAAGTCTAGAACACAGAATCTCAATAGATCTTCAAGAGTTTGAATAGTCCTTTCTGATTGTCCGTCTGTTTGAGGATGATAAGCCGAATTGAATCGTAAATCCGTGCCCATAGCTTTCTGCAAATTGATCCAAAATCGTGAAGTAAATCTGGGGTCACGATCCAAAACTATGGATACTGGCATGCCATGCAATCTCACAATCTCATTCATGTACATACGAGCAAGACTTTCAAGGGAATAAGTCTCTCGTATAGGCAAGAAATGAGCAGACTTGGTTAATCTATCAACAATAACCCAAATCGCATCTATGCCTTGAGAAATCTTGGGAAGACCCGTAACGAAATCCATCGTAATGTGTTCCCACTTCCATTTCAGAATCTCCAATGGTTGCAATGGACCCTTCGGCACTTGATGCTCCACCTTTACACGTTGGCACGTTAAACATCTCGAAATAAACTCCGCGATCTCTCTTTTCATATTGCTCCACCAAAATGTATGTCGAAGATCACGATACATTTTGGTACTCCCAGGATGGATTGCAAACGGTGTGTTGTGTGCCTCCATCATGATTCTATGCTTCAAGTCAGAATCGTTAGGAACACAAAGTCTGGAGTTGACTCGAAGTATTCCCTCTTCATCGATTCTTGCTTCTGGAATGGCACCTTCTTACACCTTCTTCTTCATCTTCATCAGCTCCGAATCCGTAGCTTGAGCAGCTTCAAATTTATCAATCAAAGCTGGTTCCACGCGTATACTTGACATCATCGCACTCGTTCCCACATATGATCTTCTACTTAACGCGTCAGCTACCACGTTCGCTTTTCCAGGATGGTATTGGATGGAATGATCGTAATCTTTCAACAGCTTAAGCTAACGTCGTTGCCGCATGTTGAGTTCGTTTTGAGTGAAGAAATATTTAAGGCTCTTATGATCCGTATAAATCTCCACTTTCTCCCCGTACAGTTAATGTCTCCAGATCTTCAACTCAAAAACGACAGCTGCCAACTCTAGATCATGAGTAGGATAATTCCTCTCATATTCTTTGAGTTATCGCGAGGCATAGGCTATGACTTTCCCAGGTTGCATGAGAACACATCCTAACCCTTTGCCCGAAGCATCGCTGTAGATAACAAATCCATCTGAACCAGATGGTATTGTCAGAACAGGTGCCGAGATAAGTCTTCTCTTGAGCTCTTGGAAGCTCTTCTCGCATTCCTCGCTCCAAACGAATTTTGTATCATTCCGAGTCAACTGAGTTAATGGAGTAGCAATTCGAGAAAATCCCTCTACGAACCTTCGATAATAACCAGCTAAGCCCAGAAAGCTTCGTACTTTGGTCATCGACTTTGGTTGCTCCCAACTTTGTATTACTTCAATCTTCGCCGGGTTAACAGATACTCCATGGTTCGATACCACGTGCCCAAGGAATGCTACTTCCTCAAGCCAGAACTCGCATTTCTTCAACTTGGCATATAGCTTGTTCTCACGAAGCTTTTGAAGTACCAACTTCAAGTGGTGCTCATGATCTTCACAGCTTTTAGAATAGATGAGGATGTCATCAATAAAGACAACAACGAACTGCTCCAAATATTTCTTAAATACACGATTCATCATATCCATGAAAGCAGCAGGAGCATTAGTCAATCCAAAAGACATGACTAAGAACTCATAATGCCCGTACCGAGTTCTGAAAGCAGTTTTTGGAATATCCTCAGTTTTAATCTTCAGCTGATGATATCTAGAACGAAGATCGATCTTTGAAAAGAATTGTGCTCCTTGCAACTGGTCGAACAGGTCATCAATACGAGGTAGCAGATACCTATTCTTGATGGTGACATGGTTCAACTCCCGATAGTCAATACAAAGTCCCATACTCCCTTCTTTCTTCTTTACGAATAAAACAGGAGCACCCCAAGGAGACGTACTAGGATGAATAAAATCGATGTCTAATAATTCTTGTAATTGGACCTTTAACTCCTGAAGTTCAATAGGAGCCATTCGATATGGGGTTTTAGAAATGGGTTTTGTACCGGGCTCAAGGTCAATAAAGAATTTAACTTCACGTTCTGGGGGTAGACCGGGAAGTTCTTCGGGAAATACATCAGGAAACTCATTAACAACAGAAATATTATTCAGATCTGACGTACTTTGGTTTAGATCAGTGACATGAGCTAAGAAAGCTTGACATCCGTTTTTCAATAAACGAATAGCTTTGTGACTTGAAATGACATTGACAGATTTTAGTGGTTTGGTGGTTTGAATTCGCACAACAGGTTGGTTAGGAATATAAAAATCAACAACCTTATGAAAATAATCAATTTTGGCATGGTAAGTGGTTAACTAGTCAATTCCTAAAATCACGTCAAATACAAGTATTTTCAAAGATATAAGATCAACAGGTAAGGTAAGGGCACCAATCTGAATCAAGCAAGATTTGTAAACTGTAGATGTAACGAAAGTTTCTCCTAACGGAGTTTCAACAGATAAGTCAAAGTCTAACTTCTCAGGTGTCAAATTTAATCGTTGAGCACAAGTAGGTGAAATAAAAGAATGGGTAGCACTGGTATCTAACAAGGTGTAAACTTCGCAAGAGTTTATGATTAGCTTACCTGTAATCACCTCGTGTGGGTTCCTCGCATTTTGGGCTATCACGACAAACACTCTTCTAGGAATCACCGACTTTGACTTGTCCGAAACCGCCTTGGGAATCACCACCCCCGCTGAACTTGGTTTCGCAACAGGACAATCTCGAGCTATATATCCTTCTTTTCCACAGTTATAGCATGCTTTGAATTGTTGTGGGCAGTTTGGGCTGATGTGTCCCTCTTTCCGGCATTTATAGCATACGACCTGTGGTCGTTCTCCTCCCCTAGAAACAGTTGATGCTGGTGCTGATGTTGACGTCTCCACGTTCTCATTGTTATATCTTCTCTTCTTGAAATTTCCCCCAATTCGCATTTTCTACTATCATAGCCACGATTACCACCGGAGTGGTTACCGCTTCTGTCATACTTTCCTCCCCGCTGGTTGTCATTGCTCCGATGACTGCTGGCACCGGTATGACCTTGGTTGTTGTCTCTTGGTTGAATATAATCACTATCTCGTTCTAACAACTGGGCCCTGTTCACTACATCCGAATATAGAGAAAATTTGTGAGAAATGAGGTATTGACGTATTTCGGGTTTCAAACCTCTCAGAAACATCCGCGTCATACGTTCCTCATTCTCTACCAAATGAGGTACAAACCTAGACAACTCCGCGAACTTAGCCTCGTACTAGGACACAGTCATGTTATTTTGTTCGAGTATGATAAATTCTACTTCCTTCATATGACGAATACTTTCTGGAAAGTACTTGTCATTGAACAGTTTCTGGAATTCCTCCCAAGACATCTTGAGTGCGGCAGGCTTGGTACGCTTCACGGATTTCCACCAGTAATCTGCCTCTCCACGGAACATAAACGTGGTGAATGGAACCTTTTGTTCCTCCATGCATCCCAAGACATCAAATATCTTGGTAATTTGCTTAACCCACGTCTCCGCCTTGATCGGATCCGGCTTTCCCAAAAACTCTGGTGGTCCCAATTCTTTGAACTGCTTGGCAGTGACAAGCCGCGAGTTGTTATTATCTCAACCTGTATTTTGCACACGAGTTTCCCTCGTCTGGTTTTGCATGAACTGCAAAAAACTTCTAAACATCTCATCGTTTATCGTCTGGTCAGCGTTGTTTTTAGGATGAACATTGTCTTCTTGTTGCAAGTTCTCCTGGTTGGTGATTAAAGGTGTCTCCATGGTCTCATTCACTTTATTGTTAACATTCTCAGCTGCCATTCTCAAATACTGCCATAAAAAAGGTTTAATTAAACAAATTAACATATCACATAATAATCCTATGCTCTGACTGACCAATTAAATACCACATAAGCTTAGGTAGGACATACTAGTGAAGGATTTACTCGTCTCTCCCCTCCTAGTTCTATTCCCCGATCTCCACCAGAGACCATATCCCTAAGCTCTAATACCAACTGTGACGCCCCCAGAATAGGTCCAGTCAACCCAACCCATTCTGAGTCGCCAAATACATGGTACAGAATCCAAATATAATCTTTTATATCACACGGTCGTGCAAAATACGACCACATAACTGTGAGTGTCAATACAAATATGTAGAAAATATTAACATTCAAACTAAGTCCTCATTACAATTATTATCACACTATTTATTAGAAATAGTGAGGACTACTACTGCTCTAACTCGGACTATCACTCTGTTCCCCCGACTAGTTCCTGCGACATTCTCATTTCCTGAAGAGGACAATAGATGAAAAGGATGAGCTCAACTAGCCCAGTAAAGAATATTATGACTAAGATAATGGAAAATAAATTATAGTTAGTCTTCAACAATTCAGATAAAATATTATTGACAACAAGTTTTCAATCAATATTCGCAGCGAAAATTACAATTCATTAGAAGAGTTAAGTAGAGAATGAAGTCTACTATCTTCTATGATTTAAAAGTCCATCATCAATACTTTATCCATATAACATCAATCAATATACATCTCGAATCAAATATTCATCTTTGCACAATAGGTCAAAGATATTCATTTGTATCACCAGTGGTCATGTTCATCTCAACACCTGTCATCTTTGCACTACGGCCAAAGATATTCATCAGGTAATCATTCATCTTTGCTCTACAAGCCAAAGATATTCAATTATATCACCATTTAGGACTGAGGATGATGAAAAATAATATAAATAACGAATCCAGTGAGATAAAAGACAAAGATTAAGGATTCGCATTTTAATTTATCCAAGTTCAAAAATACTCCATAATTATACTTTGTGGATCAAAATTTAAGAATAGAGCTCAAAACTTGGATCCAATCAAAGATAGGAACCTTAACAAGCAACTTGGACAAATAAAAGAAAATTTAATTTTTCCATGAATAGTGCCGTATACGTGAATAGTGCCGTACACGTGAATAGTAACCCTGACGAAAAAAGTAAGAATTTCAGAATAAAATCCATGACAATATTTTGGTATAATGATATTGAAAAGAATAACATCGTTTACGAAAGAAAATAACATCCCTTACCTCAAAAGAATAGTACTTCTGACTGGAATATCGGATATAAGGCTGAAGAAAACTTGCACTGGATAGCAACACTCAAAGTATCGAAATACTCACAAAAATACGCTCGATATTATAGAGAGAAAATTTTCTGATTCTGGTGAGATTTTTATTTCTAACTAAGCACCCTATTTATAGGAAAAGCTTAGGATGCCAAAGTATACTTTTGCTACCGGCGGCTTTCACCAATTCATACTCACACCTCGTGAGATTTGAAAATTCAGCATTTATAAGCCATAAAAAACAAAAGTGGGGCCCACCCATGTTTTTAATAAAAAATATTTATTTTTTGAAACTTCAATAATTCATAATAAATAGCCCTTTCGTCAAAAAAAATACAAATTATATGTCTTTTCCATAGGAAATTTAATTCTCTACAACTTTGTAGAAGGAAGTTTTTCTAAATTCCCAACCGAAAATGGCCGAAATCCAAAAACGGATAATTTTTCACACCAAAATACTGATAAAAACACATCAGCACTAATTCCTTCTTTTATATCCACAAAATAAATATTTTCTTATCATATAAATCAATAATTAATTATTCGCAAATAATATTACAGAACTACAATATTGACAATCAGGTCGTTCCCAAGAAAGAGGGGGCCTTCCGATAAGAATTTCTCCTTACTGGCGCGCAATTAAATAACCCCTCCTAGACAGAACTTCCTTAGACATTGTCAATAATGCTATCTAATAATATTATTCAAATAATATGAATTATTGAGTTTATAATGTGAAATACTATGCAGTGACAATTATTGAATCAATAATACAAAATATCAATGGTAGCAATTATTGAATCAATCATATAAAATAGCAACGTAGCAATTATTGATATAAAATATCAACGTAGCAATTATTGAACCAATAAAATATCTTGCAATTATTGAATCAATAATATAAAATATTGAACAGTAATTACTGTAACAATTATTGAGTAAGTGACTTCTTACGTAAGAACCAATAATTCAAAATACTGTGCAATACCGTGTGCTACTGTGCACAACGCGTATTACTGTATTTTTATCACCGGGTATTTCAACAGTTTAACTGTAACAGTTTTACCGTTATTTATAAAAAAGTTATTTCTGTCGCTTTCTATATCCGACAGTTATTTCGTTGTGGGGCCCACAAATAGCTGCGCCGTCGTACGAATATTCCCCGACAACAAGAATATTCCACGACCAAACGAATATTCTCCAACAACAATGAATATTTTATAACCACTTGCTCATTTTGAAATATTTGCACATTTCACCCATAACTTTTCACATTTATCAAATATACATCTTACTATTTCAAAATAATATATAAAGAAAATTAAATCTTTATTTATAAAATTCGGGGTCTTACACCATGACATTGGGAGCATCGAATTTAGTAAGAATTGACTATAATCTTGAAATTTGTATTTTTTGGGTCTGAAAGTCAAAGACGGAATTAAACACGCAAAACGAGGAAATAAAAACGGGACCCACATGACCCAAATCTACTGAAAATTCCAGCACATGGGCAGCCACCTACTCCCCAACAACTCCTCACCAACTTTCACCCACTCCCACCTACTTCCTAACTACTCTCTCTCTCTCTCTCTCTCTCTCTTATATCTCCTAATTCATTTAATTTAAGGAAAGGAAGGAAAAGAGCCTTTTCTTCTAATTTTCACCTTCCACACCCATCCAATAAGCAAGGGCAGACCCAAGCACGGGGTATGGGGGGCACCTGCCCCCACTGAAATTTTAGGGAGTTAGGGGTCAACTTAATAAAAAAAAATTATTTGAGGGGGTGTTAAGTATACTGTTGTAGGATTTAGTACTTTTATATATATATATAAGTTAAACTTCAGTTACTTCACCTTAAGATGCACATTAAAGATGACAAAATTTAGGGGAGCAAACCGTGGAACCATTGCTGGGGGTTTTCTCTTCCAGTGTGCAAATGTTTTTTGTGCTTGTAATTAGCTACATTGTCTATTTAGATTTGGGTGTTTTATAAGAGAGATTAAATGTCAATCTTTAATGCTATTAGGATTATTCTTTTTCAAGAGGCTAGTTGGTTTGCTTGTATGAAAATTGGGTTTTTAATATTTGTAATGCAACTCCGCGTGGCCTTATCCAAATCTTTTGAATTTGTCACATTTGTACTACATTTAGTTTTAACGACTTATACTGGATTTAGAAAAGTATGTATATATAGCTATAATTTTTATTCTTAAGGGATTTTTTTTGCGAATTTGCCCCCATTGAGCTTCGCTGCTGGATCCACCCCTGCCAATAAGAGAGGAAGAGAGAGAGTGGGCAGCCATGGCAAGAGAATATAGAAAAAAAGGAAGAAGAGGAGAGAAGAGAGAAAAAAGGAAGAAGAGGAAGAGGAGATCATGAGTATTCTCCATAACTCTCAAAACCCTAGTGTAAGATTGAGAGCTTTAGAAGGAGAGTGAGAGGCCATGGTTTTGAGCAAGGGAAAGGAAGAGGAGGAAGAGCTAGTGGATGTCGTCAAGCTCATCCAAGAAGGAATAACCATCATCCAACCATTCCTAGCAAAGGTTGAAAAGTTTTCTAAACCCTAGTCTCACTTTTCTTGGTTTAGATTATGATTTGCTTGTTTATGGTAAGAGTTTGATGAAATTAATAATGGATCATGGTAGATCCTTGAGTATAAGTAGTATTAGAATGTATTATGATGATTTATGATGGTTAATGTTGGATTAATCAAGAGATCATGAAAGTTTTCTTAGAAAACACAAAGGTTAGAAAAATTAGATTTTAAGAAAACAAAACATGAAATTCAAACTACCATATCTCTCATTATATTTTGAATTTTTGAGTGTGATCAAGTCCTAGAGTTAGATCTATGAGTTTGCTAACATTTTCAAGTGGAATCACTGAAAAAAGAGTTGTAAATTTTTGTGTGGACTGTTTTTAACAAAGTAGGAAAAATCTAAAAAATGACAAAAAACAATCTGCCCAAAACTTCCAGGGGAAGTTTTGGCACCTTAATTATTGAAATAAATTTCGTCCTTTTAGGACATGACAATATATGATATAAACTAGCTCCTGTCCAAAGATGAGCCTATTCCGACTTAAATCGACCGAGTTATGGCCATTTTAATTTTTTGGTTTTTTCGATAAAAATGACTATAAATGGAATTCTATAACTCCAATGGCCACGAAATTTAAACTGGAAGTTCATGTTAATACGTGGAAGAGTCTGAAAAGAGTTGAGAATTTTTGGAGTTGATCATGTTATAAGTAATTTTATTAAGTTACGAACTAAAAACAAACGTTTGAAAAATATTAAAGTAAATTGAAAAATTCTAGAAAAATTATTTTTGTGAATGGAATAATGTATATATGTGTGGCCAAAAGATAAAAAATACTAAGATGATTTGGTATTTTTCATGCCTAAGATTAAGTAAAGAATAATTGAGAAAATTAGATTATATTAAGTCCTAAAATTCTTTAATATAATTTTTGTGACTAATAATCATTAATATGTTATATTATGACCATATAGGGGTAATTTGGTCATTTTTGATAAAATGTTATATGATATGTTTACTAAATAAATTAAATAGTAAGAGATAAACAATTAAATTAAAATTGTATTGTTTATAAGTTTTAAATAATTAAAATATTATTAAATGATTAATAATATTACTAAAAGAATAAAATATTATTAAATAATTAATAATATTATACGACAGTTTAAGATGAATGATAGAGAGGTTAAGAAGGCTTAATGAGAGTATTAGGCATTCATCTGAATAAAAAGTAATTATAAACAGTTGAGTCAGAAATCGTCAAAGCAAATTAAATCAACTAGAGTCGATCAACTTATGACGTAATAAGACGTGCAATGAGATTTAATGTAAATAAATTGAATGGATAATAAAGAGTCCTAGAAAGACTTGAACACATGATTGCGCATTGTGTCTCAAGATTTAAAAATAGAAAATAATGAAAGATAAAGTAGAGCTAGCATAAATGACTAATAAACGTTGCTATGTAGCTAATTATGGTTGTATATGCACTTAATCGTGTAGGACAATGGAAGGACAAATTCTACTAATCGCGCAAGGAACGCTTCGAGGCAAGTTCTTCAGTAACTTGCTCTTCTGTGATAATATGTATTAAACCATGTTATGGTTGTTAATGTAATACGTGTTTTATATGAACTCGTTGATTACATGAACGTTATGTGACTAAATGCAAAGCATGAAATTCGCGAAATATTTGTTAAATTTACAACATGAAGAATATATTGTGTTGTATGATAAGTATGAACGATATAGAGATGCATATCATAAAAGGTATGATGCATATAGAAATGCATGAAGCATGGGTAGATGCATTGACTAAAATTTTGATGCATGAATATATGAAATTTGTATACTATGTGAAGCATGAAAGATGTAGACTGTTGAACTAGCTGAGCAGTCGTGCTCATTCCTTGCAAAAATAAAACTTTTATAGATGTTGAATAAATCATTGAAGATATCGGATTATAGAAGATGCATGTTGTGATAAAGAGCATTCAACGTAATTATTCTGACAATTTAACTAATTGTTGGTAAATCGTTTAGTTATAAGAAATGATTTGTATATGTTACGAGAAAGTTGAAATTAGATGGTGAGTTATATTTACTCATAAATGTTGTAAATAAAAGGAATTAAGTTGTAATAGACTTGGCAAGTTGTGTTTATAATCCATGTTGCTGGATTGGGTATCCAGATTGCTGGATTAGGCATTCGATTTGCTGGATTATACAATTCGGTTTGTGGAATTTAGTTATTCAGTTTGCTGAATTATAAAGATGAACTTATAAAATGAAAGATTAAATGTTAAATCATAGTGTATATGATAAAGTGTTGTTATATAGCAGTGTAAAGATTGTGGTCTTGGAAGCAGATGAATGTTTAAGATTTTCAATAATCAAGTTTATCAATTAAATTATAGATCATGAACGATCTACAAATGTAATAACCAATTGTAAAGGTTACAGATTCTGGAACAGAATGGAATAATGTCTTAATTGGTATAAAAGTTAGGTTGTATTCATTTAATTATGAATAAAGATGGATTTTATTAAGATGTTTGTAGCACCGTAACGTACTAAGTCCGAGTTCTAAGAGACCCAGATTTGGGGGCGTCACATTGTTGCACCTTTAAGAGTTGTATGGTAAGCAAAGTAGGACTGCTAGATATGAGACATCTAAGGAGCTCTTCCAATCTCGGATGATCGAGGGCACTACTGTTGAGACTCATATCCTCAAGATAATCAATTTGATTAAACGTCTTGGACAGCTTGGGTTCATCATGGATGGGGAGTTAAGTTAAGATTTGATCTTGCAGTCACTCTCTGATACCTTCTCACAATTTGTTGTGAATTTTCACATGAATAAGTTGGATGTCAGCTTGCCTGAATTACGTAACATGTTGAACACTGCTGAAGGACACTTCCCATCTAAGAAGAACCAAGTCTTACTGGTGGATGATTCTTCCAAGAAAAGGAAGAGGCCCAAGGTATCTTCTGAAAAGAAGAAAACCAAGAAGGCTAAGGGCAAGGTGAAAGTGAAGGATCAAAAGAAACCTGATCTAGCTAGCAAAGGAATGTGCTTCCATTGCAACGAGCCAGGTTACTGGAAGAGGAACTGCAAGAAGTTTCTGGCAGAGAAAAAGCTTGGAGAAGCTTCGACTTCCAATCAAGGTTTGTTCATGATTAAAATTAATTTTTGTAAAAGTCAAACTTCTACTTGGGTATTAGATACCGACTGTGGTTCTCACATATGTAAAACTATGCAGGGACTGGCCAGAAGTAGAAAGCTGAACAAGGATGAAGTTGTCCTACGAGTGGGATACGGAGCAAAGGTTGTTGCATTAGTTGTAGGGACTTATTGTTTAGCACTGCCTACGGGAAAGTCTATTTATTTAAATAATTATTATTTTGTTCTAACACTTATTAGAAACATTATCTCAATTTTTGTATTGGATATTGATGGTTTTGACATTATAATAAAGAACAACAGTTGTTCGATTTATAATAAGATATTTTATATTGTGTTGGAAAATTTTTGAATGGACTTTACATACTTGACTAGCAAAAAAATATATTTCAAATTGAACAAACTAAGAAACGAAAAAGAGATGATGTTAATTATACCTTCATGTGGCACTGTAGACTTGGTCATATTAATGAAACAAGATTATCCAAGTTGCATGAAGATGGGCTCCTAGAGCTATCTGATTATGAATCATATCCAACTTGTGGATCTTATCTCATGGATAAGATGACTAAATCTCCTTTTAGTGGAAAAGGAGAAAGAGTCATAAAGTTGTTAGCATTGGTAATTAATTAAATGAATGTTTGTTATATATTATGAGAGTAATATAGTTTGAAGAAAATAGTGGGAGATACCAATTTAAAATAAAGACATAATTTATTTTGATAATTAATTAAATGAATGTTTGCTAAAAATGTTATTTTATTTCACATGCATAATTTAAAAATGTTACACTTACTATTACTACGTAGCATACTTGATGCTAACAAACTAACCTGCCCGAATTACACGGACTGGTTAAGGAATCTGAGAATTGTTCTCACTGTAGAAAAGATTTCTTATGTCCTAAATTTGTCTATCCTTGCAAATGTTGCAGAAGAAGCCTATGAGGAAGAGATTGCTACTTTTAAGAAGTGGCAAGATGATGCATCTGTGGCTCAATGCATCATGCTCGCATCTATGAGTAATGAGCTTCAGCGTCAGCATGCAACTATGGATGCTCCTGTTATATTGCTGCACCACCAAAAGTTGTATGGTGAGCAAAGTAGGACTGCTAGATATGAGATATCTAAGGAGCTCTTCCGATCTCGGATGACCGAGGGCACTACTGTTGAAACTCATGTCCTCAAGATAATCAATTTGATTGAACGTTTTGGATAGCTTGGGTTCATCATGGATGGGGAGTTAAGCCAAGATTTGATCTTGCAGACACTCCCACATACATTCTCACAATTTGTTATGAATTTCCACATGAATAAGTTGGATGTTAGCTTGCCTAAATTACTTAACATGTTAAAAACTGCTGAAGGACAATTCCCATCCAAGAAGAACCAAGTCTTACTGGTGGATAATTCTTCCAAGAAAAGGAAGAGGCCCAAGGTATCTTCTGAAAAGAAGAAAACCAAGAAGGCTAAGGGCAGGTCAAAAGTGAAGGATCAAAAGAAACCTGATCCAACTAGCAAAGGAATGTGCTTCCATTACAACGAGCCGGGGCACTGGAAGAGGAACTGCAAGAAGTTTCTGGCAGAGAAGAAGCTTGGAGAAGGTTCGACTTCCAATCAAGGTTTGTTCATGATTGAAATTAATTTTTCTGAAAGTCAAACTTGTACTTGGGTATTGGATATCGGCTGTGGTTCTCACATATGTAATACTATGCATGGCTGGTCAGAAGTAGAAAGCTGAACAAGGATGAAGTCGTCCTACGAGTGGGAAATGGAGCAAAGTTTGCTGCATTAGTTGTAGGGACTTATTGTTTAGCCACTGCCTACGGGCATGTCCATTTATTTAAATAATTGTTATTTTGTTCCAACACTTATTAGAAACATTATCTCAATTTCTGTATTAGATATGGATGATTTTGACATTATAATAAAGAACAACAGTTGTTCTATTTATAATAAGAATGTTTAATATTGTGTTGGAAAATTGTTGAATGGACTTTACATACATGAATTGCATGAAAATATATTTCAAATTGAACAAACTAAGAAACGGAAAAGAGATGTTATTAATTATACCTTCATGTGGCACTGTAGACTTGGTCATATTAATGAAACAAGATTATCCAAGTTGCATAAAGATGGGCTTCTAGAGATATCTGATTATGAATCATATCTAACTTGTGAATCTTGTCTCATAGGTAAGATGACTAAATCGCCTTTTAGTTAAAAAAGAGAAAGAGTCACAGAGTTGTTAGCATTGGTACACATAGATGTTTGTGGACATGTGACAACGAATGCACGAGGAGGGTATTCTTATTTTATTACTTTCACTGATGATCATTCAAGATTTGGATATTTGAATTTAATTAAATACAAATATGAATCGTTTGAAAGGTTCAAAGAATTCAGAAGTGAAGTGGAGAAATAATCTGGCAAAAGTATTAAGATTCTTCGATCAGATCGAGATAGTGAAGACTTAAGCGTTTAGTTTCTCGATTATGTAGACACTCTAAATTTTGCTTCCTGTAGACACTAGAAATTTATTTTCCCTGTTACTAACACTGTAGGGGGGCAAAATTATCTTTTGAATCAAACCCGGTCTCAATAGTGAGTCATCAGTTCAACCCTGATCTCAATACCAGGTTATCAGTTCAACTCCTGTCTCAATACTGGGCCATCAATTCAACCCCGATCTCAATACCGGGTCATCAATTTAACCCCGGTCTCAATACCGGGTCATCAGTTTAACCCCGATCTCAATACCGGGCAGTCAAATCAATCCTAGTCTCAACCCGGGAGGTACAGGTCAGCCCCGGTTTTAACCCGAGAAGTACAGGTCAGCCCCGATCTCAACTCGATAAGTACAGGTCAGCCCCGGTCTCAACCCGAAATGTACAAGTTAGCCCCAGTCTCAACCCAGGAAGTACAGATCAGCTCTGATCTCAACCTGGGAGGTACAGGTCAGCCCCGGTCTCAACCCGGGAGGTACAGATCAGCCCCGGTCTCAACCTGGGAGGCATAGGTCATCCCCGGTCTCAACCCAGGAAGTCAGGTTAACTTCAGGAACAAACCTGAAGCTCCACAACATCTCCAAAGGAATACATGGAGTGACCAAGTCAACATCAGAGACAACACTGAGGACAAACAAACTCGAATGGGATCCAAATCTTGGAGACAGCCCCAAGAAGTCAACCAAAGGCCATGCCGACACTAAAGGCAACCTCAAGAGGGCCAAAACAGTTATTTTACCAACTCTAAGCCGATTCAGTCAAACTCAAGCCGATTTGATGCCACCAAGGTCAGAACAAACCATAACGATGACCCCGAGTGCAACTCAACGGACAAATTATGGGGAATCGAAGACCTGGTTATGAACCCATCTTCTTGGATCTAAAAAATATTTTATCCTATGTCATAGTGACACTCTCGGTGAGGGCTTTCCCGAAAGGTATCGCATGCCTCAAACGGATGCTCCGATCAAAAGTTAAAAAGTTTCGACTTCGACCTCGTGTTGCTCGAAGTGCACGTACTTTGAGACGATGGAACCCGCCATGTGGGCCCTACCACATGGAACCATACCTCTACCTACGGTAGCAGCAGGTAGAGTGGAGGCTCCTTGGTCTATATATAGAGGTGCATCCCCCTCTCATTTCAAGAATTCAGAAACGCTTTGAACCCCTGTCCGTTTGGTTTTCTGTCTATTTTCTTATCTTCCAAACCCAAATTTTTTCACTCTAACACGTAGATATAACCATAGAATACCACATATCAAAAAATAACAGGTAGAAACGGACGTTTAAAGCCTACGATTTGGCAAAAAGCCCGTGTAGCAGTCCATTATGAGTATTTTTACGATCAGCAAGTTAATACTACTTCTTTGCACTTTTATACACTTGCATATCAAGTTTCATTTTCTAAATATGCCCGGAACTTAGTTCCATGGCCGTTTTTGTCAATGTTTGGTATATATTTGTACATAAACGCATTTTCTGGCATTTCTACAACTCGGATTGACGATCCGTCACTTCCAGCAGCTTCTAAATACTAATATCTGCGTTTTGAGCAACTTCGCAGGACTAGGTTATCTTCCCAGTCCGGGTTTGGCTTTTTTTAATATATTTAACTGTATATATACTAACTTTTCAATTCTGTCAAGCCCGAATATCAAATCTGCGGTAGTTTACTACTTATATATATAAATATGCATATATAAGCAGCCTTCACAACACCGGGTTATCTTCGCAGTCTTGGTTGACTACTTTTCTATATATATATATATATATATATATATATATTTTAGTTAGGCCTGAATTATTCTGGGGCCATTTTACTACTTTTATATATATTTATGCATATATAAGCAACCTTCACCACACTGAGTTATCTTCCTAGTCTTGGTTGACTACTTTTCTGTACATTTACATTTAAGTTTGGCCTAGATCATTATGTGGCTTTTTTACTGTTTTTGTACCATTCACCATACTAGGTTATCTTTCTAGTCTTGGTTGACTACGTTTCTGTATATATTTATATTTTAGTCAGGGCACAGGCGTGAAAAAACATCGCCGCTTTTATTGTTTTTCTATATATATTTCAATATTGTTTAGCCTAGATCATTCGTGACTTTTATACAGCTTTTATAAATATATATATATATATATATATATATATTTCAATTCCACTCTGGGCACCGGTGTGAAAACACATCGCCCTTTAAAGCTTTCATATATATAATTGCATATATATTGCTTTACTCGCTTTTATTAAATTGTTGCTTTAAATATTCATTTTATATGAATCGGCACTGACATATCTGCGGGCGAATTAGATTTATTTAAATCTCGCCAACTCTAGCGTTCAAACGGTTCAAAATAGGTACAGACAGAACCGAAAAGCTAGAATGGCTGAGATTTATTTAAATCTAGTATTTTTCTAGTTTCAGTTATAAAAGTAACCTCGCGACCCTAAGATTACTATCTAGTGGAAACGAGACGCTTTGGCCATGTGCGAGCCAGGATTTACTGAATGAATCCTCGGTTGTGGCGATATTTGGATATATTTTTGTACAAATTTAAGCTGTGCAGGTTTATTGGTCTCCCTTTGTGAGCCTAGGAATCATGGGATTCATGATCAAATTGATTAGAATCTGATTCCCACGATGGAAAAACTCCACTTTACGAATGTACCTTGCTCGTTTTTCTGTAAAAATGTACATACAAAAGACCTTAAAACTGTTATCTGGATTTAAGGTCTCAACATAATGAGAATAATGGTTTGTCGTGTCAGAGTCCCTCCGATAGCTATCATGCCCATGAGGAGACCGACACTTGTATATATGTTGCGGTCGAGGATGCTTCGCAGCCCGACAATCACCATTCAAGTTGAGCCTTAAGGCTGAAAAGATAAAACTGAAGCATCGATATGCTTCAATTCCTACGTTAGCGTAGGGGTTTGATAACTTGCTTTCAAGACATCATTTTAAATCTTTTTCGAAAAAGAAAGCTTTTGCAAATCAAATCAAACACTTTTGCAAATCAAATCAAAGAGACTTTTTGCAAATCAAATCAAACCCTTCGTATATAGGTTCAACGATGCATAAGACATGCTTTCCATCAAATATAGGCCAAATTTTCAAACAGCATTCACACACACATTTTAATTTTTTAAAGGAAATATTGAAAAGATGTGGTACCATGTTTATACGGGAGTTGTGGGGTTCCTAACACCTTCCCCACACCTAACCAAGCCCCCGAACTCAAAACATTATTTTCAAAGATCAAGTTTCAACAGTGTCCAGCAAATGGGCCTCTTTCAAATAAAACTTGGTTGAGTTGGAACAACCATTTCAAATCTACCAACTGGAGACTCTGTAAAATGTTCAAATCGTCGACATGATACATGTTGGCCTTTTCCTAAAAAACCCTTGAAAACCTTTTTCACTATAAAAAGAGTGAGGGTAGAGATAACTTAGGAAGAGAGAAAGATCTGGGTTGTGACCCGACCAGCGGATTTTTTCCCGTCGTCGACAGGTGGCGACTCTGCTGGGGACAGTCAAGGGCTAAGGCCGTGTTCCAATCTTTTCAAACATTTCCCTTTCAAAACTATGTATGTGTGAATGTTGCGTCTTTACATTGAATGAATGTGAAAGAATGCTTTCTTTCTTTTTTAGTGTTTCACACCCATATTAGTGCTTCACACCAATGTCATCATGTGCATAGGGTCAGACGCGATGTATGTGAATGTATGTTGTGTGATTCCTGCACCACCCAGATTCGCTCTAGTTGAAAGATCGGATTAATTTCCCCTCTAGTAGATTGCGATGATCTGGGGACCTTCATGCCAAAGAGCCGCTAGAGTAGCCTAAGATAGGTCAGCCTATGATTAACCAAATCCGATGCGAAGCTTCTTCATGCCTTCCTCTTTCAATTCAATTTCAAGTTTTCAATTCCAAATGTAAAGGAGCACAATGTAAATATCATAATAAAAATTTACATTCCTTGTCATATACATCCTATCATGTTATGCTGTCATCAAAACAACTGACCTTTATTTTGCAGGATAAGATTAAAAAATAACAAAAACACATCATGGCATTCATCCTATCGCTACCTACATCAGAAAATTGACACACCTACGTTTTACTGTAGGTGAAAATTGGTCCTGTCACTAGATCTAAGTCTAAAAAGGCAATCAGTCCATCCACGGACATGACTTCCAGTGCTCAACCAGAATCCACCCATGTATCTAGGGAAGAGTTTGAAGGACTAAAGAATCAGATAGCTAAATTGGCCAGTTTCCTGAGAGAACAAAGCAAGGCCCTTAAAGGGAAGAAAGCCCAAGCTTACACAGAACCAGGAACACCTGGTGGTAGTGGTGGCGGTCAAGAGACCGAAAAAGCCAAAACTCAGATTCCTGGACCACAAAACCAGGACACAACCAACAAAACCCCTGAAATCACCACCCTCAACAAAGAACAGGAAGCTGGTGATATTCTGAAGAAATTACAGCAAATGGAAGAAATCATCCGGTTTATCAAAGAGACTAGGGCATTCGGCAGTGTTAATTATTCTGACCTCTGTATCTTCCCTGGGGCTCGTTATCCCAAAAAATTTAGAACTCCTGATTTTGAGAAATACGATGGATTGGGAGAACCTTACACTCACCTGAAAGTATTCATTAGAGAACTCGGATCCTATGCAGAGGATAAAAAACTTCGAATGCAGTTATTCCAGAAATGTTTAACCGGAGAGGCAAGAGTCTGGTATGCCCGTCTGGACAACTCTAAGATTCACAGTTGGGAAGAATTAGCCCATGCCTTCCTTAGTCAATATAGTTTCCAGTCTCAAATGGCTCCAGATAGATACTAAATAACCAAAATCAAGAAACAAAACACTGAATCATTCAGAGAATATGCTCAACGATGGAGACAAGTTGCAGTACAAGCCATTCCACCTATGAATGAGTTTGAGATAGTCATGACCTTCATTGACATCCAAGAAGCTCCATATTATGAGAGGGTCCTAGCAGGCATAGGAAAACCATTCTTTGAGATGATCAAGCACGGTGAAATGGCCGAAATGGGGCTGAAGTTTGGGAAGATAAAGGATTTGACTGCTTTAGAAGCCGTTGCCAAATATATCCAGTCAGGAAATTACGGGAGTAATCCCCGGATGGTACACAAAAAGAAAGATGAAGAAGTGTCCTTAGTGTTACAAGGACATAATCAAAGAGGCAAGTCAAACAGTATACTTATTCAAAGGAGGAACTATACCCCTTTCCAAGCTTTAGCACAGCCTTCAAATCCTCCATTTCAGAAAAATATGGAGGTCAGGCGTCTAAGAACTTTCACCCCTCTAGGGGATTCACTAGAGAATGTGCTAAAGCTGTTGACGGCACAGAAGAAGATTGTCCGACTCCTTCCGCCAACCAACACTGGTGGACGGAATTTCGACCCAAGCAAGAAGTGTGCTTACCATTCCGGATCATCGGGCCATGACACTCAAGACTGCTGGTCTTTCAAGCACAAAATCCAAGACTTGATTGACAATGGAGAGATTGTGGTGACCAAACCAGAACAACCAAACGTCCAAGACAATCCCCTCCCTCAGCATAAAGAGTAGAGTGTCAACATGATTAGTAGAGAAAATGAAGGAGGATCCAAATACCTCTAATATGTTGGAGAATCAACTCAATCTAGCAACAACAGCCCAGATAGTTGGGAAGTTTCAAAAAGGTGATTCCTGCTAGAGTAGGAGATAAGGTCTATCATGGAACAAATTAAACAATTAGCAGAACTGGTCGTCTACCAGCATCAGATCACTAGACAGATGATGAACCAGGCCAACCAGTCTGATGTCGATCGTCCTCCCACACCGGAGATCAGTCCTATCTCCAGGAAGGATCACTACCGATCTCATGAGAATGATCCTTAGGCTGACAAGATAGCCAAAGATGAGAATTATTGAGATGGCAGGAAGTTCTTGTTTCAAAGGAATTTCACCAGCCTGAACCAGCCAATGGAGAAAATCCTCCAGATGTTACTCAATAAGGGAATGGTTGCAGATTTATTACCTTCATTAAACCCGCGATCCAAAAAATTCAAGCATGACCAAATCTGTCAGTACCACTCCAATGCACCCGGCCATGATACTGAAGATTGTTGGGCACTTCTTAACCTGATTCAAAATATGATTGAAAATGGTGACTTGATAAGAGGGAATCGGGATTATAGCCTCCCAGATGAAGACACTCTCTTTATTCCCACCGCGTGGAATTTAGATACAGTGGTTGTGGTCTCTTGTGATAAGGAGTCAACCCTCACACCCTTAGTACTATTAGGGAAAAGGGTCACAGAAACACAAAATCCTATGAAGGTGGCCGCACCCGTGCCCCTTCAGACCTCAATATTCAATTATCAGTCTGAAGAGGGTCCCATGGAACTACGGGAACGACAAAGGTTCCACTTCAAACAACATTGCCATTGTACCAAAGGATAATCCATTGTACCTGCCTCAGCGGGTGATCAAACCAGTCATCAAAGCCAGAGAAAAGGTGACCGATGAGAAAATTAAAGAGTTCTTTAACAGAATGGGACACAATGAAATCAAGGTAGTGCAAAGTCTGAAGGATGCACCCAAGCAAATGTCCATCCTAGATTTGGTCTTATCATCGGTGGATCACCATAACATTCTAGTGAAAGTACCTGAAGAAGCCCATCTGCCACATACCGTGGATGCTGAGAAATTTTGTCATGTGGTAGAACACATTTTCAACAGCAATGTGATATATTTCACTGACGATGATATCTCTGCAAGAGGATCGGGCCATCGTAAGTCCCTATATATAGCTGTGATGTCTTCCGGGTATATTATCGGAGGTGTGCTCATAGACAGAGGATCATCCCTCAATATATGTCCATACGATACCTTGGAAAGAATGAAGATCAACCTAAACCGGATCAGAACCAGTCATGTGGTCATCCGGGCTTTCGATGGATCTCGCCGATAAGCTGTGGGAGAAATAGAGCTTCCTCTAGAGATTGGTCCGCACACTTTCTATGTGTCCTTTCAGGTGCTCAATATCACCACAGGATACAACTTGTTGTTGGGCAGGCCATGAATCCACATGGCAGGGGCAGTGCCATCCACCCTCCATCAGCAACTCAAATACATTATCAACGGCAACCTCATCACGGTCAATGCCAAACCAGAATACCCTGTCTGCCTACCGGGAGACATACCGGTGATCAGCCTTGATGTAGGGATTGAACCTGCAAGATTTCAAGCTCTGGAAGTGAGTGATACTCAGTATCTACCTATCGGAGCACCAGCCTTGAAGCCTAAAGTCTCCACTGAGGTGATGACAATGGACCAAGAAATGGTATCTTTGGGTTTCCAACGCAAAAAAGGGTTAGGGAAGAATCAACAAAGTATCAAGAGTCCAGTCCAAATCCCGAGTCAGACTAGGAGAGCCGAATTGGGTTATTCATCCGGGTCAAATCACAGGAACCCACATAAGCATCCTAAGGCTCATGCTTCCACAATTTTACTGCTAAACCTTACGGGTGTCGGATGGGTGAAACCCATGAGGAAAATCCCAACTGTGGTATTAGACATGTTATTTCCTCCCATTATACCAGCAAATGAGAGGACAACTCCCAGATCCGAGATGGATAACAAAAAAGGAAAAGAAAAGATCCTTTACGAAGGACGAGAGACCCATTTGCTAACATGCTGGTTATCATAAACTATGAGGGTATGAATAATGAGATCCCAGATAGCGACAACGAGGATCAGATTCAAATTCCTCGCATCAAGAAGGGAAAAGGGGGCAGTTCAAAGAAAAACCTCGGCCCTATTTTGAAGGATGTCTTATTCATCATCCGAGATGAGGCAAATGATCACAAATCCTTAATCCTCCCTGTTCATGAGGATCTAACCTTGGATAACTGGAACAGTGTCCATTGCCTTAGTCAAAAAGGGTAAAGGGGCAGAGAGTCTGTCTTCCCTTTAAACATGCTTTCATTTACTGCTTAATTTTGATTGCACAGCTATAGCAGTAACTTTTGTCATGCTTTGCCAAATGCTTTGTATATTTAAGCAGTTGTATATATTAAAGTGAAAGCATTTTGTTTTCAGGACTCAAGTATTGGATGTGTTTGTCTCTGCTGATGAGATGCCAACCTGTCAAAGTGACTACAACTTTGATGTAGAACTGAACTTTGACTTGATAGATATTGATCAAGAGGAGGAAGATGACTATGAGGTGCCTAAGGAGATCAAAGAATGAGTCGAAGATAAACCCAAACCAAACCTCGACCAAACCATCACTATCAACATAGGAACCTCCGAAAACATCAAAGAAATCCAGAAAGGCATAGACCTCACCAAAGAACAAAAAGTCGACCTGATCGAACTCCTAACACAGTTCCAAGATGTGTTTTTATGGTCACATGAAGACATGATTGGCCTGTCTACTGATATTGTCATTCATCGAACGCCCATAAAAGATGGATTCAAGCCAGTTATGCAGAAGCTCAAGCAATTGAAACCTAAATGGAGTCTGAAAGTCAAAGAAGAAGTCGTTAAACAATTCGAAGCCGATATCATCATTGTATCAACATACCCAGAGTGGCTGTCAAATATAGTACCCGTGCCTAAGCCTGAAGGGAAGGTACGAGTATGCGTGGATTACCGGGATTTGAACAAAGCCTGCCTCAAGGACAATTTCCCAGTACCTTTTATCCACATTTTGATTGACAATATGGCGTAATACGACATGTATTCCTTCGTAGATTTCATTGCTGGTTACCATCAAATCATGGTTGCTGAAGAAGACGAGGAGAAAATAGCTTTCATCACTCCCTAGGGAACCTTCTGCTTAAGGCGACTATCATTCGACCTCATCAATGCCGGAGCCACATATCAGCGAGCCATGATGGACCTATTTCACGATATGATGCACAAAGAGATAGAGGTTTATGTGGACCACATTATCATTAAATCCCGGAGGGAGGATGATCACATTGACCATCTCAGGAAGCTGTTCAATAGGTTGCGTAAGTACAACCTCAAGCTAAATCCCGCCAAATGTGCTTTTGGCGTCAAAGCAAGCAAGCTGTTAGGATTCTTGATGAGTAATTAAGGCATCGAGCTAGATCCTGTCAAGATCAAAGCCATCACTGAGATGCCAGTACCTCGAACAGAGAAGGAGATACGTGGGTTTCTGGGGAGAATCAACTTCATAAGCCAATTCATTTCCCAGCTCACAGCAACCTGTGAACCCATATTCAAGCTACTAAGGAAGAATTCATCCACCAAATGGAACGAGGATTGTCAACGAACCTTCCTTGCCATCAAGAAATAGCTAGTCGAAGCACCTGTTTTGGTACCTCCGAGGGATGAATTTCCCTTGTTCATGTACCTATCTGTTAATGCCAATGCAATGGGCTGCATGCTAGGATAGAAGGATGATAGTAGCAAGGAGAGAGCCATCTACTATATCAGTAAAAGATTCAGCAGTGGTGAACAGAAGTACTCCCTGATCGAGAAGACATGTTGCGCGTTAGCGTGGGCCGCAATGAGGTTATAACATTACCTCCATGGGCACACGACCTACCTCATATCCCGAATGGATCCACTAAAATACGTATTCAACAAGCCAATGTTGAATTGTCGACTGTCCAAATTGCAGTTGATCCTGCAACAGTTCGACATTGTCTATGTAACTCAGAAGTCCATCAAAGGTCAAGGCATTGCAGATCAATTAGCCGAGGCACCATCAGGAGGGTTTGAGTCCCT
The DNA here is from genome assembly GCA_020205555.1 of Panax stipuleanatus. Lineage (NCBI taxonomy): Eukaryota > Viridiplantae > Streptophyta > Magnoliopsida > Apiales > Araliaceae > Panax > Panax stipuleanatus. Next base: position 57,711,099 of record CM035119.1, read on the forward strand.
GAAGATTTATTTCCCGAATGATGGGATCATGACAATTCAACAACTATAACAAGAGAATACAGTCCAACCATGGAAAATGTATTTCGATGGAGCAGTAAACATTGAAGGTGCCGGAGCTGGGGCAGTCCTTATCTCTGGTACAGGAGAACAATATCCTATGGGTACCAAACTTCAATATGGCAACACCAACAACACAGCCGAGTATGAAGGCTGCATAATGGGGTTGAAACTAGCCCAATCCATGGGTATCAAACATTTACTGGTCTTTGGAGACTCTGAGTTGGTCATCAAATAAACTACTGGGGCATATCACACCAAAGAACTGTATTTACTGCCCTATCATCGGCAGGTCGTCAAAATATCCCTTGAGTTTGAAGACATAACCTTCAGCCATATTCCCCGGGGTAGGAATGACTTTGCTGATGCATTGGCAACATTGGCTTCATTGATCCGCATATTCGATAGGAGTGGGATTCCCTACATCAAATTCATAATTCAGAAAGCCCCGACATACAGGAATTACATTGGAGAAGTATCAGATGAAATACCTCTTGTCAATCAGTCTTGGCATCAAAACATCAAGGAATACCTCCGAGATAGATCTACACCCGCAGGGGCAAGCCAATCCGAACTAAAGCGGATTCACAAAATGGCTATGAAGTTCTATCTGAGAAGAGATGCACTCTATAAAAGAGATGATGGAATAGTCCTATTAAGATGCCTTGATAAAGAGCAAGCCCAGAGGTTGATGGATGGAATCCACGGTGGAGTTTGTGGTCCACACATGAGCGGTCCTCTGCTGGCCAAGAAAATATTAAGAGTAGGACATTACTGGATCTCGCTCAAAGCTGACTGTGATGATCAGATCAAGAGATGTTATCAATGTCAAGTACATGGAAATGCTATCCATGCTCCTCCAAATGAGCTACTCAATATGAGTTCACCATGGCCTTTCTCCATGTGGGGAATGGATGTGATCGGTCCCGTGGAACCAAAATCCAGCAATGGTCATCGCTTCAGCTTCACCATGATTGATTACTTCACCAAATGGGTTGAAGCTGCCTCCTTTTCCAAAGTCACGAAAGAGGTCATCATTGGGTTCATCAGAAACAATATCGTCTGTCGATATGGACAACCGGAGGTGATCATATCAGATAATGCCAAAAATATGAATAATCAAGTGATGAGAGAACTATGCAGCAAGTTCCACATCAAGAATCTCAATTCCGTCATCTATCAGCCCAAGATGAATGGTTCTGTCGAAGCGGCCAACAAGAACATCAAAAAGATTATGTAGAAAATGTCCCCCAATCACAAAGACTGGCCTGACCTGCTGCCTCTAACCTTGTTAGCATACAGGACATCAATGCGCACCTCTACTGAGGCTACCCCCTATTCATTGGTCTATGGCATGGAAGCAGTCTTTCCCATAGAAGCAGAGATGGAGTCCTTGCGAGTGTTAATCGACGCTCAGATGGACGAAGATCAGTGGTTGCAAGACCGATACCAACAACTGTCCCCGATAGATGAAAAGAGGGCTACAACCATTTTCCACGGGCAGTTATATCAGCAAAGGATTGCTTGATCCTACAACAAGAAAGTCCGAATACGACAATTCAAAGAAAATGACTTGGTGCTGAAGAAAGATTTGTCTAATCAAGATGAAGCTAAAGGATGTTCGCCCCTAATTGGGAAGGCCCTTTCAATGTCAAGGAAGTGTTGACAGGAGGAGCTAATAGACTACAAGAGATGGACGGGAGCAAATTTCCCCAACTCATCAATTTAGACACCGTGAAAAGGTACTGTGTCTGAAGCACATGCATGCCCGCATCCGGATCCTACAAATCAAATTAGGTTCGGTTTTCACTAGAAGCTGGAACTACGAATGACCTGATCTCCCTACACCCGGGAGTACTTAGGCAACCACTTCTGGTGCGGCCAAACCAAATAAAATACAAGACAAATACTTTTTAAACTTCTCTCACACAAAGAAAAGAACTACGAATGACCTGATTTCCCTACACCAGGGAGTACGTAGGTAGCCATTTACGGTGCGGTTTGACCTTCAAGAAAAAATAAAAACCAATTCCAAGACACCAAAGCCATATAAAACCTAAAAACTATCAAGCCTCCTTGGTCAGCAAGCCTATCTGAGATACTCTCTAACATCTTACTTTTAATCCATCAAGGAGAAGCTCAAGATATATCAACAACAGCAAGTTATGAAAGAAGTGGTAATCACTCAGCAATGACAATATATATCCAAACAGGGAAGTGAATCAAAAATATATTTCTCTAATATATAACAATGTTTGATATATACATAGTGTCCTGTACATGACAAAAATGGCTGATCTAGTATGTGCAGGAAAAACAAAGCTAGTCTATGGACCCAGGGATAAGCGGGCCAGCAATGCCAACATGGCATCTCTCTCTAAAGATGGAGGAGCAGCTGCAAGTGCAATACCCTCAACCTCCATACGGTTCAAAATATTCACAGTCGTCTACAGTGTGGCACTATGGTCATCAATATATGCACTCATTTCAGTAACCAGACCATGAGTATAAGATCGGAGAGCAGTACTATCGGTAATGTGGAAATCCCGGGAAGCTATAGCCTCATCCCTCTCCACAAAAGCTGCATCCCTAGCAATCAACGTCTCCTCAATCTCAATAAAAGTTGCGTCTCTGGTAGATCGGATCTCCTCTCGCTCAATCAATCTTGCATCCTGAGCGGCTCGAGCCTATCTCTCTCAGCCAAAGCTATATCTCTGCCAGACAACGCGGTCAACATCAGCGCTTTAGCCTGATCCCTCTCAAAGGTCATCCGAGCTAATGAGTCTGCCAAAGTTGGATTTGTCCATGTAGGAATGATCGGCGGATCACTAACTAGTGCTGCTATTAGACCCATAAAAAGCTCATCCTCGGTAGGAGACTCGGGATCCTCCATAGGCTCCTCCTCGTCAGAGTCCACAAGTGGAACTGTTGAGACGACTGTCGCAGATGTTATATCTGCCTCCAACCATGCCGAGTATTCTGGAGAACGGTCTGGATGGCTACCAGTGAAATCAGCCCTCTCCCTGTAAGTCCAACACTCATACACTCGGATCAAATCAACAGATGACATAGACGAAGCTGATATCTTCTGATCAACAGCCCCCTCAAATGGATGCAGGCTCTGAAATTGATCGAAATGGCCCATAATAGCTAGAGGATGATAAGTAGTCACTCCCCTCAATCCCGCTAGAGGCAAATAGTCCATGCCAGATGCATGGGTGATGAAGCTATAGGGGGAGACTAGCCCTGTGCACGATAGAATCAAAAATGGATGCACAATGTCAGACAAAAATGCTGACCATATCTCTGTATCGGTACATTCCGCCGCTAAAAGGAGTAGGACATAGCTATATCATAGGAAAAATAATACCCCTGATGCCTGAAAAATCCAATCGATCGAATATAGGACATGAGCCATATATACAATAAGACCGAACCGCCTTTGAAAAACCCCTCTGGGTGGGTAATGCAGTGGGTGGCTGCTTTCAACGTCTCAGCCAATATCATCGGTATAATGGTGCTACCCTGCCTAAGGGCCCGAACCACAACTATCAATCCCACATCCAAATGGTCCAAGCGTAGTGGCATGTAGACGTAGGATACGATGCACATCAGGAAAATGTCTATCCTGGCCAAATGCCACGCCTCTGCCGATACAATAAAATCCCTGACATGTCGATCATAACTGTCGAGCTCACCAAAGCGATCAATCAAAAAGTCAATGGAGATCACACGTCCAGAGATAATCTCATCCATCACTACGCTCTAGCGGAGACCCGACAGCCGTATAAATGGTCTCCTCATATCACTGATCGCCGTGCGAGCGCATGGCGCCTCTAAAGATAAGCCAGTAAACCGCTGGTACTCCTCAAGGGTCGGAGTCAACTCATGATGCCCAAAATGAAAGACCTATCTATCGGGTATCCAACATGATAAGATGCCATCTACGAACCCATATGGCAGCTGAAAGTCTACGAAGGCCAACGAATGCCCTAGCATCTGATCCACTGTCCCTCTAGTTGAGAAGGACATACTCTTGTACCACGATCTCAATGACGATGCCACCTCAGACTGTGGTAAATGCTTGATATGGCTAACGGTAGACGATGCCATTTGCATCATCATATTACAAGACCATCCAGGGGCCAAATCTAAACTCATCTGTCTAAATGATTACACATGACATAATACATGCATGATGACAATAATAAACATAATGCAATAGATAAGAAATATCATGCATATCTACAATAAACTATTTACTACAATAATCATCCATGTCTGATAATACAAAGTAAAATAAAAAGTATAGGATATTGGGGCACCACCACCCAGCTACTAATAGTGGTCTATCAAAATGGGGCACAGCCTCCCAACAGCCAAAATAGTGGCTGACCAAAAGATATAGCTACCATAGCTATCCAAAAAGATCCAAAACATCTGCGCACAGGTGGTTAACCTTCTCCATATCCTCCATAGACACAAAGTCGCAGTTATCAGGCATGTCTGGGCTGTACAAGGGAGGATCAGCCCCTACAAAATTGCTGGAAAATGGACCTGAAGAGGGGCCTACTCCTAAGCTGGAAGGGTCAAAAGAAGATGCCTTTGACGGATCTCAGCCAAGATATCTGATAAAAAAGCGAGCTCTCTCCAACTTCCGGGTCAGCTCTGTGATCTGGTCTGAATGAGTGGGCCCCCTGAGGCAAGCTATCCAGTCTGCCATCATCATAGACCCAGGCACCATATTTGCCATAAACTGGGTAGCCCGAGTCTGAGCTCCAAGAGTGCGAGGACTCCACCAGCTTCTAAATGCCTTCTGGCTATAAGGGCCCTCTGATAGGGTAAAACCATCTATGCCCTCCATAGGGATATCTGTCAGTGGCAGGATCAATTGCCAATGATGCCAAGCAGGAGGAACAATGGGAATGCGGATCTGTCCTGTAATACTCATGATAGCATGCTCTCCTAAATAGAGCTCCAAGCCTCCCTCTGTCAAAAATGGGACTCTACGGGTCGACAATGCAAACTCCTGACCAGTGGGGAAGCCTCCCTCAAATCCAACAGCCAAAAACTTGGAGGTGTATGGGATCCATATAATCGTTCCGACTGTCAAAAGCTCAAGCTGTAGGCGGGAACTGGTAAATCCCTCAGCTACAAGGACCTCCGTCAAAGTGGAGTGATGCCAACGCCGTCCCCGAGGATAGGTCTCCAGACCTAAAGCAGTGGCGGGCCGTATGCAAGGAAGCCTCTCATATGCCCAGAACTGGCCATGTAAATATCAAAAGTCCTCAGTGACCAAGAATGACAAATATAAATGCAGAAATCAAAAAGGTACAAGAAAGATGTACTCACCAGTAGAAATGGGTAGAACCCTAACCAAGCCTCCGTCAAACCCTCCAAAAGCATGCGCATGCCCCGGAGAAAATAGGCAAAGGTGTAGGAACCCCAATCAAAGTCACTGAGGGGCTCTACATACCGAGTAGTGCTAACTAGGGTAAAGGATACAGTCGATGAGTTGTCCGCCACAAAACAACCCCTGATGATCACCAAAAATAATTGCCTCCAGATGCAATCCCTAACCCTCTGATCATCAGGCAGAGGCTCAAGTAAAGCCCCGCTCTGGGCATCTATACTCAAGGGACTAGATCGGACCGTCTTATCGCCGTTGTAGGAACTCCCAGTAGGGACCAAACGGCAGTGCGTGTGATGTTAGCCACTACAGGCACTGGCTCACCATCGAACTTAATGCCGGTGATGAACCTCTAGTCCATAGGGGTCATCATCACCTCACAGTCCAACAAATGAACAGATTGAGTCTGGTGGAACCAACGCTCAAACAGAGCCCTCATAAACCCCCAGGGGCAACGGTAGGGAAGAATAGAAAAGAAGGCCTGAAATCCACTGCCATCAATGATATCCCTGTAGTCCTAGTGCAAAGTATGGTACAAGGAGTGCACGTTGAACCATTTCCCTCGAGACTATTTAAAGCCGGGAACCTACATTAAAAACCAACCCAAGTCAAAAACCTATGCCCCGAGAATGGCAAAAGAAAGAAAGAGAATCCAGTAAGAAGAAAACTTTAAGTCACCTCGTTAGTGTGGAGAAATCTCGATGGATGATAACTCAAGTCTCCCAACAACTCCTGGGTCGGCACAACAATGCCCAAAACCTCCGCACGTGGTGCCTTAGCAGGGGTAGGAGCAGCGAAATGAGCATGCTTATCATCAATATCAATCGACTACTCATCTTGTGCTGGATGTATCACTGACTCTACTAGTCTGCGAGGCGACCGAGCGGGACGTGGTTGAGGAACGTCAGAACCTCGCCTCCGTCTAACGCCTGAAACTACCCTGCTAGCACTACCGGGTCTATCTCGGTCCATCACCTGGACAAAGTCTCCAAATCACCTCAGAAAAAGTACGGTAAGCCTAAAACTTGTGGCTTATTAGTTTAAATCAGTACTTTATGCACTTCTAAGTCCTAAAACATGCATGGGTCAGTCAAAAATACCCAGTAAAGTCAAAACTGCATGTTTTTCAAAAGATAAATCCTAAAACATGCATGGGTCAGTCAAAAATCCCCAACAGAGTTAAAACTGTATATATTTATTAAATGATCGGGCTTTTAAAATTTTTTTGCCAGAGTCTCCTTTGTAAAATGGACTGTCCGCATACACACAGGAATGTCCAGGTGGCCATTCAGTAGCACACCTTCCCAAAAATAGGAACAGTTTATATTTATGAAATAAAATCAAAAGTAAACTTCACATGGTAGCCAAATTACCATGGACATTTTTTTAGTTGAAAATCCAGGCTCACTAGGCATCTCAAAAAGGATGAGTGTTTATCAAAAAGAGCAAAATATGACTGTCTCAAAATCTAAATTATCTTACATCCAAACGTGCATTACAGTACGATATGAATACATATGAAGTCAGAAAATTTTTAGCAGGTCATATAAGTATACATTTTTCATACATTGCGTCTAAAAGCCCCTACATGGTTTACATGCTTTTAACGATCAAAACTTGCGAAAAAAGGACGTAAAACATTACCTGCGATGCGATGAAAGCGTGGGAACTGACAAAATTTGAAAAAGACTACCCGAACTCCGTAGATCTGAAAAAAAAATTGGATTCCGTTTGAAACTCGAAATGAGACTTGAAAATAATGAATCTTGCTGCCCCATATAAAGCCACGGGTAGAAGCGGGCCCACCTGCGGCAGCCACACCTCTACCTGCGGCTCCCCAGGGTGGGTTCCACTCCCCCGGGCTCGGTTCGGTTTGAGTTGAAACGAAGTTCCTATGAGCCAAAAAGTCAAATCTAAGAAAAAATCGCTACGCGATTAAGTGGTTTGTCCTGAAATCTTGCGTTTAAGCAGCGTAATCCTGACAGAAAAGGGAACTCTCTGAAAACCCTTGGTTTTCATCCCGAAGACATTTCTGGAGATCAATGATGCAAACTGTTGAAAAACTGCAGAAAAAATTGCGCAAAACTGCCAAAAACTGCCACTTTAGAAGCGTCGGGTAGTGACTGATGACAGTTAAGCCGTTGGCTCAACCCCAGTGAAGCGTCGGGTATAGACCAAGACATTTCAGCCGTTGGCACAACCCCAGTGAAGCGTCGGGTACAAATCGATATAGTTCAGGCGTTGGCTCAACCCCAGCGAAGTATCGGGTATAGACCGAGACATTTTAGCCGTTGGCACAACCCCAGCGAAGTGTCGGATACTGACCGGTGATAGTTCAGCCAGTTGCACAACCACAGCAAAGCATTGGATACTAACCGATGATAGTTCAGCCGTTGGCTCAACCCCAGCGAAGCGTCGGGTACTGATCGATGACAGCTCAGCTGTTGGCTCCACACTAGCGAAGTGTCGGGTACTGACTAATGACAGTTCAGCCGTTGGCACCACAGCAACGAAGCGTCGAGTAATGACCGATGACAGTTCAGCCGTTGGATCAACCCCAGCGAAGCGTCGGGTACTGACCGATAATAGTTCAGCCGTTGGTACCACACCAGCCAAGCATCGGGTACTAACCGAGACAGTTCAGTCGTTGGCACTACCCCAACCAAGCGTCGGGTACAGACCGAGATAGTTCAGCCATTGGCACCACACTAGTGAAGCATCGGGTACTGACCGATGATAGTTCAGGCATTGGCATAACCCTAGAGAAGTGTCGGGTACAGACCGAGACAGTTCAGCCATTAGCACCACACCAGTGAAGTGTCGGGTACAGACCGATACAGTTCGGCCGTTGGCTCAACCATAACGAAGCATCGAAAGGGATCCAGTGACGGAAGTAATATAATAATCCATCCCCGATGATGGAATCTGTTATACACATCCTCAGAGGAAGCACCAAGATAAAGTGGTGATTCAACTTACGGTGGCGAATTACCGGTGTAGATTATCGTCCAGATAGGCATCGGGAGCACTCATTGGAATAACTCTGCGACAACAATGTCGTCCTCATCAGAGTCACCTAGGCTATCATGGGTGATGTCATCCCCAGCATAAAGAGTTGAAAAAAGTTCACGGTAGCCTATTAGTAACCTCCTCAGCAAAACGAGACAGCAGCCTAACACTGATAATCTGTCAGTGGATTTCCTACAACAACCAGCTGACAATGCTGCCCTAAGGGTTATCATGAATAACGTTATCCCCTGCAAAAGCTAACGTAATCAATCAGTGATAACCCTACCCCCTCGACGGTATCTAACACTCATGACATACCATATCACGCATTGCCTCCCCTATGCATTTGCAATTTTCGTGTCTATTAATCTTTATCTTGTTTATTTCATTACATTGCATGAACATGATAAAGAGGGGCATCTGTAGACACTCAAAATTTCTTTTCCCTGTTACTAACACTGTAGGAGGGCAAAATTGTGTTTTGAATCAAGCCCGATCTAAATACCGAGCAATCAAATTAACCCCGATCTCAATATCAGGTCATCAGTTCAACCCTGGTCTCAATACCGGATCATCAGTTCAACCCTGGTCTCAATACCAGACCATTAATTCAACCCCGGTCTCAATACCGGATCATCAGTTCAACCCCGGTCTCAATAACGGGTCATCAGTTCAACCCCGGTCTCAATACCGAGCCATCAGTTCAACCCCGGTCTCAATACCAGGCCATCAGTTCAACCCCGATCTCAATACCAGGTCATCAGTTCAACCCCGGTCTCAATATTGGGCCATCAAATCAACCCCGGTCTCAATACCGGGCAATCAAATAAACCCCAGTCTCAATACTGGGTCATCAGTTCAACCCCAGTCTCAATATCGGGCCATAAAATCATCCCCGGTCTCAATATCGGATCATCAGTTCAACCCCAATCTCAATATCGGGCCATCAAATCAACCCCGGTCTCAATACCGGGTCATCAGTTCAATACCGATCTCAATACTGGGTAATTAGTTCAACCCCGGTCTCAATACCGGGCCATCAATTCAACCCCGGTCTCAATATCGGGTCATCAGTTCAACCCCGATCTTAATATCGGGGCATCAGTTTAACCTCGGTCTCAATACCGGGCCATCAGTTCAACCCCAGTCTCAATACCGGGTCATCAGTTCAACCCCAGTCTCAATACCGGGTCATCAGTTCAACCCCGGTCTCAATAGCGGATCATCAGTTCAACCCCAGTCTTAATACCAGGTAATAAGTTCAACCCCGGTCTCAATACCGGATCATCAGTTCAACCCCGGTCTCAATACCGGGCCATCAGTTGATCCTCGGTCTCAATACCGTGTCATCAGTTCAACCCTGGTCTCAATACCGGGTCATCAAATTAACCTCGGTCTCAACTCGAGAGGTATAGGTCAGCCCCGGTCTCAACCCAGGAAGTATAGGTCAGCGCCGATCTCAATCCGGGAAGTACAGGTCAGCTTCGATCTCAACCCAGAAAGTACAGGCCAGCCCCGGTCTCAACAAGAGAAGTACAGATCAGCCCTGGTCTCAACCCGGGAGGTACAGGTCAGCCCCTGTCTTAACCTGGGACGTATAGATCAGGCCAGGTCTCAACCCGGGAGGTACAGGTCATCCCCGGCATCAACTTGGGAAGTCATGTCAACTTCAGGAACAAACCTGAAGCTCTACAACATCTCTAGAGGAAAACCTGGAGTGACCAAGTCAACATCAGAGACAACACTGAGGACAAACAGACTCGAATGTGATCCAAATATTGGAGACAGCCCCAGGAAGTCAACCAAAGGCCACGCCGACACTAAAGGCAACCCCCGGGAGGGGCAAAATAGTTATTTTACCAATTCTAAGTGAATTCGATCAAACTCAATCTGAATTGATGCCACCAAGGTCAGAACAAGCCATGGTAGCTGTCGTCTAGCACTACAAGATTTACCTTACTCTTTATTCAACTAACTCAAGAATTAGTACAGTAATAAGCAATGATCGATCCCACAGAGAGTTAATTGTCTTATATTTATCCAAGTATTTCCAATGAACTGGGGTTTTTAGTTTTGAAAAGTATAATTAACTAAAGTGAATTTAAAGAAAATATAGTGAGTAAAAAAAACTTCAACTCTTCAGTTCAGTGTCCCCTTTTCTCAATTATGAATTAATCAAGTGTTCACACTAATTATCTTCCAATGAGATTAATAACCCTAGATAACCGCGATCGCAAATTATCCAAAATTCTCTTTAAGTATAAATCTAATGCGACGATCGCCAACAAAAGTTCCTAACTAACATATAACGTAGAACTATCAGTCTAGATTTAATATGATAGAAGCATGAAGAATGAGAATTAGATTATTCCAAGCAATATTTATACAATCAGGAATTATTTAACTTGTCTTCTGAAAACCTTAACAATATTCAAAAGCTTATTGCTACCTATGATTAGACACACTTCGTTTGCTTAAAATATGTCTTAATCTAACATATGATATCAATTTACTAATTTAATCCTGCAGAAACTAAATTAGTCAATTGAATAACATATATGAAAGTTTATGTAGATCAGCAGAATAAATCTCAATATGAAAGAATAAATAATATTAAACTTGATCAAAACATTAATTGATAATAAGCTTCAACATCCCTACAGAATTGAAATAAAAGAACTTAGCCTGACATGCTTTGATGAAATCAATAGCCTCCTTCTAGTTCAAAGATGAGAGATGAAATATAAGATACAAGATCCCTCAAACCTAAGAAAATAACTCATATAAATAGCCTAGACAAACCCTAATACAATAAGGCAAGTCTGCAATCCTATTTTTAATTAACTTTGTATTCTAAAGTAACTAAATCTGGTAAATCCCATCCGGCACGCGCGGTCCGCGCTTGGGTCTTCACTACAGCCGCGCGGTCAGCACTTGGGTGGCAGCAACTTTGGTCCGAACTCGCACGCTCAGCATTTGCTCCTTTCCTTAGGCAGCGCGGTCAACGCTTGGGTGGGAGAAACTTTCATCCTTTTTTACTCTAATCCACTCTAACCCTCATACCTGCATTATAAACACAAAACACCAAAAGTAATACGAATAATACTTAAAAACTTGCAATAAAACAAGCTAAATGAGATTAAATAATAGGTTTTCAACCTACTCATCAAACCATAACTATGATCCCGAGTGCAAACAGCGCAAGACAACTCAACAGATAAACTGTGTGGAATCAAAGACCTGGTTATGAACCCGTCTTCTTGGACCCAAAAAATATTTTATCCCATGTCATTGTGACACTCTCGGCGAGGGCTTTCCGAAAAGGTATCGCACGACTCAAACGGATGCTCCAATCAAAAGTTAGAAAGTTTTGACTTCGACCTCGCGTTGCTCGGAGTGCATGTACTTCGAGGCGACGGAACCCGCTACGTGGGCCATGCCATGTGGAGCTGAACCTGTAACGACCAGGAATTTTAAGCTCCTTATTAATTTGATCTGTGATTTAAAAATTTTAGGAGTTAATTTTTCAAACTTATTTAAATCTTATGTGGTTATGTGGTTATGTGATTTAATCTATGCGAATAAATGCTAGGATTTTTATTAAAGGGAATCACTAATGGTTATTTAAATTAGTAGATTAAACCTGAGGCTTTTATATCAGAATATTGATAAAAGTGTTAGTAATTATATATTCAAATTTCGTGAATATAGTGTAGAGATTTAATCGTGTTTGATTAATTTCAATTGGGAGTAATTAGTTGATAATGTGATGATTAATTATTATTATGAATGAGTAAGAGATTAATATAATAATATTATATTTACTTGGTTAAATTGTTTTATACAAGCATGTGTTATATTAATGGTAGTAAACTATATATTATATAGTATAAGGTGGCATATTAATATGTCTATATATTATATAGTAAGATTTATTTGCATTAGTAAAGTTACATGATGTGTGTAGGAAAAACTTTTATGAATACCCTATCACCAAATGTTTTAATTATTTTTGCTGTGATGTTCATGAATGGTTCCGAATATTACAAAGATTTTCACATTAATATCAATAAACATTATTAATTGATAATACTTTCAGTAAGTTATTATAATTATTGTAATAACAATTATTATTATAATAATACCCAATTTCTTGATATTCGGTGTTTATATAATGTACATGGATTATATGATTGGTACATATGTACTTACTTGATACATTGTATTGTTACATTTCTAAATTTAAATAACATTGTGACACTAACTAAATGTATAACCTAAGCATACATGAAATGAAAGGTGTGTATATTATTTAACCTAATTATATTTATTATGGGTATAGTTGTATATTTGACCAAGTATTTGCTTACATTATACACCTTGCTAGCTAATACAATGCTGAGTTTGTTTGTCCCATATTAAGTGCCCAATTACTCTCTTATTTCTCATACACGTGAACTCACATACAACACTAGTATATCTTCTCCTCATTTTCTTCACAAGCTATAGCTAATCATGAGATGGGGAGTGAGTTTCATAATTTGATTCACCAACTACTCACCTACCATCCCTTGACCATTATGTAATCTAGCAATCCTTTGTTTTGATTTGGTGAACAAAGCTTGAAACCGTGTATTGAATTGGCTATATATATAGAGCTCTCTTCCCTCTCATTATCTTTTACTGAGTTATTGTTAAGTAGAACTTATTTTCTGAATTTTTATTGAATTGAGAGAGTGATAGATAGCAGCAAGCCATATAACAAAGGTATAATCATTGCATTCAAGTTCTTCATTTCTGTATAATTTCCTAATTCTTGATTCTTTAAATTGAGCATGGATTGATCGTTAAGTTGATTGGAACATGATTGTTAGGTGGTATATAAGTTATTATACATGTTAGAATTATGTTAGAATTTGTCTGGAACGATTTTGGTTGGAAAATTTTTGAGTTGGACTAGCAAGCTGCTGAAGCAGCCTGCTCTGCGTCTGGCCTCCAGCCTGCGCAGCTGCGCCAGTGTTGCTCTGGCCAGCGGCGTAGCGGCGCCAGTGCCTGTCTGCAGAAAAATTTTCCTTTTTGCAATATGTTCATGCTAACTTATGGTACTAGTTTGGATTAAGCATACTAGAATGAGTGATATATATATATATATATGGATGTATTGAGGCAATGTAAGCATATTTCACTAATAGTTGCACAAGTAATTATAGTTTGAAATAAACTTAGCATTTCATAAACTAACTTCGAATATGGTAACAAACTCGATATGTATACTTGCCATGATAGTATTCTGACCTTGCAAGCATGATAGCATGACTTAGAATTGTATGGGAGACATGTTGACTTAGGTATACGGGTTTCATAATAGAATATGAGCATGTGAACCCCACTATTGAACATTTCTAACAAAACATATAAGTTTCAAAGGTGAACGTTAGCATGAAAGTATTGTATATACATTCTAATTTGGCAAGCATGTTAATATGAACCTAGAATGCATGATTAGAGTATTAAACGCACTAGCATACGTGTTTGAAAGACTCAAAGGTTTACAAAGGAAAACTTATGTTTTGAAAATGAAGCTTATAGTTTTGAATGCGAACTTTGTCATATAAGTAGCATGTGTATATTTTGATATTATGAGCATAATAGTATGTTTACATTGACATGAAATGCACGTTCAAAGTGTTGTACACACTAGCATTCGAGAATGATGGATTTAAGGAGTTTTCAAGGAAAACTTAAGAACTTTCAAAGTAAACTTGACTAATAATTTTGTCTTGTGATATGAGAGCATTCATGTGGCTTTGGTATATGTTTCTAATGCAAGTGAGCCATAGTTACAAAACACTTTGATTATACTAAAACGATCTTTGTGGACTTAGTATACTTTTGAAGGAGAACTTAAGATTTGAAAGTTAAATACCATGTGAGACATGTTGTGAGCATATAAGCATAAGTATTAAGATTTCATTATGACTATAGACGTATTGACATGAACTCATTTGTTTATATACAAATTTCATATGTGCATGCAAAATTATAGAAACTGAACTTCAAGTATGAACTACGTGATTAAAGTATATGTGTGTAGTATACTCGAGCATACATATTAAGTATTGTTTAGCCTTGTTATGAGATAGTATGACCGGAGTAGCGAACCTTTGAAGTATGAACTTGTTTAACTTAAGGCTTATCGGTATTAAACCTTATAACTTAGAATTATGAACGGAACCTTACAATATGTGTATCTTAAACTATATTGCATGATTAAAATGGAATGCTATGTGTTTCAAGCCTATGTTGATGCTTATGAACTAGTAATCTAAAGTTATTAAATCTAAGACCAGATTAGGTTGACTTACGTGAACTATGTGATAGAATTATATAATGACTAGATCCTTGTATGTGTGAGCTTATATTAGTTTATATATGCTAATTGAAAGGCCGACTTGTTAATGTTAGGTTGTTTCAACGAGTTTTATTAAAGCTAGAATTATTTGTAGCTGAGCAAACAGGCAAGTTCTTTTGAACCCGTTCTTGTATTATTTGCAAGTCTCCCTAACTTTACTCAAATTTATATTGAGCAAGTTTTTATTGACTTACACTTATTTATTGTGCAAATATGCTGGACCCTTGTATTACTTTATTCAACGGATATTGTAAGCAAGTATCCGAACCCTACTTTTATTGTGCAAGTATTCTAAATTCTTGTACTACTTTATTTAATGAATCGTGTAATCAAGTTTCTAAACTTCACTTATTTTTGGTGAAAGTTTTCTATCCTTCTCATATTGTATTGAGCAGTTTATTATTGTATTGTGCAAGTTCCCCGAACTTCACACGTTGAGTATTGTGCAAGTTCCCCGAACTTCGTGAGTATTCTTCAAATTCCCCGAACTCCACACTTTGAGTATTGTGAAAGTTCCTCGAACTTCACTCTTTGATTTTGCAAGTTCCCGAACTTCATTTTTTTGATTATGCAAGTTCTCTAAACTTTTACAAACTCTTATATTGTGCAAGTATCTTATCTTTGTGTTTACTTTACTCAAGGAACGTTGTAAGCAAATGTCCTAACCTATGCATTTATTGTATGCAAGGAATCTATTACCGTGCAGGTTTTCCAAACTTCACACTTTGATTATTTGAGCAAGTGTCCTAACCTATGCATGTATTTTATGCAAGGGGTCTATTATTGTGCAAGTTCCCCGAACTACACAACTTTGGTTATTGTGCAAGTTCCCCGAACTACACAACTTTAGTTATTGTGCAAGTTCCCCAAACTTACACCAATTCATATATTGTGCAAAATTCTAAACTTCACCTTTATTGTGCAAGTTCCCTATCCTTCTCATATTGTATTGAGTAGGTTATTGTTGAATCAAAAGTTGTTTACTTAATTGCTTGAACTTTATTTCCAAGCATGTTATTTAGTGGTTTAATTACTTATCAATTATTCCACATCGATATGTACATTATTCAAGGTTTTAAATTTCTTGAATCGTGTCAGTTAGAGTCTGAACCTTTGCTCGGTCAGACAAATGTATAAAGTTTTCTTTAAAGCTATCCAAACCAATTGATGGTAAGGATTCTTAGACAGAACAGAACACCCCTCATATGTAGGAGTGCGCCCAGGTATCTAATATATGATACGAGTAAACAGATGTAAGTGTTATACATATTCACGTTGTGCCCGAGGCTGATCTCCTCGAGGTACTAAGTTTCTGTAGCCAGTAACCAGTAATCCAAAGGGTCAATTAGCTATTGAACCCATTGGAAAGTTATAGTTCAGAGTCTACTCGACTATCAGTCATTCTAAAGGCAATTATTATCTTTGCTTTTAATATTCATATTGTTGAATTGTTCAGATGTTCATATCGTTGAATCTATCTAATATTCATATTATTGAATCGTTCTAATATTCATATTATTGAATCGTTCTAATATTCATATTGTTGAATCGTTCAGATATTCATATTATTGAATCGTTCTAATATTCATATTGT
This sequence comes from Panax stipuleanatus, assembly GCA_020205555.1. Classification (NCBI taxonomy): domain Eukaryota; kingdom Viridiplantae; phylum Streptophyta; class Magnoliopsida; order Apiales; family Araliaceae; genus Panax; species Panax stipuleanatus. Next base: position 57,727,581 of record CM035119.1, read on the forward strand.
TGAATCGTTCAGATATTCATATTATTGAATCGTTTTAATATTCATATTGTTGAATTCATTGTCAGATATTTTTCCATTCATCATGATATATCCTTTATTGTTGTATTTAAACTTGCTGAGCAAACTTGTTGCTCATTCTTGCTATATCATGACTTATATTGCAGTTAAGCCCGAGACTTCAAGGAAGGATAAAGGTAAAGGGAAGATGTAGGATTAGTTTGCAAGGAGCAGACTTTATCTTTATGTCTAGTTTAATTAATGTTAATGTAATATGAACCCTAATGATTATTCTAGGGTATGTTTGTAGTGATGTATTAAGGTTATCGAATCTTGGGACTAGTAACACCTTTTGAATGAACGATGTACGTTTATTATTTTCCGCATTTAAGTTATCGTATGTTGTTTAGAGGTGAATGTTTGTATTAGATCGTGGCGACCGGACCGGGGTCAGCGGACCCGGATTCGGGGGTGTCACAGAACCTCTACCTGAGGCAGCAGCAAGTAGAGTGGAGGCTCCCTAGTCTATATATAGAGGTGCACCCCCTCTCATTTCAAGAATTACTGAAGTTGTTTATTTAAATCAGCTATGATTGATAGACGTCCTAAACTTCTTAATGCTAACTTGAATAGCATATCACGTAACGACTAAACTTTTCTTCCTTTCCTTAGGATCATGTCGCCTAGGAGATTCCTGCAGAACCAAATGGAGGAAGGATCTGTTAGCAATGGTGGAGGGGGAAATGTCGACCCAATGCAGAGCTTTGTTAACCTGTTAACAGAAGCAATGCAGAACAGACCCCAGCCAACAGCAGGGCAGCCAGGACATCACTTGGCTAGCTTTAAGGAGTTTAAATTGGTAGGACCATTGGAATTCTGGGAAACCTTAGACCCAATCAAAGCCCAGACATGGATAGAAGAAATGGAGAAGGTGTTTGAGGTCGCACGGGTGGCCGAGGCACAGAAGACGAGTTTTGTCACATTCATGATGAAGGGCGAAGCTAACAATTGGTGGGAAGCCAATGAAGGACTAACAGGAAGAAGAGTTATTATGTGGGACAAATTTAAGAATTTCTTCTCGGAGAATACGCAGCAAGATATGGAAGTTAAGTTTCTGGAGCTGAGACAAGGAGGTAGGTCAATCGCAGAGTACGCGGCAAGATTTAACGAGTTGGCTCGATTCGCCTCACATCAGGTGGATACGGAGGCTAGGAAAGAAAAAAGATTTGAATTAGGATTGAAACCATGGGTGCAAAAAGCAGTAGATGTATTAAAGATTAAGACTTTCTCTGATCTTTTGGAAAGGGCTATCATTGCGGAAGGAGGCAATGAATCCATAGCGCGATTTAAACAAGATAAGAAGACCGGTCAGGAGGGACAGAAAGGGGGAAACAGCGGAGGCAGCAACCCCAATAAGCTTAAGTGGATAGAGAGCCAATCATCCGGAGGCAGCAAGACAGGGGAGGAGGCTAAGAAGAGTTTAAAGTGCAGTAACTGTGGAAGGAACCACTCGGGGAAATGCTTGAAGGGAAAGAACGCTTGTTATCGTTGTGGACAACCGGGGCACATGTCTCCTCAGTGTTGGAACAAACCGATAGGAGGATGTTTCTCGTGTAGAGCCACAGACCATCAAGTCAAGGACTGTCCGAAAAGAAAGGGCAATGCAGCTAGCGAAAACTGCAATAACAACAGCAATGGACTGAGCATCGGAGGGCCAGCCAGTCAAGCCAATATGACCGTACAGGACACGATGGAATCCAAGGACGTAGTGTCAGGTATTATCCCGATCAATGATATAGATGCATATGTGTTATTTGATTCGGATGCTACCTGCTCTTTAGTTTCTAAAGAATTTGCTAACAATTAGACTTACCACGTGAGAAATTAGAACACCCTATGAGCATAGAAGTAGTAAACAAGGAGGTTATCTCTGTAGAATACATTTATAAGAACTGTTATACCGATTTGAAGGGAATTTGTGGATGTCTTCCCAAACGAGATTTAGCAGCAGTAGTTTTTGCCTTGGAGTTTTGGAAGCATTATTTGTATGGCGAGAAGTATGACATATACACAGTCTGAAGTATATCTTCACGCAGAAGGAATTAAGCATGAGGCAGCGCTAATGGCTAGAATTGATCAAGGATTATGATTGTGAGATTCTGTACCATCCAAGCAAAGCAAATGTAGTGGCAGATGCCTTAAGTAGGAAAGGCAGAGAGAAATTATCGAGGTTGACCATTCAAGAGGAATTAGTGAGAGTTTTTCGAAAGACTAGACTTAGAGGTTAAGTATCCAATGAAAACCAACGAGATATTATTTACAGTGTCAGCAAGCCCGACTTTATTGAATAAGGTTAAGGAAGCACAAGAAAAGGACGAAGATTATGATAACATCAAGAAGCGATTAGCTAAAGGTGGTGAAATGAAATTTAAGATTGATAGCACTAGACTGCTAAGATTCGAAGGACAAATTTGGGTACCGTTAGTACTAGAACTAAGAGAAGAGATTTTGCTAGAAGCATTTTATGGAAGGAAAGTGTCGAGCACCGTTGTGTTGAGACGAGGTAGGTGAACGTCGACTGTTGGGACCAGAAGTGGTATAGCAGACGGTAGAGATTATCTAAGTGATAAGAGCGAATTATCCGTTTTTATTGGAGTACTCTTATTTTTACAATTCCGAGGACGGAATTTTTATAAGGGGGAGGGATGTAACGACCAGGAATTTTAAGCTCCTTATTAATTTGATCTGTGATTTAAAAATTTTAAGAGTTAATTTTTCAAACTTATTTAAAACTTATGTGGTTATGTGCTTATATGATTTAACCTATGCGAATAAATGCTAGGATTTTTATTAAAGGGAATCACTAATGGTTATTTAAATTAGTAGATTAAACCTGAGGCTTTTATATCAGAATATTGATAAAAGTGTTAGTAATTATATATTCAAATTTCGTGAATATAGTGTAGAGATTTAATCGTGTTTGATTAATTCAACTTGGGAGTAATTAGTTGATAATGTGATGATTAATTATTATTATGAATGAGGAAGAGATGTTGGGTTTGTACGAAATCATAACGCAATCAAATTGCAAAAATTAGCGGAAGCATGGTATATCAGAGTTTAAAATTTTCTACAAAACCATTACCCGGATCATCCTTTATGTAAATTATTAATTTAAAACGATAAATAAGAAGTTATGGAATCATACCTTTGTAGAACGATGCTTCCACAGGTGCGAGTTCAACTCCTTGTTCTTCGTGATCTCTTTGAATTTCCGGGTTAGATTCCTTCCTTTGATCAACGTTAGCCACCCAAGTGTTTGGCCTCTAGAGGTGATCCACCAAGGAAGAAGAATTATCAAGGAAGGTGTTTGGCTAAACCTTAGTTTTCTATCCTCTATAGAAAAGGAGTACTCTCCAACAATTGGAATTTTATCAAATCAATATCTATTATAAGACTCCTCTTATATAAATATTGGTCAACCCTTCTAATCCTATTAGACATGGGATTTTTTTTTAATTAATTAAACTCCTTTAATTAATTTAGGCTTCCCACCACATGGGAATAATTAATTAAATTCATTTAATTAATTTATCTCCTAATCTTATTAGGAATAAATGAGAGTACTAATATTAAATTAATTACTAAACTCCTTTAGAAATTAAAATAATAATAATTATAATAATATTAATAAGACTCCTATTATTAATTTATATTTAATATTTTCAAAATATTAAATAATAAACATTAAGCTATTTAATTTATTCTATCACTATAGATTAAATTAATTATACTTAATGCATTATTACGATTATGTCATTACCTTCTTAAATAATTATTCTTTCTTTTATGGTGTGACCCTTTAGGTTCTCTATATTAAACCGGTTGTGAATAAATCAATTAGAACAATTCTAATTTTATTTAAATAAATAAATTAAACTAATAATCTATTTAAATAAATAATATTTATTCTACAATAGGGATAAGCCTCCCTAGCGATCAACGACTTTTCAGATAATATAGATTTCAACATTAATCATAAAAGAACCTGTAAGTAAATAGTTATCATACAATTCAATCCTTCCACCATACAATGTCCCAATTAAATATAAGACATGAATTTACTATCAAGTCTTATTTTATTTAATCATATGTATTTCGATTAGAAAATGCACAACTCCATTTAATGCAAATTAGAAACTCCTTTCTAATTTCATTCCACCTTGGCCAAGGATTCCTAGGTTGTCATTTAACGAATCACATATGACATATCTCCTCTTTTACTAGAGGTGGTAGATTCTTTATTGATCATTCATTATCTCCATATGTAACTCATTATACCCAAGCATACCCTATATATGCCTTAAAAGGTCTTAAGGAATAAGTCAACGTATAATTTGTTACATACAAGATACTATGATGATCTCAAGTCCAAGGATCACTTATACTACTATCACATTAGGAATTCTTATTGACAGGTGAGTAAAACTCCATTAGGTATTCCATAGCGAGTCACGTTCAGTTAACTTATTCTCCAATAAGCACCTACATACTTGCTTTAGTGTCTCCACACAAATGACCATGAGATCAGTCATCCTCATCCAATGAGCAAGCAACATATGTTCCAATCTATCCGGATTTACTAATCCCCATTTTAGTAATCCCATAATTGGGAACTATTTTAATTTTTAAGCTTTCTAAGAATTTAGATCTCATTAGCATGATCTCATCACGATTCTAAAAGCATTGCTTAAAACTATGGGTTATTTACATATTATAAAAACAGCACCATGTAGATAATTAAATGCCTTAAATGAATATCTTATTAATAAATAAATAAGATTGTTTACAAAGTATGTGTTTTATCATCATACATGATTGGCTTGTATGCACACTACTATCAATCTCCCACTTGCACTAAAGCCAATTGCCATGGTATCTCATACCTATCTTCTCTAAGTGACGATCAAACTGTTGTTGTGTTATAGCTTTAGTAAATGGATCTGCAATGTTATCTTGAGAGTCTATATGCTCTTCTTTCAATGATTTCTTTAATCAAAGTGCCGCAATGCATATTTTAGATTCAAGATGAGACTTAGGAACTATTCCTAGTTCTATAATGAACTTTTCATCTGAAACATCAACTTGCGGCTTCCCTTACAGTTATATATTTTGTCTTTGTCACTAAATTAGCAACCTTTTGCTGTTTGGAACCTTTCCAATTCACTGCACCACCTTTCAAGGTAACGGCTTACACTATAGTGGATTTACTGTCGTCTTGGTCAGTCTAAAAACTTGAGTCTAGTTAGCACTCTAGATTTATTCAGACCCATTATGTGTCGTGATGACATCCTTAGTGTCAGTTAAGTACTTTGGGATGTTTATCACTGTCTCACAGTGATCTTCTCCAGAATCTGACTGATCAACATCAAGTCTCGTATATTTCATTGCATACATGATAGTAACTCATGCGATCTCTCTTTTACTGAGGACAATATTAGAGAGATACACTCCATGGCTCATCATCATGAGGCATTCTTTTGGAGTTTGCCATGCTAAACGCCTTTAGCATCTAATGAATATACGTTTTCTTAGGTTAAGCCGAACATCCTTTTAAATCTATTAGCACATATTTACATCCCCAATGCGGGATGTTCTACCCAAATTATTCATAGAGGAATGTTTAGATAACTTTATTTTGATTGATTTTAGCATAGGAATTTCATTCCCTATCAATAATATATCATCAACATATAATACATGGAATAAAACAGCGCCCCCACTAACCTTCTTGTACACACATAGTTCATCCTCATTTTTGATAAAATCAAACTCTTTGATTGTCTCATCAAAACGAAAGTTCCATCTATGAGAATCGTGCTTCAATCCATGAATGGATTGTTGTAGCTCATATACATGATTTGCTTCAACCATTGAAACAAAAACCATCTGGCTGTATCATACATACATTCTCCTTTAATAATATATATTTGAGGAAGGGCGTCTCCACGTCCATTTTGCCAGATTAAGTAAAAATAAGCTACAATCGCAAGAAAAATCCAAATGGACTTGAGCATAGCTTCCAAATCTATTTTAGATTTTATGGTCATCTACCATTTCTCTGAGTCTTTATTACTCATAGTCTGTTCGTAATTCAATGGATCATCAGCATCCATGATGTGTACCTCATCGTCATCCTCTATGACGAATCCATACCTTTTAGGTATCTTCGGTACTTTTTCAGATTTACGAATAGGGTGTTGTATAGTAGGTTTTTCTACTTAGTTAGGTACCTGACTTTGATCCGTGGTGATTTGTGGTCCTTGAACTTCTTCAAGATATATCTTACTCCTACTGACCCCTTCATGGATAAACTCCTTTTCCAAGAAGGCAACATGTTTCGCAACAAACACCTTTTGATTAGTTGGATGATAGAAATAATACCTTAAAGTTTCTTTAGGGTATCCCACAAATCTACACTTATCGGATTTAGTCTGTAGCTTATCATTTTCAAACTTTTTGACATAAGCTGGACAACCCCAAGTCTTAACATGCTTAAGATTTGGTATCCTCCCCTTCCACATCTCATATGGAGTCTTTGAGACGGATTTGGTAGGTACCTTGTTAAGTAGGTATGCAGCCGTTTCTAGGGCATATCCCCATAAGAAAATTAGAAGGTCGGTAAAACTCATCATAGATCGAACCATGTCCAACAGTGTTCGATTTCTCCTTTCAGATACTCCATTTAACTGTGGTGTACCTAGAGGAGTCCATTGTGATATTATACCATTTTCTTTGAGACAATTGAGAAACTCACCGCTTAAGTATTCTCCACCTCGATCTGATCGAAGTATCTTAATACTCTTGCCCGTTTGTTTTTCTACTTCACCTCTGAACTCTTTGAACTTTTCAAATGATTCTGATTTGTATTTCATTAAATACACATCCAAATCTTGAGTGATCATCAGTGAAAGTAATAAAATAAGAATACCCACCTCGTGCACTTGTTGTCATAGGTCCACAAACGTCTGTGTGAATCAACGCTAACAACTCTGTAACTCTTTCTCCTTTTCCACTAAAAGGGGATTTAGTTATTTTACCCATGAGACAAGATTCACAAGTTGGATATGATTCATAATCAGATAGCTCTAAGAGCTCATCCTTATGCAACTTGGATAATCTTGTTTAATTGATATGACCGAGTCTACAGTGCCACATATAGGTATAATTAATATCATCTCTTTTCCTTTTCTTAGTTTGTTCAATTTGAAATATATTTTCTTGCAAGTCAAGTATATAAAGTCCATTTCGCAAATTTTTAATACCATATAAAACATCGTCTTTATAAATAGAACAACCATTGTTCTTTATAATAACGTTAAATCCTTCCATATCTAATACAGAAATAGAAATAATGTTTCTAATAATATTCGGAACATAATAACAATTATTAAGATAAATGGACTTGTCCGAAGGCATTACTAAACAATAAGTCCCTACAGCTAATGCAGCAACCTTTGCTCCATTCTCCACTCGTAGGATGACCTCATCATTGCTCAGCTTTCTATTTCTGACCAGTCCCTTCACATTATTACATATGTGAGAACCACAGGCGGTATCCAATACCCAAGTGGAATTTTGACTTTCTGAAAAATTAATTTCAATCATGAACAAACCTTGATTGGAAGTCGAAGCTTCTCCAAGCTTCTTCTTTGCCAGAAACTTCTTGCAGTTCCTCTTCCAATGACCCGGCTCGTTGCAATGGAAGCACATTCCTTTGCTAGCTGGATCAGATTTCTTTTGTTCCTTTATGTTCACTTTGCCCTTGGTCATCCGAGATCGGAAGAGCTCCTTAGATATCTCATATCTAGCAGTCCTACTTTGTTCACCATACAACTCCTTGAGGTGAATCAACATAGTAAGAGCATCCATGTTTTTCGTGCTGACGCTGAAGCTCGTTATTCATGGATGCGAGCATGATGCATTGAGCCACAGATGCATCATCTTGCCACTTTACAATGGTGGAAATCTCTTCCTCAGAGGCTGTTTCTGGAACAGTTTCAGGGACAGGTGAGTTTACGACATAAGAAATCTTTTCAGCAGTGAGAACTATTCTCAGATTTATTAGCCATTCCGTATAATTCGGCCCGGTAAGCTTATTAGCATCAAGTATGCTTCGCAGTGAAATTAGTGATTTTGACATTTTTAAAATTCTGCATGTGAAAAACAACATTTTAGCAAACATTCATTTTATTAATTTTGCATACCAAAATAAATTTATGTCTTTATTTTAAATTGGTATCTCCCACTATTTTTATCAAACTATATTACCCTCACTTATATAGTTCGGCAACATCTAATTAAAGATTTGCTAGTGAGAATAACGATCCCATTTCAAATGTATATAACCTTGTGGATAGCACAACAAGCGATATACAAATAAATAGGTAGACAACTCTTGTCAATTACATCACTATATAACTCCTTTTATTTTGCCTCTTAAATCATAATGATCAAGTGTGTGCACATCCGAACTAAAATGATTTAAGTTAAGTCCAGCCTAGCACTTCCATAAATTCAAAAAAGAAAAATATTCGTCCTTGTGGATAGCACAACAAGACTAGATCTTTCAATTTTCTTGATAAGCATCAAATGTGATTAATTAACATCTTAAATACGCAATACTCGCCTTGTGGATAGCACAACAAGCTCATATTAAATATTTAATACTCTATTAATTTATCATGCTAGAAGGCGACGTTCGATATTCCAAATATCATTTGAACGCTTCGGACTTAATATTATTTCTTTGAGGGGTTTGTTATTATTTGTCTCATCTTGTTTAGAGCGCATGCACACACACACACACACACACACACACACACACACACACACATATATATATATATATATATAATACGCGTCATTTTATTAAACATGCGAAGCATGTTTGCATAAAATATAATATATATAATATTTAGCATGCAATATAGAATACTATATTCTACCCGGATTGATTATGGACTTTTATTCTAGTTTGGTTCACTAGAGCCACCAAGTGAACCAAAAGGTCAAACCTAGGAGTGCAAGAATTTAAATTTAAATTTAAATTTAACTATTACATTTAAACCCGGGCTCCATACAAACGGGTCTTCACGCGCTCCTTGCTCCTTGGTCTCCAATTTCTTCAAGATAATTCTAACTAATACTATTACATAAACTATTTTAAATTCAAATAGAAACCTTGATCAGCAGTCAAGGGGAAAGTACATAGGAGATAGATAGAATTTACATCAAGAATAAATTAGAGAAGACGAGATACGCAGACCCCATTTAATAAAACTCATTCATTCAAGTATTTAACTAAAATAAAATCCAATTACATTGGTCAAATAGTCCATAATCAATCCCTATTTATTATCATACATATCACCATATATATCAATAAATAAATATTCATCTCATGAATTAAAACATTCCATATATATATGAGTATCATTTAATGGGCAATTTTAAATTGCATGAAATCCAATTTCAAGATTAAAATAAACTCTTTATTTTAATTATAAAATTATTTAGAATATAATATATAAATATATATCATATATATATATGATATTATCGTATATATTATATGTATATATATATATATATATAACGAATCAGGTTATATATATATATATATATATAATATAATATAAATTCACATTTATTTTTTGAAAAGGAGTCACCTTCTTTTATTAAAAGAGTCCTTTCCTGATGGGTCACCTTCTTTTTGGAGTAAGAAAGAGACAACACCTTTTCTTTGCAGAATTCAAGATTAGCACCCATAAAAAAAATTGTGATTCGTCCCAAAAAAAAATGCCATTTTTTTTTCTTAAAAAAAAAACTTTTATACAATAAAATTATGCCCAATAAATTATTCTAAATACATACCCATATGTATATGAAATCAAAAATAAATTAATAATTGTATAAAGGTTTGGCTCTGCTGCCACTGTTGGGTTTGTACGAAATCATGACGCAATCAAATTGTAAAAATTAGTGAAAGCATGGTATATCAGAGTTTAAAATTTTCTACAAAACCATTACCCAGATCATCTTTTATGCAAATTATTAATTTAAAACGATAAATAAGAAGTTATGAAATCATACCTTTGTAGAACGAAGCTTCCACAGATATGAGTTTAACTCCTTGTTCTTCGTGATCTCTTTGAATTTCTGGGTTAGATTCCTTCCTTTGATCAATGTTAGCCACCCAAGTGTTTGGCCTCTAGAGGTGATCCACCAAGGAAGAGGAATTATCAAGAAGGAGGGTGTTTGGCTAAACCTTAGTTTTCTATCCTCTATAGAAAAGAAGTACTCTCCAACAATTGGAATTTTATCAAATCACTATCTATTATAAGACTCCTCTTATATAAATATTGGTCAACCCTTCTAATCCTATTAGACATGAGATTTCTTTTAATTAATTAAACTCCTTTAATTAATTTAGGCTTCCCACCACATGGAAATAATTAATTAAATTCATTTAATTAATTTGTCTCCTAATCTTATTAGGAATAAATGAGAGTACTAATATTAAATTAATTACTAAACTCCTTTAGAAATTAAAATAACAATAATTGTAATAATATTAATAAGACTCCTCTTATTAATTTATATTTAATATTTCCAAAATATTAAATAATAAACATTAAGCTATTTAATTTATTCTATCACTATAGATTAAATTAATTATACTTAATGCATTATTACGATTATGTCATTACATTCTTCAATAATTATTCTTCCTTTTATGGTGTGACCCTTTAGGTTCTCTATATTAAACCGGTTGTGAATAAATTAATTAGAACAATTCTAATCTTATTTAAATAAATAAATTAAACTAATAATCTATTTAAATAAATAATATTTATTCTACAATAGGGATAAGCCTCCCTAGCGATCAACGACTTTTCAGATAATATAGATTTCAACATTAATCATAAAAGAACCTGTGAGTAAATAGTTACCATACAATTAAATCCTTCCACCATACAATGTCCCAATTAAATATAAGACATGAATTTACTGTCAAGTCTTATTTTATTTAATCATATATATTTCGATTAAAAAATGCACAACTCCATTTAATACAAATTAGAAACTCCTTTCTAATTTCATTCCACCATGGCCAAGGATTCCTAGGTTGTCATTTAACGAATCACATATGACATATCTCCTCTTTTACTAGAGGTGGTAGATTCTTTATTGATCATTCATTATCTCCATATGTAACTCATTATACCCAAGCATACCCTATATATGCCTTAAAAGGTCTTAAGGAATAAGTCAACGTATAATTTGTTACATACAAGATACTATGATGATCTCAAGTCCAAGGATCACTTGTACTACTATCACATTAGAAATTTCTATTGACAGGCGAGTAAAACTCCATTAGGTATTCCATAGCGAGTCACGTTCAGTTAACTTGTTCTCCAATAAGCACCTACATACTTGCTTTAGTGTCTCCACACAAATGACCATGAGATCAGTCATCCTCATCCAATGAGCAAGTAACATATGTACCAATCTATCCGGATTTACTAATCCCCATTTTAGTAATCCCATAATTGGGAACTATTTTAGTTTTTAAGCTTTCTAAGAATTTAGATCTCATTAGCATGATCTCATCATGATTCTAAAAGCATTGCTTAAAACTATGGGTTATTTACATATTATAAAAACAGCACCATGTAGATAATTAAATGCCTTAAATGAATATCTTATTAATAAATAAATAAGATTATTTACAAAGTATGTGTTTTATCATCATACATGATTGACTTGTATGCACACTACTATCAAGAGATTAATATAATAATATTATATTTACTTGGTTAAATTATTTTATACAAGCATGTGTTATATTAATGGTAGTAAACTATATATTATATAGTATAAGGTGGCATATTAATATGTCTATATATTATATAGTAAGATTTATTTGCATTAGTAAAGTTACATGATGTGTGTAGGAAAAACTTTTATAAATACCCTATCACCATACATTAATATCAATAAACATTATTAATTGATAATACTTTCAGTAAGTTATTATAATTATTATAATAACAGTTATTATTATAATAATACCCAATTTCTTGATATTCGGTGTTTATATAATGCACATGGATTATATGATTGGTACATATGTACTTACTTGATACATTGTATTGTTACATTTTTAAATTTAAATAACATTGTGACACTAACTAAATGTATAACCTAAGCATACATGAAATGAAAGGTGTGTATATTATTTAACCCAATTATATTTATTATGGGTATAGTTATATATTTAACCAAGTATTTGCTTACATTATACACCTTGCTAGCTAATACAATGCTGAGTTTGTTTGTCCCATATTAAGTGCCCAATTACTCTCTTATTTCTCATACACGTGAACTCACATGCTACACTAGTCTATCTTCTCCTCATTTTCTTCACAAGCTATAGCTAATCATGAGATGGGGAGTGGGTTTCATAATTTGATTCACCAACTACTCACCTACCATCCCTTGACCATTATGTAATCTAGCAATCCTTTGTTTTGATTTGGTGAACAAAGCTTGAAATCGTGTATTGAATTGGCTATATATATAGAGCTCTCTTCCCTCTCATTATCTTTTACTGAGTTATTGTTAAGTAGAACTTATATTCTGAATTTCTATTGAATTGAGAGAGTGAGAGATAGCAGCAAGCCATATAACAAAGGTATAATCATTGCATTCAAGTTCTTCATTTATGTATAATTTCCTAATTCTTGATTCTTTAAATTGAGCATGGATTGATCGTTAAGTTGATTGGAACATGATTGTTAGGTGGTATATAAGTTATTATACATGTTAGAATTATGTTAGAATTTGTCTGGAACGATTTTGGTTGGAAAATTTTTGAGTTGGACTAGCAAGCTGCCGAAGCAGCCTGCTCTGCGTCTGGCAGCCAGCCTGCGCAGCTGCGCCAGTGTTGCACTGGCCAGCGGCGCAGCTGCGCCAGTGCCTGTCTGCAGAAAATTTTTCCTTTTTGCAATCTGTTCATGCTAACTTATGGTACTAGTTTGGATTAAGCATACTAGCATGAGTGATATATATATATATATATATATATATATATATATGGATGTATTGAGGCAATGTAAGCATATTTCACTAATAGTTGCACAAGTAATTATAGTTTGAAATAAACTTAGCGTTTCATAAACTAACTTCGAATATGGTAACAAACTCGATATGTATACTTGCCATAATAGTATTCTGACCTTGGAAGCATGATAGCATGACTTAGAATTGTATGGGAGACATGTTGACTTAGGTATACGGGTTTCATAATAGAATATGAGCATGTGAACCCCACTATTGAACATTTCTAACGAAACATATAAGTTTCAAAGGTGAACGTTAGCATGAAAGTATTGTATATACATTCTAATTTGGCAAGCATGTTAATATGAACCTAGAATGCATGATTAGAGTATTAAACGCACTAGCATACGTGTTTGAAAGACTCAGAGGTTTACAAAGGAAAGCTTATGTTTTGAAAATGAAGCTTATAGTTTTGAATGCGAACTTTGTCATATAAGTAGCATGTGTATATTTTGATATTATGAGCATAATAGTATGTTTACATTGACATGAAATGCACGTTTAAAGTGTTGTACACACTAGCATTCGAGATTAATGGATTTAAGGAGTTTTCAAGGAAAACTTAAGAACTTTCAAAGTAAACTTGACCAATAATTTTGTCTTGTGATATGAGAGCATTCATGTGGCTTTGGTATGTGTTTCTAATGCAAGTGAGTCATAGTTACAAAACACTTTGATTATACTAAAACGATCTTTGTGGACTTAGTATACTTTTGAAGGAGAACTTAATATTTGAAAGTTAAATACCATGTGAGACATGTTGTGAGCATATAAGCATAAGTATTAAAATTTCATTATGACTATAGACGTATTGACATGAACCTCATTTGTTTATATACAAATTTCACATGTGCATGCTAAATTATAGAAAATGAACTACGTGATTAAAGTATATGTGTGTAGCATACTCGAGCATACATATTAAGTATTGTTTAGCCTTGTTATGAGATAGTATGACCGGAGTAGCGAACCTTTGAAGTATGAACTTGTTTAACTTAAGGCTTATCGGTATTAAACCTTATAACTTAGAATTATGAACGAAACCTTACAATATGTGTATCTTAAACTATATTGCATGATTAAAATGGAATGCTATGTGTTTCACGCCTATGTTGATGCTTATGAACTAGTAATCTAAAGTTATTAAATCTAAGACCAGATTAGGTTGACTTACGTGAACTATGTGATAGAATTATATAATGACTAGATCCTTGTATGTGTGAGCTTATATTAGTTTATATATGCTAATTGAAAGGCCGACTTGTTAATGTTAGGTTGTTTCAATGAGTTTTATTAAAGCTAGAATTATTTGTAGCTGAGCAAACAGGCAAGTTCTTTTGAACCCGTTCTTGTATTATTTGCAAGTCTCCCTAACTTTACTCAAATTTATTTTGAGCAAGTTTTTCTTGACTTACACTTATTTATTGTGCAAGTATCCTAGACCCTTGTATTATTTTATTCAACAGATATTGTAAGCAAGTATCCGAACCCTACTTTTATTGTGCAAGTATTCTAAATTCTTGTACTACTCTATTCAATGAACCGTGTAAGCAAGTTTCTAAACTTCACTTGTTTTTGGTGAAAGTTTCCTATCTTTCTCATATTGTATTGAGCAGGTTATTATTGTATTGTGCAAGTTCCCCGAACTTCACACGTTGAGTATTGTGCAAGTTCCCCGAACTTCGTGAGTATTCTTCAAATTCCCCAAACTCCACACTTTGAGTATTGTGAAAGTTCCCCGAACTTCACTCTTTGATTTCGCAAGTTCCCGAACTTCATTTCTTTGATTATGCAAGTTCTCTAAACTTTTACAAACTCGTATATTGTGCAAGTATCTTATCTTTGTGTTTACTTTACTCAAGGAACGTTGTAAGCAAATATCCTAACCTATGCATTTATTGTATGCAAGGAATCTATTACCGTGCAAGTTCTCCGAACTTCACACTTTGATTATTTGAGCAAGTGTCCTAACCTATGCATGTATTTTATCCAAGGGGTCTATTATTGTGCAAGTTCCCCGAACTACACAACTTTGGTTATTGTGCAAGTTCCCCGAACTACACAACTTTGGTTATTATGCAAGTTCCCCGAACTTACACCAATTCATATATTGTGCAAAATTCTAAACTTCACCTTTATTGTGCAAGTTCCCTATTCTTCTCATATTGTATTGCGTAGGTTATTGTTGAATCGAAAGTTGTTTACTTAATTGCTTGAACTTTATTTCCAAGTATATTATTTAGTGGTTTAATTACTTATCAATTATTCCACATCGATATTATTGATATCCGCACTTAGTGCATTTGAGCTCGTACAGTCTTGGACTTGTACATTATTCAAGGTTCTAAATTTCTTGAACCGTGTCAGTTAGAGTCTGAACCTTTGCTCGATCAGACAAGTGTATAAAGTTTTCTTTAAAGCTATCCAAACCAATTGATGGTAAGGATTCTTAGACAGAACAGAACACCCCTCATATGTAGGAGTGTGCCCAGGTATCTAATATATGATACGAGTAAGCAGATGTAAGTGTTATGCATATTCACGTTGTGCCCGAGGCTTATCTCCTTGAGGTACTAAGTTTTTGTAGCCAGTAGCCAGTAATCCAAAGGGTCAATTAGCTATTGAACCCATTGGAAAGTTATAGTTCAGAGTCTACTCGACTATCAGTCATTCTAAAGGCAATTATTATCTTTGCTTTTAATATTCATATTGTTGAATTGTTCAGATGTTCATATCGTTGAATCTATCTAATATTCATATTATTAAATCGTTCTAATATTCATATTATTGAATCGTTCTAATATTCATATTATTAAATCGTTCAGATATTCATATTATTGAATCGTTCTAATATTCATATTGTTGAATCGTTCAGATATTCATATTATTGAATCGTTCTAATATTCATATTGTTGAATTCATTGTCAGATATTTTTCCATTCATCATGATATATCCTTTATTGTTGTATTTAAACGTGCTGAGCAAACTTGTTGCTCATTCTTGCTATATCATGACTTATATTGCAGTTAAGCCCGAGACTTCAGGGAAGGACAAGGGTAAAGGGTAGATGTAGGATTAGTTTGCAAGGAGCAGACTTTATCTTTATGTCTAGTTTAATTACTGTTAATGTAATATGAACCTTAATGATTATTCTAGGGTATGTTTGTAGTGATGTATTAAGGTTATTGAATCTTGGGACTAGTAACACCTTTTGAATGATCGATTTACGTTTATTATTTTCCGCATTTAAGTTATCGTATGTTGTTTAGAGGTGAATATTTGTATTAGATCGTGGCGACCGGACCAGGGTCAAGGGACCCGAATTCGGGGGTGTCACGGAACCTCTACCTACGGCAGCAGCAGGTAGAGTGGAGGCTCTCTAGTCTATATATAGAGGTGCACCCCCTCTCATTTCAAGAATTCAGAAACGCTCCGAACCCCTACCCGTTTGGTTTTTTTGTCTATTTTCTTGTCTTCTAAACCCAAATTTTTTCACTCTAACACGTAGATATACCCACATAATACCACATATCAAAAAATAACCAATAGAAACGGACGTTTAAAGCCTACGATTTGGCAAAAAGCCCGTGTCGCAGTCCATTGTGAGTATTTTTACGATCAGCAAGTCAATACTACTTCTTTGCACTTTTATACACTTGCATATCAAGTTTCGTTTGCTAAATATACCAGGAACTCAGTTCCGTGACTGTTTTTGTCAACTTTTGGTACATTTTTATACATAAACGTATTTTTTGGCATTTATCTAACTCGGATTGACGATCCGTCACTTCCAACAGCTTTTAAATACTAATATTTGCGTTTTTGAGCAACTTCACCAGACTGGGTTATCTTCCCAGTCCGAGTTTATCTTTTTTTGTATATATTTAACTGTATATATACTAACTTTTTAATTCTGTCAAGCCTGGATGTCAAATCCGCGATAGTTTACTGCTTTTATATATAAATATGCATATATAAGCAGCCTTCACCACACTGGGTTATCTTTCCAGTCTTGGTTGACTACTTTTCTGTCTCTATATATATATATATATATATATTTATATTTTAGTTCGGCCTGGATTATTCTGTGGCCTTTTTACTACTTTTATATATATTTATGCATATATAAGCAACCTTCACCACACTTGGTTATCTTCCAAGTCTTGGTTGACTACTTTTCTATATATTTACATTTCAGTTTGGCCTGGATCATTCTGTGGCCTTTTACCTGTTTTTGCACCATTCACTATACTGGGTTATCTTTCCAGTCTTGGTTGACTACGTTTCTGTATATATATATATATATAAGTTCGGGCACAGGTGTGAAAACTCATCGCCCTTTTTACTATTTTTCTATATATATTTAAATACTGTTCAGCCTGGATCATTCTGTGGCTTTTATACAGGTTTTATAAATATATATATATATATATATATATATATATTTCAATTTCAGTTCGGGCACCAGTGTGAAAATCCATCGCCCTTTACAGCTTTCGTATATATAATTGCATATATATTGCTTTACTCGCTTTTATTAAATTGTTGTTTTAAATATTCAATTTATATGAATCGACACTGACATATCTGCGGGCAAACTAGATTTATTTAAATCTCACCAACTCTAGCTTTCAAACGGTTCAAAATAGGTACAAACAGAACCGGAAAACTAGAATGACTGAGATTTATTTAAATCTAGAATTTTTCTAGTTTCAGTTATAAAAGCAACCTCGCGACCATTAGATTGCTATCTAGTGGGAACGAGACGCTTCGGCCATGTGCGAGCCAGGATTTACTAAATGAATCCTTGGTTCTGGCGATATTTGGATATATTTTATTATAAATTTGAGTTGTGCATGTTTATTGGTCTCCCTATGTGAGCCTAGGAATCATGGGATTCATGATCAAATTGATCAGAATCTGATTCCTACGATGGACAAACTCCACTTTACGAATGTACCCTGTCAGTTTTTCTATAAAAATGTACATACAAAAGACTTTAAAACGGTTCTTCGAATTTAAGGTCTCAACATAATGAGAATAATGGTTTGTCGTGTTAGAGTCCTTTCGATGGCTATCATGCCCATGAGGAGACCGACACTTGTATATATGTTGTGGTCGAGGATGCTTCGCATTCCGACAATCACCATGCAAGTTGAGCCTTATGGCTGAAAAGATAAAACTTAAGTATAGATATGCTTTAATTTCTATGTTAGCGTAGGGGTTTGATAACTTGCTTTCAAAACATCATTTTAATTTTTTTTCAAAAAAGAAAGCTTTTGCAAATCAAATCAAACACTTTTGCAAATCAAATCAAAGACTTTTTGCAAATCAAATCAAACCCTTCGTATATAAGTTCAACGATGTATAAGACATGCTTTCCATCAAATATAGGCCTAATTTTCAAACAGCATTCACACACACATTTCAGTTTTTTAAGGGAAATATTGAAAAGATGCGGTACTGTGTTTACACAGGAGTTGTGGGGTGCCTAACACCTTCCCCACACTTAACCAAGCCCCCGAACTCAAAACTTTGTTTTCAAAGATCAAGTTTCGACAGTGTCCAGTAATTGGGCCTCTTTAAAAAAACTCGATTGAGTTGGTACAACTATTTCAAATCTACCAGCTGGCGACTCTGTAAAACGTTCAAATCGTCGACATGATACATGTTGGCCTTTTACTAAAAAACCCTTCAAAACCTTTTTCGCAATAAAAAGAGTGAGGGTAGAGATAACTTAGGAAGAGAGAAAGATTCGGGTTGTGATACGACCCGCGAATTTTTTCCCGACTTCGACACTTCCTTTATACTAACCTTGCATAAGGGCAAAAGCATAATTTTACTTTAAAGATAACCCCGAGGTTGGGAAAAAGTATCAGGTCATCCCGGAGACAACCCTGTGAATGATTCAAAGGACCAATGACGTCCGAATATGTCACGAACAGAACGAGGATCACCAAGCTGAGACAGTGTCCGTCAGAAACCACCTTTGCAAACCTCAAACTGCGTGACATCAAAGATAAGCTAGCTAACTGCAGTCTGGAACAGGAAGATATATCTCAGCTACCAACATCATCTTCCCGGATCCTGATTCAGTTAGACTCGATCTTATTCAGCCGTATTCAGCAAAGACTCTCCGAAAGTTCAATCTACAAAGGTCAACTTTCTCCGAACAGGGACCAAAGGAACACATTTTGAGATAGCAAGACCCGCGAGGCCCAGCCACATCCATACATGCGGCTAGCCGCATGTATGTATGCAGCTGGCTCAAACAGATTAAAAGATCCATATCAGCTCATTTAGAAAAAAAAAGAGTTTTAGAGAGAGAAAATCATTTCTAGAGAGAGCCCCTCGGGTTGGACTTGTATACACCAACTTTGAGCCATTTTATCTTGTTTAGCATCAACTTAGAGTCCTGAGAGTGTTCTAAGTTGATCCCAGGTGATAAAAAGCTTGTTCACGCATCCCCCAAGATGAAAAAAATGCTTACTTCAGCTACGTTCTTTGTAATTTTTATTCAATATACTAGATTGATGTTATATATTGTTTAAATCTAGTTAAACTTGTTGTTTTCTAAGCATATTGTGTAATAGTTGATAGATATTGCATTTCTATAGGTTATATTGTGCATATCGCGTTGTAAATCAAGTTTGGAGGCTAGATCTACCTAGGTCTAAGCCGAATCTAGCCTCTTCAGTGGTTATTAAGCATGCAGCTTTAACCCGTATGCTAGATCGGTTTAGATCCATGGTAGATCTATGCATTTATTACTTTTAATCGGTCTCGATTACCCCGTATATCCCTAGATTTGTATCTAGAGACAAAAGGGGTCAGAAATGGCTTGAAACGGTGATTTCAACTGATGAAATCATCTAATATCAAAGCCTAGGACATTATATATATGTATTCCCACGTAAATAATGTGAGCCTAGGAATCTCGGTGTTGAGATCTCCGATTGGATCCCGACTTGATTCCCACGATGGACCGGTTTTTATGATGTAATGTTTAAATAACGCAAATATCATTGTATATGTAATATTTGGATCTTGAAGACGAACTCGAGGGGTTAGTCTCGAGAAGTCGGATTCAAGATCCCGTGATAGTGAAAACTTTAATTTTGGGTGCTCGGTTTCATCGAGATGGCTTACATGCCCGATAATGATCCGACCCTTTTTGGCGCTTTTTACAAGCATATCATCAAAATGATTTCTAATAAAACCACAAAGAGCTTTAAAAGACAATAAAGCGGTTGGGGGTAGACATTAGATCATAAATGGAAGTATCAAAGGACCTCGATTCCTATTTGACGAAGGATTTAAAAACTTTGTTTTCAAAACATCATTAATGTGTATTATGTTCTAAAAATGAACTTTTATATAAATCAAATCCTTTATGCATAGGGTTAAAGAGGTACATCACTACTTTCGTAATAATTACATGTACTGAAAAAATCAATAATGGAAGTATCAAAGGTCCTTGATTACTATTCGGGCGAAGGATTTGAAAACCTTGTGTTTTCCCAAAATATCATATGAAATGTATATTTTGTCTAAAAATGAACTTTTGCTAAATCAAACCCTTCGTACATAGGTGCAAAAGAGGAACGGCACTACTTCAAAATAACACACAATGAGACTTAGAATAAACCTTTCCAAATAACACACACACACTCACACACACACACACTTTATGCATAGGAAATCAATAATATGCGGTACCGTGTTTTTTCAGGGGAGTCGGGGGGTGCCTAACACCTTCCCCCCGCTTAACCTAGCCCCAAAATTTCACGAATCTAGGGTTTCAGACCAATTTTTCGGAGTCACATATTGGATTATATTGCGAAAACTATTAAAACTCGGATGAGTTGGTACATCCATTTAAACCATACCAACTAGCGGCTCTGTCTCATTTGGTCCAATCATAAAATAATAAAATCAATCTTATCAAAATCATCGACACTTATGTCGGTACCGCTTTCCTAAAACTTCACCATTTCAATAAAATCCAAAGACCTAGCGAATGAAAAAGGGTAAAAAAAACAAACATAAACTTAGGAAAGGCGGACACTTCACGTTCGAAAAAGAAGGAATTTTTCCCTGTATCGACAGGTGGCAACTCTGCTGGGGATTAAAGAGGGCTCAAGCCTCGTTCAATCTTTTTTATTCTCATTTTGTATGTGCATCTTGTGTGAATGATCTTTGTGTGTGATAATTGTCTCAATCTTTAAGCATTTTTTGTATTAGTGTCTCGCACAATATATTAGTGCTTCGCACAATGTCATCATAATTGCATACGGTGAGAACGTGAATGTATGTGAATGTATGTTGTGTGGTACCTCCATTAGGAGGCAATCCTGTCGGTTGTTTATTACTAGACTCCTCTAGGTGTTTCCATTGTGAGGCTCAGGAAAGGCACTACTCAGATATGCTCCAATTGAAAAATGGATGTTTTTATCAAGAAAATTGCGAAGATCTGGGAAACAATGTCAAAAAACCCGTGAAAGTAACCCTAAGATAGGTCAGCCTCTGATAAACCAAACGCGCGGTGTGTCTCTTCATGCCCTATTTATTTTTTTGCATATATAAATGACAATCATTTTGAAACTGTCATCTATATATCTTTTTTATCATATGATCAAGTCGACTAACCCTTTGTTTAGCAGGAAAAGATTAAAAAATCATTAAACTGGTGCATATCTTATCATGCATCTCTGTCCACCAATATCCAGTCTAAACTAGATATCGATTTTGTTCAGATTGGTCCTAGAACTCAATTTCGAGCCAAGAAGGCCCGTTCACCATCGGTCAAGATGGCTGAAGGAAGCTCATCTGAACCCATCCCTGTATCTTAAGGGGAATTCGAGGAATTTAAGAAACAGATTGCCGAGATGACGACCTTGTTGAGAAAACAGTTCAATGTATCTCAGGAACCTAAGCATAAGCGTCAGACTGAACCCTTTGTGCAAGGAGATATGAAAATACCAAAAAAGGACGGTGATACCCAGATGTCCACACCTATCTCTCCCCTCAATGTTGAAGTATCCAAGGAGGCCCCGATCCAGAAGACGACACGAGAAATTATAGACCTCGGTGAAGATAAAGAAACTGGAGATATCAGGAAGAAGGTTAGGCAGATGGAGGACGCCATCCGGTATATGAAAGGAACAGGATCCCACGGGAGCGTGAATTATTCGGATCTGTGTATTTTCCCAAAAACGAGATACCCGGATAAGTTTCAAATCCCAGAGTTTGAGAAATACAATGGATTGGGGGATCCCTATACTCACTTAAAAGTCTACATAGGTGAACTGGGAACCTACGCCGAGGATGAAAACCTCAGAATGCAACTATTCTAGAAAAGCCTTACCGGTGAAGCCCGAACTTGATACTCTCGAATAGATAATTCCAAAGTCCGAGGTTGGGAGAATTAGGCCCATGCTTTCCTCAACCAGTATAGTTTCCAATCCCAAATGGCACCTGATCGCTACCAAGTTACCAAAGTCAAGAAACTGAGTAATGAGTCATTCAAAGAATTTGCACAGCGGTGGAGGCGAATGGCGGCCCAAGTTAACCCACTAATGGATGAAAGTGAGATGGTGACAACTTTCATTGACATACAAGAAGCCCCTTTCTATGAGAGAGTCCTCGTCGGGTTAGGAAAAATTCCTTCTCCAAAATGATCAAACATGGAGAAATGGCGGAAATGGGTTTGAAGTCTAGCAAAATTAAAGATCTCACTGCCTTGTAAGCCGTAGCAGAGCACATATAATCGGGAAACTATGCGAGAGCCCCCAAAAGAGTATCTAAAAGGAAGGAAGAAGATGTCTCTTTGAAATTACAAGGAAAATATGCCAATACGAACCCTAGTCCGCCTATCCAGAAGCAGAACTCTCATCCTATGAATTCTTAAAATCCTACAGCATTGAAGGTTGGGGAGAACAAGCGAAGAAGGATATTCACTCCTTTAGGGGACTCTTTGGAGAATATATTGGCACTATTGATCGCCCAGAAGAAGATGGTTGAGCTAGCTCCACCTTCTGATCTAAATGGAAGGCAATTTGATGCCAGCAAGAAATGCGCTTACCATTCCAACTCACCGGGGCATGATACTGAGGAATACTGGACTTTAAAACATAAGATTCAGAACTTGATTGATAATGGGGAGATTGTAGTCAAAGCGCCAGAACAGCCGAATGTCAACAACAACCCTTTGCCTCAGCATAATGCGAAATGAATCAACATGATCAGTGTAGGAGGCAGGGAAAACCACAAGTACCTGAGGAAGTTGGGGGGAAACACCCTCTGTGAATGACCCTGCAATATGGGGATACCCCAAAGAGAAGTATGAGGTGGAGTAAGACTAGGCCTCAATTAAGGCGTGAGTTGATCAGTTGACAGATCTGGTCGTATACCAACACCAGTTGACCCGAATGCTAATAGACTAAGTCCTACCAAGGCCAACCAACACTATATTCGTCCAAGATGTCCCAATCTCAAGAAGGGATCGAATTCGCTATCAAGAGCAGAACAAATGGACAGAAAAGATGGCTAGGGAAGCTAGAACTACGCACCGACGAGAATTTATAGCCAAACAAAAAGTCGCCCTCTTGGGGCAGTCCAGGGAGGAAATTATGTGCACCTTGATCGAGGAAGGAAAGATCACAGAATTTATGCCACCCCCTGATCCGCGATCAAAGTGTTTCGATCCTTTTAGGTCATGCCTCTATCATTCGAATGCCCCTGAACATGCCATTGAGGAATGTTTGGCCCTACGACACTTAATTCAGAATCTGATCGAATCAGGAGAGCTAGAACTAATGAGTAAAACTGAGATATTCTGTAAAGAAGAGATAATATACCCTCTAGGGGCAAGGAGGTTGGACGGAATGGTAGTTTTTATCCTTTGCATAGAAGGAGCATCTGGCGAACCCATAACCATAAGAGGATTATCTGGCCAGGGAAACACTACTTTGGAGATACCGGCACCAAAACCACTGATGTTGGCTCCTTGGCTGCAACTCCAAGTTTTTAGCCTAAAGAAGGTACCATGGAATTATGGAGAAGGCACAAAATTGACACCCGATTGTACAACTATCGTACCTAATGAGAATCCACTTTACCTCCTGGGGCGTTTATTGAAACCAACCACCAAGATGTTGGGGAAGATATCAACGGGAAAGATTGTAGAATTCCTTCATAAAATGCGGCACAACGAAGCAAGGAAGGTGAAGCAGTTGGAAGCAGAACCACATCAAATCTCCATTCTGGACTTAGTATTAGCTTCTGACGACTATCGTCAAATTCTAATCCAAGTATTAGAGGAGGCGGACCTGCCCAAAAACATTGATACTGAAAAATTCCAGCACCTGATCAGCCATGTATTGGGCAGTAATGTGATATCATTCACTGATGATGATATATCGGCCGAGGGAACTGGGCATCGCAGACCGTTGCACATCTTGATATGTGGTAGGAGGCGTACTAATTGATGGCGGATCATCCTTGAAAATATATCCACAGGATACTCTGGATAGGATGAAGATCAACCTAAATCGGATTCAAGAAAGCCATATAGTGGTATGAGCATTCGACGGATCAGGAAGGGATACAATCGGGGAAATTGAACTTTCTGTAGAGATTGGCGCATTCACCTTCAATATACCTTTCCAAATCCTGAAAATCATTACCGGATATAATCTGTTGCTGGGACGACCATGGATCCACATGGATGGGGCTGTTCCTTCAACTTTTCATCAGCAATTGAAATACATCATCAACGACAATCTAGTCACTATCAGTGCAAAACCTGATTATCCTATCCATAATCTGGGAGATATGCCCCTGATCGACGTGAATAAGGGTATTGAGCCCGCCAGTTTTTAAGCTTTCGAAGTAATCAATCCACGATACTACTCTGTGGGTGCGCTAACATTAACTCCCAGGATATCTCCAAAAGTGATGGCAGTTGGCCAGAAGATACTTTCCAGAGGACATCGACTAGGTCGAGGATTGGGGAGAAAGGGTCAGGGAATCAAGAACTCGATCCACATACCCACGCAGTTGGGAAGGGCTGGATTAGGATACTCTGGTGGATCCAAACATCGTAATCCTCATAAGCACATGCCAGTTAACCATCTGATTCATCTTAAGCCAGACCTCAGTGAAGCAGGATTTAAGGAGCCGTTGAAGAAGGTCCCTGCTATTATCTCAAACCTTCTGATCCCTAAAGTCAATCAAAGCGGATATAAGGAGATAAGTGTTGAAGAGACTATTAAGGATGCTGCCCGGATGACCAAAGATAAGAAATTTCTGGAAGAGATTCAGTTGCTATTTGTGAGCAGCTTTTGCCTTCCTGATGATGACTTGAAGAAATCTATAGGAGCAGACCTGTCAAGTGATCAACCCATCCTCCCGGTCCTTAACTGGGGAAGTGTGGACATCTCGAAGGAGGATCCAGGGACCTGTTCCAAATCAGTTATGGTCATCCTGGAAGACGCCGACAACTTCAACAACGCATCTATCTTAGCTATCCCCAAGGATTTAACTACCAGTAATTGGACGGTCACCCCTCAGATCTTTCAAAAAGGGTAAAACCATGAAGTGATCCGTTAACAGGGAGCTTTACCTTTATATATTTATGTCTAATTTTATTTTATCTGCAACTTGTTATTGCCTATTGTCATATCAACTGCTGAATCCTTTTGTAATTGACAACCGTTTGTATATATTTAGCAATCAAGTTTTAGTCTTAGGCTTCCAAATTTGAGTATTTCTATCCACGTCCATGACTTGCCAAATTTGAGTAATGATTACGATTTCGATATAGAATTGAACTTTGACTTGATGGGCATCGAGCAAGAGGAAGTGGATGATGATGAGGTGCCTGAGGAAATCACAGCATGGGTCGAAGATAAACCTAAACCCAACCTTGATCATACCACCACCATAAATAACGGAACCCCTGACAATCCCCAAGAGATACAGATCAGAACCAACCTTCCCTCTAACCAAGAAAAAGAACTAATCAAACTCCTAACCCAATTCAAGGATGTTTTTGCCTAGTCTCATGAAGACATGATAGGTCTATTCACCGATATAGTTGTCCATCGACTACCAATTAAAGAAGGTTTTAAACCAACTAAGCCTAAATTAAGACGGTTGAAACCAGAATGGAGCTTGAAGGTCAAAGAAGAAATTATCAAACAGTTCAAAGCGAGAATCATTATGGTATCAAAATACCCTGAGTGGTTGTCCAACGTAGTCCCAGTGCCAAAATCTTGGAGGAAGGTGCGAGTATGTGTAGATTATCGAGATCTTAACAAGGTCAGCCATAAAGATGACTTCCCAGTGCCGTTCTTCCACGTGTTAATTGATAATACGACATAGTTCAAAATGTATTCTTTCGCCGATTGCTTTGCCGGATATCATCAGATTATGGTTTTTGAGGAAGACAGGGAAAAGACCGCCTTCATTACCCCTTGGGGAACATTCTGTTATTGAAGACTAGCTTTCGGCCTTACCAATGATGGTGCTACTTATCAGAGGGCTATGATGACCTTATTTCACGATATGATACAAAAAGAGTTCGAAGTGTTTGTGGATGATATCATCATGAAGTCCAGAAAGGCTGATGACCATTGCACCCATCTTCGAAAGTTGTTTGAACGACTCTGCAAATTCGACAGCGAAGTGTGCTTTTGGTGTGAAGTCTGGTAAACTTCTGTTATTTCTTGTGAGCAACCGGGGTATTGAGTTGGATCCTTCCAAGATCAAAGCCATCACGGAGATGCCCGAACCAAAGACCGAAAAAGAAATCCGAGGCTTCCTAGGAAGAATAAACTTCATCAGTCGGTTCATATCGTAGTTGACATCAACCTGTGAACCTATTTTCAAATTATTAAGAAAGAACTCTTCGATAAAATGGAATGAAGACTGTCGAAAAGCTTTCCGTACCATCTAGAAGAAGTTGATTGAAGCACCTGTATTGGTACCCCCAAGGGATGGAATTCCGTTATTCATGTATATCTCAGTCAATTCCAACGCTATGGGTTGCTTACTGGGGAAAAATGATGATATGGAGAAAGAATGATAGTAGTATGCATACAAGTCAATCATGTATAATGATAAAGCATATATTTTGGAGACGATCTTATTTATTTATTAATAAAAGTATTAACTTATTAAAGGTATTTAATTATCTATATGATGCAGATTTTATAATATGTAAATAACCTATAGTTTTAAGCAATGCTTTTAAAATAATGATGATGATCATGCTAATGAGATCTAAATTCTTAAAAAGCTTAAAACTAAAATAGTTCCCAATCGTTGGATTACTAAAAGGCATTACTAGAAATTCGACATATAGCGACGACCTATAGCGACAGTCAACACAGAACCGTCGCTATAAGGTATCTATAGCAACGGTCATGGGGTGACCGTCAATACATGCCTCTACAGATAGTCTGCTCCGAGGTCATCGTTTGGCCGTCGTTATAGAGGCTCTTTTAGACAAAACCCTCCGATTCTTTCCCCCAAATTATTTTAGTATAATTTCCCCCCCAAATCTTCGCCTCTCCTGTCGTTTCTCTCCTAACATTTTCTCTCTTGTTGCTCTTCCTCTGTCGCTCGTTCTCCTCTCTAACCCAAATCATGTGCCCCTCGTTACTCGATAAGCCACTCGTCATCTTCTACTCGGATTGGGCGCATTTTTTCCTTTCTATTTCTTGTTGCCCTTCTAAATTGATTATTGCTGGGATTTTGATGTGATTAGGGTTGACCTTGCCAAATTTTAGGTATGATGATGTGTTATTAAACTCAAAATATACTACTACTATCTACTTTCCTCTTTAATTTGTAATTCATCTCCCTATATATTCGCATTGGCATTCGCATTCTCAGAATAAATTTTTAAAAAGAAAATTTGTGATTAACTCTCGTTTCAGATAGAATTTCAAGGTAATGAATCCTCTGTCATTTGTTTTTCGATTGCCTCTGCTGAATTAATTTTGCTTTATAATCTTTTGCCGAATTTATTGAAAACAAATTGGTGAAACCCTAGTTTCTGTTATACTAGACGGTAGAGCTGCAGAAATGTAGTTGTCTGCTATTTTTTGTTTGTTTCTTTTGGCTTCATAATGATCGCTTTATGTTAAATTTAATTTTGCATTTTTTCAGATAAGATTACACATATTTGTAGGTGTTATCATAATAAGTACCTCTTAAGCATTCAAGTTGGGATTTTGTTTCTTACTCTTATTTTGAGAAGCTTTGGGAATCAGTTAAGTGTGATTAAAAATTCAACTTTAGCCTTACTTGTAAGAAGAGCAAATATATTCGCTAATTAAATACTGTTGTTTGCTTTAGTTAGAGTTGGTGTTGGATCTATGGTATGATTTGTTTAATTGTCTCATTATTAGTTTTTGGATAATGCTAAGGGTATAACAGAAAAAAGAAAAAATTGAGATTTTTAGCATTACCCTTAGTTTTTAGTATGTATCCAATATATCCACAACACTTTTTGTTTAACTAAATAAAATAACTTCAATTTCCCAGCTTAAAGAACTCAAGGCTACGGACACTAATTAATCAGAGGTACATTAAGGGAAATATTATTTAATCTTACTATCATGTATAATGTGAACTTGTTTTGAACCTGTTTTACAATCTTATGGAAATTATATTTACTATTTCAAGCTTGGTCGATTACATTTATTGTCTAATATTTTCGTATTTTATTTTATTGAAGGTTGTATTATGTACTCTTGCTTTCACTGCATTTGAGCTTCCACCTAATGGATGTTGTCACATTATTTTCCCTATGTTCTGATATAAACATAGGGAAAATTTAATATACAAATTATAGAGAATCAATGATCATTAACAGGTTTGAGCTGGTGGGAAGCCACTCTGTGCAAATAATGCCAAAATTAGGCTGATTCCCTGTCCATTCCTAATTAACAGGGACAAGCACTGGGTATAATAGGTTGATACGCAGTCCATACTTTCACTACAAGATGTGCCTTTACTGCTTCTCTATTCTAGTACTTGTACTTCATTTAAGTCACCAGTATGTTTTTAGAAGAATAATTTATTGTCTAGATTTTCTCATTATTTATTTATCATTTTTTATACTTGCAGCCAAATATGCAGTCCAAACCACAAAAGGAAGGATCAGAATCTGAGCAATTTTGGGAATTGTTAGGTTGAAAATCTGAATACCCCAGCCAGAAGGTTGGAAGGGATGTTGAAAGTGATCCTCATTTATTCTCGTGCTTCATCTCAAATATGCACAGGTCACTTGATGGAGAAGATTGAATCAGAAAATTTGCTTCACAAAGCTTTCAGCGTATTCCTGTTTAACTCTAAATATGAGTTGCTCCTTCAGGTATTTGTTACAGTTTATGGGTTGAAAATCAATGTATAGGGTGGCATAATATATATCTGCTATATTCTTTATGTTGTCATCTATCCAGAAACAGAATGCTGAGTGGGAATACCATATGAAAGTTGGTGTCTTGTAAATTAGATTGTGATTTGTTGGTCTTCCTTCTCATTCTGGAAATAGTAATAGATTTATTATTTATTTATTTATTTCTGGTTAAAGGTTGTCTAACATTAAAATAATTACCATAGAGCCATTAATGTGGTCTCTAGAGATCCCACACTTACAACTGATGTGGCATAGATGTAGTCTAAAATCTTCAAAACCATTTACTGTTAAAAGAAAAAACTTTGTTCTGAAAGAAGTATAAAAATATACAGGACAGGCAAAGACTTACCTATGGGAGAAAATGCTGTCATGACAGATTAGCGTTTGAATCCGTTGCTCAAGTGATTTTATTAAAAGGATGGCCGGTCGTCTTGTTGAAACACAATTCAATAATGTAATTTATGGAAATGATACATTGTTTAGCACTCTGGTTATCATGCAGAACTTTAATATAGCACCTAGTTTTACTGAAATGTAATAAAGGTCTTCAAAATGTGGATTAGAGTTCGGATCAATGCAGTGGAGGCACAAGAAGGGTTTAAACGTACACAGATATAGTATAGCAGTAGGAGGCCGAGGAGATGAGCCTAAAAAAAGACGATCATTTTCAAATAATATAAATCTCAAGTAATATGTTGTGCTACATAGCTTGGTATATAACATTGATCTAGGGGGTCTAGGTTGAGTATCGAATAGATGGACATGAAGGAGAGGGTAGTAGAGAACACTAGGAAAAAGTATATGAAAATGAGCATCAAAGGTATAGTTAAGTTTATTTACACAATGAAATTGAAGGAGTACATGATTGGTGGAGTCTGTTAAAAAGCCTCCTTTTCCTCTTCTTATGACTTTCACAAATTGAAAAAATAAATTAAAGAATCATTATTACTGATTCCCTTTGGAAATAGAGTGATTATGGTATGGTAGGAGCATAGGAGGTGACAAGTTGGAGTTGGATATTAAAGATTCTACAAAATGCATAAATTGAATTAGAGTTTGGAGGCTTAGGATTGTTTACTACATCTCTATAGAAGTAAATCATACATCTGAGAGGGTAATCTCTTGAACTTTGAGGATATTCTATTGAAAATGGTTTTATATTTTCCTTCCAACTGTCAGCTTGTATTAACTGTGAACAATTAGTATTCTGCTCATGTATGATTCCACTTATTGTCTTTGAATGTTGATTAGAAAGTTTTCAGATGAATCCCATTTTAATTTTGATAATCTGTTAAATATGCAGCAACGATCTGCAACCAAGGTGACATTTTCCCTTTGGTGTGGACAAACACTTGTTGCAGCCATCCACTGTACCGACAATCCGAGCTTATAGAGGAGAATGCTCTAGGTATCATTTATATATAGTCCCCTTTATTTTATGCTTTGAGACTCTTTCATCTCAGTGATTTAACTTCTAATTCACCTTTTGCATATAATTCCTAACCAGGGGCGAGGAATGCTGCACAGAGGAAGCTTTTGGATGAACTGGGTATTCCTGCTAAAGATGTTACAGTTGATCAGTTCATGCCCTTGGGTCGCATGCTATACAAGGCACCGTCTGATAGGAAGTGGGGAGAGCATGAACGTAACAATCTTTACCTCATCATTTTCAACTTGGCTTATTTTTCATGCTGTTTAATGTTCTGAATTTGTGCCCTGATACATCTTACACTACCTCACAAAAATCCATATAACCTATAATTCACTGTTGTCTTCTGTACACTCGACTTCTGCAGTCCACCTTAGAGTTTTTCTACCTGCTATATTAGGAACTTGGTTCTCAAGTTGCCTTTAATAATTCCACATTTCACAGATTACTCTCATGGAAGTTCCACGAGATTCTCATGAAAGTAACAAGTATATATTGAATTTATCAAAATCTATAAACTTATATTTACTAACCTTTCTCCGTTTTCCAGTTGATTACCTGCTCTTCATTGTTCGGGATGTTAATGTAGATCCCAACCCTGACGAAGTGGCTGACATTAAATATGTGAACCAAGATCAGTTAAAAGAGTTGCTGAGAAAAGCTGATGCTTGTGAAGAGGGTTTGAAGCTGTCCCCTTGGTTCAGACTAGTTGATAATTTCTTGTTTAAGTGGTGGGACCATGTCGAGAAAGGTACCCTTAAGGATGCTGCTGATATGAAAACTATTCACAAATTGACATGAGAACAGCCTTCTTGATTTGTACTTCAGACCTAACAAATATGCTGCCCTGCATTCTAGAAGTCTAGGATTTTACTTCTAAAATAGCTCATTGTCGCGGTAAAATTTGAGCTTGAAGATTTTCATCTGTTTGAGACTTGTATTCTTAGTTTGGATTTGTGGCTAAGATTTTAATAAAAAGCTTATGTTTGGCTAGTGGTTGTAAATGTGCTCATCGTTTGTCATTTATTTGACATAGTGGATCAATACTTCATGTTATCATAATTAAGTTAGTAGGAAGTTTGCTCTTTGCTAAAGATATTAAACGTACGACTAGTGTGATATCTACACTTCTTTAGAGCTATTGATATATATATATATATATATATATATATATATATATATATATATTTTATATTGTATTATGTTTGTTCAATAAACATTTGCAGCACTATTTAATTTTTTTTTAACTCTAAAAAGGCTATAGCAAGAGTCGGCGACCGTTGCTATAGCACACATACATTGGCGCCAAAAAATCATATAGCGACGGTCGAGACCATCGCTATTGATATGTATTGGTCGTTGGTAAAAACCTTCAAACGCGTTATTGGGTTATTTTTTAGCTACGGTCCGACCGTCGGTATAGATATATAAGACCGTCACTATAGGTTTTAGCGACGACAGCTAAGGCGAGGGTCAGCGACCGTTGCTATATATAGCCTATAGCGACGGTCTTTTACCCTATAGTGAGGGTCGGCGACCGTCGCTATAGGTCGCTTTTCTAGTAGTGAGGAATTAGTAAATTCAGATAGATTGATTCATATGTTGCTTGCTCATTGGATGAGGATGATTGTTGCGCCGTTTATGTGTTAACAAAAACTTACACAAAACACGTGCAAGTATACACGGTCGACAAGTAATAATTCGATAAGTCGAGATCGTTCCCACGGAGAAAGGAGTCAGACTTACACTATCATGCAACAGTCCTATGGTTATCTTTGTCTACTCAAACGGTTGTCACAGTGTTCTTTAATTAACTATATTGAATTTAAACTAGACTTAACTAATCAATATGTAAGGGGTTCAAATTAGAGGAATATGGGATCCTAACTTCATCTATTGCTTCATCTAGGTTAACAACACCTCATGTCAAGTATGAATAATCACATAGGAATACTAGCCAGGAACACGAATGCGAGACAGGGCTATTTTTCAATACACCAAGTCCATATCATATAATATCCACAATTAAGATAGAAATCATATGAACATCGATAAAGCCTAAATTACTATATTTCTATGCAATTTACAAGCTAAACCGATTTAAGTGCAAGCCCCCATTAGACTACATATGGCAATACGATATATTTCTATCCGGATAGCGAATCACAAAACTCATCCAATGCAAGTTTCACAAACATATGCTAGCATGGAAAAATCTAAGTTTAGACTTCATTTTTCAAGTCCATATAAACTATTAGAGTAGATGTTGATCAGACATCTAAACACACAAAGCAACCATGCTAGGCAAACCATACATTTTCATCCATACATATCAAAGAGGCATAAACCCTAGATTTAGCAAATAGAATCCATTAGAATCCGATAATGGAAGTTAGTTCATCCCTGAACTACCCATCATTATGGGATTTAAACTAAGCATTTCAACAACTAAGTAAGAGAGAGAAAAAAGAGAATGGAAATGCAAATCTTGATGGTTTTCTTCCAACAGAATGCTTCAAGCTTGGGTTTAGACCACAAATAAGCTATTCAATGAACCCAAGAAAAGAAATCTACTTAGAACTAGAAGGGAAGAAGAGTGAAGCTCTCCAACTCTCTAGCTCTCTACAAACCCTAGAAAAGCAAGAACAAGCTTGAAAGTAAAAATGAAATCTACTAAGTCTAAGTCCTCCTTTTTTCGTTCAAGGCAAATACAAGCCTTATATTCATTACATTCAGCCGAGCAAACAAGTGAAAAGTCAACGATTTTGGACCAGCGTGGCCTCACTATGCTTCTCTGGCGTGGGCGCGCCAATGCCCAAAAAATGCCTCTCTGGTCTGCCAACCGACGCGGGCGCGCCGATTTCCTATGTATTTTGGGCGCGGCCGTGCGTGTTACTTTCTGCTGCAGCTTGAATTTCTGGCTTGCTTTTTTGTGCAATCTTTTGCCCTTTTCTCTTATGCTTCTTTTTCCTTCATTTGCTCTGCATTAAGGTCATCATCACATGCCCATGCCCCATACCATCTTCATTCCAAGCCACTTAGTGCCATCCTACCTGCCTTGTTGCCAAGCCCATGCCACCTTGCCTCTTTTCCTGCCATTCCATGCCGTTATAGTGTCATTCTATGCCAAAAGAGCGTCCTGCCTATAACATGCAAAACAAATCTAAAATGCATTAAAAGACACTAAAGTGCTTGAGTTTAAGCCATAATCAAAGTCAGTTAGCGTCCAATAAGTAGGTATAAAACCTACTTATCAAATACCCCCAAACTTGAACTATTGCTTGCCCTCAAGCAAAAACACAAATGCAACTACATGATATGCAACTAACTACATGAAAATGAATCCCACAGTCTCAGCCATACTATGAACTCCAATCAGAAGTGCCTCAGAGGGATAACAAGAACAATGAACAATGTATCGGCTCAAGCTACAGTTATATAGACATACAATCTGTAAATTACAACCTGCTACTCAGATGTAGTGTGTGTGTGACGCCATAAACAAGCTTGACATAGGCAAAGATTCCACATGCTATACTTCTAAGGAAGGAAAATTTGAGGTTTTAAATCAAGAATTTTTCATTCATATCAAACAATGACCAAACTAACACATAGATACAAGCTGAAGTGCAACAAGGGCTTATTAAGCTATTAGTCACCTGACTGTCCAATGCTAGGCCTCCTTAGGCTTTTCAATGATACCCATTTAACGAGCTTTTGACCAACGATTCCCAAACCATAAAGGCCTTAGGGCGCTGGGTGTAGAGACAATCCCCTAGGGCGTACTTACTCGAGTATCAAAGGCCACGAGACTTCGCTAGCCAAGGTGTTTATTATATTTTTGCATTCTTTTTCTCAATTTATTTTCTTTTCTTTTTCTTTTGCTTTTTAAAGGAGAGTGCGTCTTACGCTCCATCTCTCCAATTAGCATACATACCCAAAGTTATTCTCAAACTTGTATTCCAGTGTTGTTAAGGTCCTTATTGCTTTTATTACACAATTCAATGAATTAAAAACAAAATTTTTCCACTTAAAAGACATGCATGCACTAATCTAGCCAACAAGCAACAAAAGACACACTGTGCTATCCGGTGACATCAAAGTAACAGGTTTATATTACATCATGTATAAAAATATGACTGGGCTTAAGCAACTAACATAGTTCAAAAATCTAGCATAACTCAATGTCATCATCGGCCGGACTGGAATTCAACAGGCTAAACAAACGGGATTATGCAATGCAATGCAGTTAAACACAACTAAATAAACAAAATAAAATACAACTGAAAAAAATTTATGCAAAATTTTAAACTAATAAACTAGGATGCTAAAACAAATTAAAATGCAGCTACTATATACAACCTAACATGTAACAAAAACTACATGAAATAAACTACATGCAAGTACTATGCAATTAACTCAATGCAATTAAACTAGATGCAGAAATTTAAACTAACATGCAACTACTATATACTAACACCCAATACCCCCAAACTTAACATATTCAATGTCCCCATTGAAGGTAAAAGGCCAAGAAACTCCCCTACTGCTCGGCATGGCCACCCTTCTCGGGTGGTGTATCTGGCGGTGGATATGGCAAGTTGGACGCGAACACAAGCCACTCCAGCATTGTGCCCTGCTGTGCAAAGGCCTCAACAAGTGCACGTGTCAAACCATCAGCAAACACAGCAAAACTCTCATGTAGGGAGTCTATCTTTTATTCAACACGACGAATCTGGCGACCATGTATGTCACCGACTGGAGGAGGGGCTGCTGCCTCGGCTGGCTGTGGCTGCAGTGGTGGAACAGGTGGAGGAGCTGTCACAATGAAACCTTTCCCTCTCGGGTCCGCTGTGCCTCCAGCCCAATCCACGAAATGCTTGATCGTGCTGTGATTGACGTCCCCACTTGGCATCTGAACCTGCTCATCATCCCAATAGATGCCTGCCTCAGAACAAAGATGGACCACCACGGATGCGTGTGGAATGGACCCTGTGGTGTTGCCCCTCATGAAACGAAGCATGTTTTGGTGAAGCAAATGGCCGACATTGATGTACTTTCCAATGATAATCCCCCATAGTGTGATGGCCCTCTCGACTGTGACCTCGTGCTGGTGCGTAGATGGCATCAAATTGGCACTGAGGAACAGATTTCATGCTTTAGCGTATCGGTTCAGACCGGAGGCGAGAAATGTGGTATACTCATCAGTGGTATCTTTTTTTTATCTTCCACACGGTGCCTGGTGCACACAACTTACGAAGCAACTGGTCCAAATTAGTTTCAAATCGCTCAGCCTCGACCCAGTTTACTTGGCCAACGGGGGGTTGGGGCACGTTCAAAATTTCACGAATCGTAGCCGGGCGATAATCCATAGTTTTGCCCCTAACAAATGAAAATCCATTCTGCGTAACTTTGGCATTCGCATAGAACTCCCGGACAATAGCCAAATGGATCGGTGGTGGTGTAGCACAGACTCCCCGCCACCCCATATCATGAATCATAGCAAGCAACTGTCCTTCCTCCTTTGCAGGTTTAAAACCCCTCTCTTTCAACATAGACTTGTCCGCGATATGGTAGTACTCAACTTGGGCCTCCAGATTGACGAATTTGGTCAAATCAACAGTGATGTCGTCGTTAGAGGCATTGTGAGCTGGCGATACGGAAGAGGAAATGGCAGATCGTGATCTCTTTGGACCCATTGATGATTTTCAGAAATTGGTTAAAAGCCTTGATTTTGATTGTTGCAGAACACTCCCCAAACTAGTATGTTTTCCACTGATTTCACAAACCCTAATTGCCTAATTGGAAGAATAAACCCTTAACTGATTCTCTGTCAAGTATAATGAGCAAACCCTCTATTTATCAAAATTTTCCCCAAACATGCGATCTGAAACCCTCTGCAACTGTTGGATGAACAGTCTCAATTTTACTTGTTGGAACGTGATAGCAGGGAGATGGGGGTTAGGGCTTGAGTGGTGAAGAGATGGAGAGGCTGAGTATGTTAATGGATTTATGGCTAGGATTTGATGAGATATAGGATTGGTAGAGGAGGAGGCTAGGGATCGATACTTGTGAATTGGAGAGGAGGGATCGATCACTTGAGATAGAGAATAGAAGGGCTGAAACGGTTTTAAAAGAAATTAAAAGGGGCGTCTGCCTGGGACCGGGCACGGGCGCGCCGGCTTAGGCTTGGTGTGCCGCGCGGGTCAGGGCTATCATCTGGATTGACTGAACATTGGCGCGGTCGCGCCGGTAGATAGCCTGAGGTTGGCGCGGGTGCACCAGCTCTGAACTTGGTCCAAAATTATTCTTCTTCTATTCTTTTCTGTAGCAACTAAGTGAAGGCAAAAGAAGCAACTTTTCACACCTATCTTACCTGCACATAAAGCAAACCAAAATCATGTAAAGCTTGATTCCATAATTAAAAACATACGTATGTAAGATGTATAAGCTGTTAAATCATTAGCAATGCTATATACTTGCATCTTTTCGATGTGATTCCCAAAAAGTTTCCTGTGCCTATATGCAATATGCAATGATGTCAAATATATGTTAAATGAGCTTCCAGCTCCAAAAAAATCTGTTCAACTATGCCTAAGTGCAAAAAATATAGGCAATGTACGTTTAAATCCCATGAATATATACAAAGAGCATCCACCTCTCCAAAATGCATGCTATATGCCTAATGTTCAAAAATGTAGGCGATGAGCATTCTAACACTGCGATGTTCAAAAATAGCCAACTTTTTCAAAATAATTAGAATTAAACGGGGGAAGGGAAATGTAGAGATTAGTAGCCAGAATTAAACATGGGAGAGAAATATATAGAACTGCGATGCAATAATTAAACTTAAGGGAGCGATAGAGATGATGGGGTGCCTCCCATCGAGCGCTTATTTACAGTCCATAAGCTAGACTCTATCTGATTCGGTCAAGTTATCGAAAGGATTGAGGCGACCTTCTGTCTGTCAACCTCACCACCATAGTAATGCTTCAGCCGCTATCCATTAACTTTGAAAGGGTTATCTGGGTCCTTATCGAAAATTTCTATTGCACCGTGTGGATATACAGTCTTTACAGTGAAAGGCCCTGACCATCTTGACTTGAGCTTTCCTGGGTCTAAGTTTGGAATTGAATAACAACATTGCTTGCCCTGGCTCGAAGGTCCTTTTCATAATCTTGCGATCATGCCACCTTTTCACCTTTTCTTTGTACAATTTAGAATTTTCATAGGCCTGCAATCGAAATTCGTCCAACTCATTGAGTTGGAGAAGGCGTTTCTCCCCTGCAGTCTTTAAGTCAAAATTCAGCTTATGGATTGCCCAATAGGCTTTATGTTCAAGCTCCATGGGAAGGTGACAAGCCTTTCCATACACAAGCTGAAATGGCGACATACCCAGCGGTGTTTTGTAGGCAATCCTGTAAGCCCATACTGCATCATCCAGCTTCAGCGACCAATCTTTCCTCGTGGGGTTCACAATCTTTTCCAGTATTCCGTTCACCTCACGATTTGACACTTCTTCTTGGCCATTGGTTTGGGGGTGATAAGCTGTAGCTATTAGATGATTCACCCTATAGTTAGCCAACAAAGATGTAAACTGGCGATTGCAAAAATGGTTACCTTCATCGCTAATGATCGCTCTGGGGGTCCCGAACCTTGTGAAAAATCTTTTTTGGTGAAACCTCAGAACCACCTTAGCATCATTCATCGGTAGAGCTGCTACTTCCACCCATTTAGACACGTAATCGACTGCCAGAAGGATGTACGAGTTCCCACATGATGAAACGAAAGGCCCCATAAAGTCTATCCCCCAGACATCGAAGATCTCCACCTCGAGGATTGTATTCAAGGGCATTTCATTTCTTTTCGATATATTTCCTACCCTCTGACATCTATCACATCTTTGAACAAAGCTGTAAGCATCCTTGAAGATAGTCGACCAAAAAAAACCTGCTTCTAAAACCTTGGTCGCTGTCCTTTCACCCCCATAATGAACTTCATATACTGATGCATGGCAATCCTACAGTATACTCTCCGTCTCGCTATATAGAATGCACCTTCTAATCATTTGATCCGCACACTACTTGAACAAGTACGGTTCATCCCACATAAACCATTTCACATCGTGTAGAAACTTCTTTTTTTGATGCCTAGTCAAGTCAGAAGGGATGATATTGCTTACTAGGAAGTTTGTATAATCTGCGAACCATGGCACTTTGCCTTTCACCACAAAAAATTGCTCATTTGGGAAGGACTCATTGATCATAACTTTGTCATTTGCATCCCTTCCTGGATTCTCTAATCGTGACAAGTAGTCAGCCACTTGGTTCTCAGTCCCTTTTCTGTCCTTGATCTCTAAGTCAAATTCTTGCAACAGAAGTATCCACCTGATCAGACGGGGCTTGGCATCTTTCTTTGCTATCAAATATCGGATTGCTGCATGGTCGGTGTACACAATCACTCTAGTCCTAATCAAATAAGCACAAAACTTGTCAAATGCGTACACCATCGCGAAGAGCTCTTTTTCTGTAGTAGTGTAGTTCAATTATGCATCAATAAGGGTCTTGCTAGCATAGTATATAACATGAAAGACCTTGTCCCTTCGCTAGCCCAATACAGCTCCCACAACAAAATTGCTTGCATCACACATCAACTCAAAAGGAAGGTCCCAATTCGGAGCTGTGATCACTGGTGCCGTAGTTAACTTCTTCTTTAAGTGCTCAAATGCAGTCAGGCATTCCACATTAAATTGGAACTGGACATCTTTTTCTAACAAACTGCAAAGTGGCTTTGTAATCTTCGAGAAGTCCTTTATAAACTGACGATAGAAGCCTGCATGTCCCAAAAAACTACGAACACCTTTTACAAAAATAGGCGGCGACAAGTTCTCAATAGTTTCCAATTTAGCCCTGTCCACCTCTAATCCTTTCTTTAATACCTTATGTCCCAAAATGATACCTTCTTGTACCATGAAATGGCACTTCTCCCAATTCAGAACTAGATTCGTCTCAACACACCGTTTTAGCACCATTACCAAATTCTCCAAACACAGGTCAAAGGAGTCTCCAAAAATAGAAAAATCGTCCATGAAGACTTCAACATTGTGCTCAACCATATCAGAGAAAATAGCCCTCATACACCTCTGAAAGGTAGCCGGGGCATTGCACAACCCAAAAGACATCCTTCTGAACGCAAATATACCGTACGAAAAAGTAAAGGTAGTCTTTTCTTGGTCTTCCAGGGCTATCACTATTTGATTGTATCCTGAGTACCCATCCAGAAGGCAGTAGTATTCACGACCGGCCAGCCTGTCCAACATCTGATCAATGAACGGGAGAGGAAAATGATCTTTCCTTATAGCCTTATTTAGTCTGCGGTAGTCCATGCAAACTCTCCACCCCGTTACTATTCTGGTAGGTATTAACTCGTTATTTTCATTGGATACCATAGTCATGCCCCCTTTCTTCGGCACGGACTGCACCGGGCTCACCCAAGAGCTGTCTGATATCGGATAGATAATTCCTGCATCTAACCACTTTAATATCTCTTTCTTAACCACTTCCTTCATAATAGGATTCAGTCTTCGCTGTTGCTCCACTGATGGTTTACTATCATCTTCCAGCAGGATTTTATGCATACAAAATGCTGGGCTGATCCCCTTTATGTCTGCTATGGTCCATCCAATTGCCGATTTAAACTCTCTTAGTACTCGTAGCAGTTTTTCTTCCTAGAAAGATGTTAGTGCAGCAGAAATAATAACAGGCAAATTTAAAGATTCACTTAAAAATGCATACCTTAAATGATCGGGAAGAGGTTTAAGTTCAATATCTGGAGGCATCTCAAGAGAATGCTTGAGTCATTTTGATGTCTCCCTAGAAAGCTTTAGTGGCTCGATAGGAATCTTAAACCTTTGCATCTGTGGTGCTGTGTCAAGAATTTGCACATATTCTACAACCTAAGTATCTTCCA
Source organism: Panax stipuleanatus (assembly GCA_020205555.1). Classification (NCBI taxonomy): domain Eukaryota; kingdom Viridiplantae; phylum Streptophyta; class Magnoliopsida; order Apiales; family Araliaceae; genus Panax; species Panax stipuleanatus. The sequence goes on from CM035119.1 coordinate 57,768,600, forward strand.
TCTCTGAATCTCCCAATATAGCACTCTCCAATGGCTCAATATCAACCAGAATTTGAACTTCTTCATTCAACACTCTGTCTACTAAATCAATCCGGAAGCACTCTTTCTCGTCGATGGGAAACTTCATAGCTTTAAAAACATTGAAGGTGACTTCTTGATCATGCACTTTCATTGTCAACTCTCCTTTCTGGACGTCTATAAGAGTTCGCCCTGTAGCCAGAAAATGTCTCCCAAGGATGATTGGTATATTTCTATCCTCTTCATAATCTAGAATGATAAAGTCAGTTGGGAAGATACATTTATCAACTTTCACCAAAACATATTCAACAATACCCCTTGGATAAGTGACGGATCTGTCAGCGAGCTGTAGCGATATATTTATCGGCTTTAGAGCAGGCAATCCCAATTGATTGAATACTGACAAAGGCATCAAATTTATGCTCGCCCCTAAGTCACAGAGGCATTTGTTGAAAGACAACTTTCTAATGAAGCATGGCATTGTGAAACTGCCCGGGTCCTTAAGCTTTGGAGGTAGTTTACGTTGTAACACTGCACTGCACTTTTCTGTTAAGGCCACTGCCTCAAAGTCCTCTAATCATTTCTTCCTTGATAAAATACCCTTCATAAACTTCGCGTAACTTGGCATTTGTTCTAATGCCTCTGCGAATGGTATATTTATCTACAGTTTCATAAATACTTCCAAAAACTTAGCAAACTGTCTATCTTCTCTTTGCTTGTGTAATCTCTGTGGGTAAGGAACAGGAGGGTAGACAATTTGTGATGGAACCTTAGGTTTCTCCGTGGTTACCTCTTTTTCAGCTTCAACTTCATTCCCCGCATCATTCCCATCAAGTAAAACTGTCTTAGAATTTTATGCATCTTGGCGCGCCCGCGCCAGGTTTTGGTCTTCTGGGGCTCAGCCGCGCCAGCCTCCAAGTCTGAAGTTTGCTTCCCAGACCTTAAGGTGATAGCTTGGCATTGCTTTTTGCCATCCCTTTTCCCTGGATTCGCCTCCGTGTTACTAGGAAGAGTCCCTTGTGGTCGATTGAGAACTGTATTGGCAATTTGACCAATTTGAGTCTCCAATGTTTTGAGATATATAGCTTGGTTTTTCACTATCAACTTAAGTTCATCTATTTCAACTCTCTCCTCAGACTGTTGGCTAGGAGTTGGGTTGTGTTGATGTTGAGGTTGATAAAATCCTGGAGGGTGTGATTGTCTTGGGGAATACTGATGTTGGGGCTGAGTCTTGGGTTGGTAGGGCTGATATTGGGAATGTTGTTGTTGGACAATTTGGTATTGTGGTTGTGGTTGAGCAGATTGGTATTGATTTCATTGTTGTGGTGTATGGTATTGAGTTTGAGATGTTTGAGGTTGGGATGATTGAGTGTTTTGGTATGGTTGGGGCTGTTGAGCATTCTGATTATTACTCCAACTGAAGTTTGGATGGTTCCTGTTGTTGGGGTGGTAGGAGTTTGGGAATTGATTCTGTGGCTTTTGGTAGTTGCTAACAAAATGGACCGACTCAGTAGTGATGGCGCACTGGTCGGTCGAGTGTGCTCCGGCACACAACTAACATATGAATGCAACCTGTTGAACTCTATTCTCATCCATAGAATCTATTTTCTTGTTCATTGCTGCCAATTGGGCTGACAATGATGTGATTGCATCGACGTCCAATACTCCTGCCACTTTCGACTGAACCATTCTCGCTGTTGGATTTTGATACTCATTAGTAGCCATGGTTTCAAAAAGCTCAAAAGCTTTTGGGAAGTCTTTAGTATAGAGAGCTCCTCCCGATGCGACGTCAATAATTGGCCTTGATTGCCACCCCAAACCATTGTAGAAAGAGTTTATCACCATCCAATCCAGCATTCCATGGTGCGGGCACTTCCTGAGCATTTCTTTATAGCATTCCCATGCTTCATACAACGTTTCCCGTGGTAGCTGTGCAAATTGACTCAGGTCTCTCCTCATGGCAGCAGTCTTAGCCATAGGGAAAAACTTGGTTAGAAATTTTTGAGCACAGTCTTCCCATGTAGTGATTGATCCTGAGGGCAATGAGTGCAACCAGCTCTTTGCCTTATCCCTCAAGGTGAAAGGGAATAATCTAAGTTTCACCGCCTCATCTGTAACGTTGTTGAACTTAAATGTGTCGTATATCTCTAAGAAACTCATGATATGCTCATTTGGATCTTCATTAGGTGTACCCCCAAACTGGAGATTGTTTTGAATCATCTGTAGTGTCCCTGGCTTTATCTCGAAAGTATTTGCAGCAATTGCTAGCCGCACAATACTGGATTGCAGATCGGTGATTTTCAGCATGGAGTAGTCCTGTAAGACCCTATTATTGGCCCTCTGCTCTTCAGCCATTTGATGAGGTGGTTCAGGTTCCTCTTGTGGATTGGTGTTTCGAATATTTTCTCTCCACGCTCTCTCGTTTATGTTCTCTTGTCGAGGCACTAACTCAGGATTTGAGGCTCGCGTGTGCATAAACTATCCACAAGTACCTAAAACACAAATAAAAATAAAGTTAGAAATGAGATAAGAAGAGATTTATTTAAGTCAACCAAATCTAACGAAAACTGATGTTGATAGTATTAAGCTAAAATCGTTTTCCCCGGCAACGGCGCCAAAAACTTGTTGCGCCGTTTAAGTGTTAACAAAAACGGACACAAAACACGTGCAAATATACACGGTCGATAAGTAATAATTCGATAAGTCAGATCGTTCCCACGGAGAAAGGAGTCAGACTTACACTATCATGCAACAGTCCTATGGTTATCTTTGTCTGCTCAAACGGTTGTCACGTTGTTCTTTAATTAACTATATTGAATTTAAACTAGACTTAACTAATTAATATGCAAGGGGTTCAAATTAGAGGAATATGGGATCCTAACTTCATCTATTTCTTCATCTAGGTTAGCAACACCTCATGTTAAGTATGAATAATCACATAGGAATGCTAGCCAAGAACACAAATGCGAGACAGGGCTATTTTTTAATACACCAAATCCATATCATATAATATTCACAATTAAGATAGAAATCATATGAACATCGATAAAGCCTAAATTACTATATTTCTATGCAATTTACAAGCTATACCGATTAAAGTGCAAGCCCCCATTAGACTACGTATGGTAATACGATATATTTCTATCCGGATAGCGAATCACAAAACTCATCCAATGCAAGTTTCACAAACATATGCTAGCATGGAAAAATCTAAGTTTACACTTCATTTTTCAAGTCCATATAAACTATTAGAGTAGATGTTGATCAGACATCTAAACATACAAAGCAACCATGCTAGGCAAACCATACATTTTCATCCATACATATCAAAAAGGCATAAACCCTAGATTTAGCAAATAGAATCTATTAGAATCCCATAATGGAAGTTAGGTCATCCCTGAACTACCCACCATTACGGGATTTAAACCAAGCATTTCAACAACTAAGTAAGAGAGAGAGAAAAGAGAATGAAAATGCAAATCTTGATGGTTTTCTTCCAATAGAATGCTTCAAGCTTGAGTTTAGACCACAAATAAGCTCTTCAATGAACCCAAGAAAAGAAATCTACTTAGAACTAGAAGGGAAGAAGAGTGAAGCTCTCCAACTCTCTAGCTCTCTACAAACCCTAGAAAAGCAAGAACAAGCTTGAAAGTAAAAATGAAATCTACTAAGTCTAAGTCCTTTTTTTTTTTCGTTCAAGGTAAATACAAGCCTTATATTCATTACATTTTGCCGAGCAAATAAATGAAAAGTCAACGATTTTGGACCAGCGCGACCGAGCATCTTCACTATGCTTCTCTAGCGAGGGCGCGCCAATGCCCAGAAAATGCCTCTCTGGTCTGCCAAACGGTGCGGGCGCGCCGGTTTCCTATGTATTCTAGGAGCTGCCGCGCGTGCCACTTTCTGCTGCAGCTTGAATTTCTGGCTTGCTTTCTTGTGCAATCTTTTGCCCTTTTCTCTTATGCTTCTTTTTCCTTCATTTGCTCTGCATTAAGGTCATCATCACATGCCCATGCCCCATACCATCTTCATTCCAAGCCACTTAGTGCCATCCTACCTGCCTTGTTGCCAAGTCCATGCCACCTTGCCTCTTTTCCTGCCATTCCATGCCGTTATATTGCCATTCTATGCCAAAAGAGCTTCCTGCCTATAACATGCAAAACAAAGATAAAATGCATTAAAAGACACTAAAGTGTTTTAGTTTAAGCCATAATCAAAGTCATTTGGTGTCCAATAAGTAGGTATAAAACCTACTTATCAATGATCGATGTCATGATCGTTTGTGTGGAGATAATAAAGCAAGTATGTAGGTACTTATTAGAGAATAAGTTCACTGAACGTGACTCGCTATGAAATACCTAATGAAGTTTTACGTACCTATCAATAGGAATTCTTAATGTGATAGTAGTACATGCGATCCTTGGACTTGAGATCATCATAGTATCTTGTGTGTAATGAATTATACTTTGACTTATTCCTTAAGACCCTTAGGGTATATCAAAAGGTATGCTTGGGTTTAATAAGTTACATATGGAGATAATGAATGGTTAATAAAGAATCTATCACTTCTAGTAAAAGAAGAGATATATCCTATGCGATTCGTTAAATGACAACCCAGTAGTCCTTGGCCAAGGCAGAATGAAATTAGAAAGAAGTTTCTAATTTGCATTATTTGGAGTTGTGCATTTTCTAATCAAAATACATATAGTTAAATAATATAAGACTTGACAGTAATTCCATGTCATATATTTAATTGGAACATTGTATAGTGGAAGGATTGCATTGTACTGTAACTATTTACTCACATATTCTTTTATGATTAATGTTGAAATCTATATTATCTGAAAATTCGTTGATCGCTAGGGAGGCTTATCCCTATTGTAGATTAAATATTATTTATTTAAATCGATTATTAGTTTAATTTATTTATTTAAATAAGATTAGAATTGTTCTAATTGATTTATTCACAACCGGTTTAATATGGAGAACCTAAAGGGTCACACCATAAAAGGAAGAATAATTATTTAAGAAGGTAATGACATAATCATAATAATGCATTAAGTGTTATTAATTTAATCTATGGTGATAGAATAAATTAAATAGCTTAATGTTTATTATTTAATATTTTGGAAATATTAAATATAAATTAATAAGAGGAGTTTTATTAATATTATTACAATTATTATTATTTTAATTTCTAAAGAAGTTTAGGAATTAATTTAATATTAGTACTCTCATTTATTCATAATAAGATTAGGAGGCAAATTAATTAAAGGAGTTTAATTAATTAAATCCCAATATGTTGAGAAGCCTAATTAATTAAAAGAGTTTAATTAATTAAATGAAAACCTATGTCTAATAGTATTAGAAGGGTTGACCAATATATATATAAGAGGAGTCTTATGTTAGATATCAGTTGATGCAATTCCAATTGTTGGAGAGTACTCCTTTTCTATAGAGGATAAAAAACTAGGGTTTAGCCAACCATCCTCCTTCTTGAATAATTCTTATTATTTAGTGGATCACCTCTAGAGGCCAAACACTTGGGTGGCTAATGTTGATCAAAGGAAGGAATCTAACCCGAAAATTCAAGGAGATCACGGAGAACAAGGAGTTGAACTTGTACTTGTGGAAGCTTCGTTCTACAAGGGTATGATTCCATAGCTTCTTATTTATCGTTTTAAATTAATAATATGCATAAACAATGATCCAGGTAATGGTTTTGTAGAAATGTTTTAAACTCTGATATACCATGCTTCCGCTAAATTTTGCAATTTGATTGCGCTATGATTTCGTACAAACCCAACAGTGGCATCAGAGCCAAACCTTTGTACAATTATTAATTGTTTTGATTTCATATACATATGAGTATGTATTTAGAATAATTTATTGGGCATAATTAATTGTATAAAATTATTTTTTTTGAAAGAAAAAAAAATAAAAAAGTAGCGAAAGCATTGTTTTTGGAGCATAACACGTTACTGCTGAATGAATGATTCAAAAGGATCCTGTTATCATTATATATATATATATATATATATATATATATATATATATATATATATATATATATATATATATATATATATATAAAAGGTAACTGAGCAGGATTCTTTTCAAAAGGTATTAACGTTATATATGTATATATATATATAAAAGGTGTACCAAGAAAGTAAAAGTGACCTGCAGGATTACAAAAGTGGATTAGCAATTTCATTATATATATATATATATATATATATATATATATATATATATAATCGAACCTGCAGGATTACAAAAGTGGATTACCACTTTCGTTATATATATAATCATAAATATATAATATACGATTATATTATATATATATATATATATTATATTCTTAATACTTTTATAATTACATAAAAAAATTTATTTTAATCTTGAAATTAGATTTCATGCAATTTAAATTTGTCCATTAAATGATACTCATATATATATGGAATTTTTTAATTCATGAGATGGATGTTTATTTATTGATGCATATGGTGATATGTATGCTAATAAATGGGATTGATTATGGGACTATTGACTAATGTGATTGGATTTTATTTTAGTTGAATGCTTGAATGAATGAGTTTTATTAAATGGGGTTTGCGTACCTCGTCTTCTCTAATTTTTTCTTGATGTAAAATTCTATCTCCCACCTATGTACCTCCCCTTGACTGCTGATCAAGATTTCTATTTAAATTAAATAGTTTAATGTAATAAAAATAGTTAAAATTATCTTGAATAAAATGGAGACCAAGGAGCAAGGAGCAAGGAACGTGTGAAGACCCGTTTGTATGGAGCCCGGGTTTAAATGCAATAGTTACATTTAAATTTAAATTCTTGCATTCCTAAGTTTGACCTTTTGGTTCACTTAGTGGCTCTAGTGAACCAAACTAGAATAAAAGCATATAATCAATCCGGGTAGAATAAAGTATTATATATGAGCTTGCTAAGTATTATATATATATATAATATATATTATATTTTATGCAAACATGCTTTGCATGTTTTAATAAAATGACGCGTATTATATATATATATATATATATATATATATATATATATGTGTGTGTGTGTGTGTGTGTGTGTGTGTGTGTGTGTGTGTGCGCGCGTGTGTGTGTGTGCATGCGCGCTAAATAAGATGAGATAAATAATAACAAATCCCTCAAAGAAATTATATTAAGTTTAAAGCGTTCAGAGATATTTAGAATATCGAACGTCGACTTCTAGCATGATAAATTAATAGAGTATTAAATATTTAATATGAGTTTGTTGTGCTATCCACAAGAAAAGTATTGCGTATTTAAGATATTAATTTAGTCACATTTGACGCTTATCAAGAAAATTGAATAATAGTATTTTGTTGTGCTATCCACAAGGACAATATTTTTCTTTTTTGAATTTATGAAAGTGCTAGGTTGGACTTCACTTAAATCATTTTAGTTCGGATGTGCACACACTTGACCATTATGATTTAAGAGGCAAAATAAAAAAGAGTTACATGTTGATGTAATCGACAAAGAGTTGTCAACCTATTTATTTATATATCGTTTGTTGTGCTGTCTACAAGGCTATATACATTTGAAATGTGATCCTTATTCTCACTAGCAAATCTTTAATTAGATGTTGCCGAACTATATAAGTGGGGCTAATATAGTTTGAAGAAAATAGTGGGAGCTACCAATCTAAAATAAGACCTAATTTAATTTGGTATATAAAATTAATTAAATGAATATTTGCTAAAATATTATCTTTTCACATGTAGAAATTTAAAAATATCAAAATTACTAATTTCACTGCATAGAATACTTGATGCTAATAAACTAACAGGGCCAAATTACACGGACTAGTTAAGGAATTTGAGAATAGTTCTCACTACTGAAAAGATTTCTTATGTCCTAAATTCACCTGTCCATGGAACTGTTCCAGAAATAGTCTATAAGGAAGAGATTGTCACTACTGTAAAGTGACAAGATGATGCATCTGTGGCTCAATGCATCATGCTCGCATCCATGAATAACGAGCTTCAGCGTCAGCATAAAAACATGGATGCTCCTACTTTGTGGCTTCACCTCAAGGAGTTTTATGGTGAACAAAGTAGGACTGCTAGATATGAGATATCTAAGGAGATCTTTCGATCTCGGATGACCAAGGGCACTGCCATCCAAACTCATGTCCTAAGGGTGATCAATCTGATTGAACGCCTTGGATGACTTGGGTTCGTCATGGATGGGGAGTTGAGTCCAGACTTAGTCTTGCAGTCATTACCTGAGACCTTCTCACAGTTCATGGTTAATTTCCACATGAATAAGTTAAATGTCAGCTTGCCTGAATTACTTACCATGTTGAAAACTACAGAAGGTCATTTTCCATCCAAGAAGAATCATGTCTTAATGGTGGATTCTTCGAGAAAAAGAAAGAGGCCCAAGGTATCTTCTGAAAAGAATAAATCTAAGAAGGTTAAGGGCAAGGTGAACACAAAGGAACAAAAGAAATCTAATTTAGCTAGCAAAGGAATGTGCTTCCATTGCAACGAGCCAAGTCATTGGAAGAGAAACTACAAGAAATTTCAGGCAGAGGAGAGGCTTGGAGAAGTTTTGACTTCCAATCAAGGTTTTTTCATTATTGAAATTAATTTTTTAGAAAATCAAAATTCTACTTGGGTATTGGATACCGACTGTGGTTCTCACATATGTAATATTGTGCAGGGACTGGTCAGAAGTAGAAAGCTGAACAAGGATGAGGTTGTCCTACGAGTGGAAAATGGAGTAAAGGTTGTTGCATTAGCTGTAGGCACTTATTGTTTAACACTGCTTACGGGCAAGTCCATTTATTTAAATAAGTGGTATTTTGTTCCGAATATCATTAGAAATATTATTTCTATTTCTGTATTAGACATGAATGGATTTGATATTATAATAAAGAACAACAATTGTTCTATTTATAAAGATAATATTTTATATGATGTTGGTAATCTGCGAAATGGACTTTATATACTTGATTTGCATGAAAATATACTTCAAATAGAACAAACTAAGAAAAGGAAAAGAGATTATGTTAATTATACCTATATGTGGCACTGTAGACTCGGTCATATCAGTGAAATAAGATTATCTAAGTTGCATAAGGATGGGCTCTTAGAGCTATCCGATTATGAATCATATCCAACTTGTGAATCTTGTCTCATGGGTAAAATAACTAAATCTCCTTTTAGTGGAAAAGGAGAAAAAGTATAGAGTTGTTAGCGTTGGTTCACACACATATTTGTGGACCTATGACAACGAATGCACGGGGAGGTTATTCTTATTTTATTACTTTCACTGATGATCACTCAAGATTTGGATATGTGTATTTAATGAAATACAAATCTGAATCATTTGAAAAGTTCAAAGAGTTCAAAAGTGAAGTAGAGAGACAAACTGGCAAAAGTATTAAGATTCTTCGATCAGATCGAGGTGGTGAATACTTAAGCGGTGAGTTTCTCAATTGTCTCAAAGATAATGGTATAATCTCACAATGGACTTCACTAGGTGCACCATAATTAAATGGAGCATCTGAAAGGAGAAATCGAACATTGTTGGACATGGTTCTGATAGTAGTGTGCATACAAGCCAATCATGTATGATAATAAAGCACATACTTTGTAAACAATCTTATTTATTTATTAATAAAATATTCATTTAAGGCATTTAATTATCTACATGGTGCTGTTTTTAATAATATGTAAATAACTCATAGTTTTAAGCAATGATTTTAGAATCATAATGAGATTATGCTAATGAGATCTAAATTCTTAAAAAGCTTAAAAACTAAAATAGTTCCCAATTGTGGGATTACTAAAATGGGGATTAGTAAATCCGGATAGATTGGTAAAAATGTTGCTTGGTCATTGGATGAGGATGACTGATCTCATGGTCATTTGTGTGGAGACACTAAAGCAAGTATGTAGGTGCTTATTGGAGAATAAGTTCTCTAAACGTGACTCGCTATAGAATACCTAACGGAGTTTTACTCGCCTGTCAATAGAAATTCGTAATGTGATAGTAGTACAAGTGATCCTTGGACTTGAGATCATCATATTATCTTGTATGTAACAAATTATACTTTGACTTATTCCTTAAGGCCTTTTAAGGTATATATAGGGTATGCTTGGGTATAATGAGTTGCATATGGAGATAATGTATGATCAATAAAGAATCTACCACCTCTAGTAAAAGAGGAGATATGTCCTATGTGATTCGTTAAATGACAACCCAGGAATCCTTGGCCAAGGTAGAATGAAATTAGAAAGAGGTTTCTAATTTGCATTATTTAAAGTTGTACGTTTTCTAATCGAAATACATATGATTAAATAAATTAAGACTTGACAGTAAATCCATGTCTTATATTTAATTGGGACATTGTATGGTGGAAGGATTGAATTATACGGTAACTATTAACTCACAGGTTCTTTTATGATTAATGTTGAAATCTATATTATCTGGAAAGTCGTTGATCGCTAGGGAGACTTATCTCTATTGTAGAATAAATGTTATTTATTTAAATAAATTATTAATTTTATTTATTTATTTAAATAAGATTAGAATTGTTCTAATTAATTTATTCACAACCGGTTTAATATAGAGAACCTAAAGGGTCACACCATAAAAGGAAGAATAATTATTTAAGAAGAAAATAGCATGATAGTAATAATGCATTAAGTGTAATTAATTTAATCTATGCTGATAGAATAAATTAAATAGCTTAATATTTATTATTTAATATTTTAGAAATATTAAATATAAATTAATAAGAGGAGTCTTATTAATATTATTATTATTATTATTATTATTTTAATTCTAAAGTGATAGTAGTGTGCATACAAGCCAATCATGTATGATGATAAAGCACATACTTTGTAAACAATCTTATTTATTTATTAATAAAATATTAATTTAAAGCATTTAATTATCTACATGATGCTGTTTTTATAATATGTAAATAACCCATAGTTTGAAGCAATGCTTTTAAAATCATGATGAGATCATGCTAATGAGATCTAAATTCTTAGAAAGCTTAAACACTAAAATAGTTCCCAATTGTGGGATTACTGGGGATTAGTAAATCCGGATAGATTGGTACATATGTTGTTTGCTCATTGCATGAGAATGACCGATCTCATGGTCATTTGTGTGGAGACACTAAAGCAATATGTAGGTGCTTATTGGAGAATAAGTTCACTGAACGTGACTCGCTATGGAATACCAAATGGAGTTTTACTCGCCTGTCAATAGGAATTCCTAATGTGATAGTAGTACATGTGATCCTTGGACTTGAGATCATCATAGTATCTTGTATGTAATAAATTATACTTTGACTTATTCCTTAAGGCATTTTAAGGCATATATAGGGTATGCTTGGGTATAATGAGTTGCATATGGAGATAATGTATGATCAATAAAGAATCTACCACCTCTAGTAAAAGATGAGATATGTCCTATGTGATTCGTTAAATGACAACCCAAGAATCCTTGGCCAAGGTAGAATGAAATTAGAAAGAGGTTTCTAATTTGCATTATTTGGAGTTGTTCATTTTCTAATCGAAATACATATGATTAAATAAATTAAGACTTGACAGTAAATCCATATCTTATATTTAATTGGGACATTGTATGGTGGAAGGATTGAATTGTACGGTAACTATTAACTCACAGGTTCTTTTATGATTAATGTTGAAATCTATATTATCTGGAAAGTCGTTGATCGCTAGGGAGGCTTATCCCTATTGTAGAATAAATATTATTTATTTAAATAGATTATTAGTTTAATTTATTTATTTAAATAAGATTAGAATTGTTCTAATTGATTTATTCACAACCGGTTTAATATGGAGAACCTAAAGGGTCACACCATAAAAGGAAGAAGAATTATTTAAGAAAAAAATGGCATGATAGTAATAATGCATTAAGTATAATTAATTTAATCTATGGTGATTGAATAAATTAAATAGCTTAATATTTATTATTTAATATTTTAGAAATATTAAATCTAAATTAATAAGAGGAGTCTTATTAATATTAATATTATTATTATTATTATTTTAATTCTAAAGGAGTTTAGGAATTAATATAATATCAGTACTCTCTCTCTCTCTCAATCCTAATAAGATTAGGATATAAATTAATTAAAAGTGTTTAATTAATTAATTAAATAAAATTCCATTCTAATTGGATTAAGAGGGTTAACCTAATATCTATATAAGAGAGTCTTATATCAGAAATAAGGTACACGAATTTTTCCAAAGGTTGGGAGTACACACAATCTATAGAGATAGAAACAAGGGTTAAGCCAATAACCCATCTTCCTGAGTTCTTCATCTTCCTTGGTGGATCACCGTTAGAGGCCAAATATTTGGGTGGCTGACATTGATCAAGGGAAGGAGCCACTACAGAGGAATCAAAGGAATCAAAGGAGTAGAACTTGTACCTGAGAAAGCTTGGATCTTCAAAGGTATAATTCCATGTTCTCTCTTTTCTGTTATTGATAACTAGCACAAAGCATGATTATGGTTATGGGTTTGTATAAATTTTTGAAAACCTATGTTTCGCGCTTCCGCCCTATTTATGTGATTTGATTGCATGATTGCGTTACGTACAAACACAACATAAAGGAGTTTAGGAATTAATATAATATCAGTACTCTCTCTCAATCCTAATAAGATTAGGATATAAATTAATTAAAAGTGTTTAATTAATTAATTAAATAAAAAAAATCTATTCTAATTGGATTAGGAGGGTTAACCTAATATCTATATAAGAGAGTCTTATATCAGAAATAAGGTACATGAATTTTTTCAAAGATTGTGAGTACACATATTCTGTAGAGATAAAAACAAGGGTTAAGCCAATAACCCATCTTCCTGAGTTCTTTATCTTCCTTGGTGGATCACCGTTAGAGGCCAAACATTTGGGTGGCTGACATTGATCAAGGGAAGGAGCCACTACAGAGGAATCAAAGGAATCAAAGGAGTAGAACTTGTACCTGAGGAAGCTTGGATCTTCAAAGGTATAATTCCATCCTCTCCTTCTATGTATTGACTGATAATTGATGCACAAGAAAGATCATGATTAAGGGTTTGTAAGAAAATTTTAAAATCTGATTTTTCATCCCTTCCGTTGCGTTTATGTAATTTGATTGCATGCTTATGTTTCTAGCAAACCCAACAGGTTCGTTCCATGATGAGTTTTATCGATCTTCCAATTTCCTTCTAGGGTTATGCCCTAGAATTGGCTGCATATCTACTAAATAAGGTCCCCTCGAAATCCATCCACAAGACTCTATATGAGATGTGGACAAGGAGGAAACCTAGTCTTAAGTATGTTAAGATTTGGGGATGTCCAACTTATGTGAAAAGGTTCTAAAATGATAAGCTTGGGACAAGATCTAATAAGTGCACGTTTTGTGGAATATCCTAAAGAAAGTTTGGGATACTATTTCTACAATCCTACTAAGCAAAAGTTGTTTGTTGCAAAACATGTAATACCCGAGAATTTCCTAATATTATTAAATAAATATATTAATGGGAATAAGAATTTATTTAATATAAATGATTTTGTGTTATGAGAAGGATTAATTCAATTATATAAAATTGAATAATTATAATAATAATTGAGAAACATATGGAGTTTGCGATAAGCTCGTTGATAGCCTTGTGTGGCACAGTGACATAATATAAGAATGATTATATTAATTTAAGCGAACAATTAATCTATATTAATTGTTAATTATAGAATATTAATTAATTATTATCGTAGAATATTAATTAATTATTATGGAATATTAACTGTGATTGATTAATAATATGTAATTATTATTATTATTGCAAGAAATATAATAATAATAATGAGCAACGTGTCTATAATATAATAAGATTTATATTTATATACTGTGCGTGATAAATGAGCAATGGTTGTGGAAATTAATAATTTTATTAATTAACGAAGAATGGATTAATTAATATTATTGGTAATTAATCGATTAGATGAATAATTTATTTATTTGACATTATGAATAATAAAGCAAATAAGTAAGTTATTAATATAATAAGATTATATTGATTGTTATGTACAAGTATGCAATAATTAATAATATAAAGTATATGGAATACAATTATATTATATAGTGTGGTGCAACATTTATGTGACTATACTATATATATGGACCATGTATTGGGATTTATTAAACTATGTGAGCTACATGATTAATACCTATGTGACAATATGTATGTAAGTATACATTAACATAATATGAATATATTGTAATCAATTGTTGATTGTAGAATTTAATAATGTGATAACATCCGAGTAAATTATACCGGTAAGATAGAATGTACATGCATTATATGATGTGAGTACATAGGTAATCCCTAATTTTTCCTAATATAGTAATAATTGTACATTAAAACTCATTTTTGGAAAGTATAGTAATTGAATTGAACTAATTAATCACATTGCTAGAAATCTAAGCTCATCAGTTACACTCACAGTACATGAACAGTAGCCTAAGGCTAAATTACGTAACTTCCAAGCTTATATCAGTGGCTAAGCATATGTAATGATTGCTAAGCCAATGGCTATGGATATGGCTGGTGGTGGGTTGTTAAACCACTCTCAATTAACCAATGTTTTCTTCCATTACACCATGGACTCCAACCTCAGTGCAATGCAAATGCCCAGTCCAAGTTTTCTCTATAAATAGCAAACCAATTTTCAGTTTACGTTTGCTTTGTTTTGCTTATTGAAACACTGATAACTTGAGGGTGAGTGAGTTGTTGTTCAAAGAAGAGGCTAGCAAATTCAAAAGGAAGAAACTAAGTTTATTAAGCCCCAAGAGGTATAAATTCTAACTCTTGTTCTTAATCTTGAGTTTTATCAAATTCTTGAAATTTTTGAATTCTCTGTCAAATTCCAATTCTTGAGCATGATTTAATTGGATGACGATTGGAGGTTAGAATACTTGATTGAATGTTATATAGCCTTAGTGGTATGTTTAAAACATAATGTAACTGCTTGGGACTGATTTCGTAAAGTAAATTGGCATTTGGCCTAGAAGTCTGCCGATGCAGGCTGCCTCTTGAATCGAACTGCACATGGCGCAGCTGCGCCGGGTTTATGCCCAAGCGCAGCGCAGCTGCGCAGGAACCTGATTCCAGTTTCTACTTTCTGCTTGTTTTCTGCTATGTGATAGTTTCTTGCATTGATTTAAACGAACATGTTAACATGCGTAGTACGTATATATGGGTACATAAACCTAACATAAGTATGTTTAAACCAAGATGGTATACCTTTTGACAAAATAACTTATGTTCTTCAAAATGAACTTAGAGTTTTCAAAAAGGGACTTTGATATATAGGCGCCATGGTTATGTTCTGACTTGTGAGACATATTGGTATGACCTAGACACACACGAAATGCATATTGACTTAAGTATATATGTATCGTGATATAATATGAACATGTGAACCTAACTAGTGCACTTTCCTAACGAAAATCAATGTTTTGAAAACAAACTTTGACATGTGTGTAACACATTGATGTTCTGATTTTCGAGGCATGTTAGTATGATATAGAGACACATGATTTGAATGTTAACATGCATATCTAAACTTCCTAATGTGACTTGAACAAGTGAACCTCAATAATGAACCTTTCTAATGAAAACACAAGCTTTGAACATGGACTCTAACATGTTATATTGAGACTCTAGGTTCTGATTTTTTGAGCATGTAATATGACCTTGAAATGCGTGTCAGACATGTTAACATACGAATCGAGATAGCATGAACATGATAGGCCCTGTTAGTGAGATTTACTAATGAAAATATGAGCTTTGATTGTGAACCTTAACATGTTATTGTAAGTTTCGTATTCTGATATTTATGGACACATGTGATAGTACTCTTAGACTCATTCATGTGTCATGCATGTATATATACCATGATTAGTTGCCGTGATTCAAGTTTAGCGTAAATGAAGCATATTTTCAAACTAATAACAATGATAGTAGCATGTATGCGATATGAATACTCATGAACATACTTAATATAAGTATATGAACACCTTATGTGTTTACAAGGTGAGCAGGCTAGATTTTGTAACATCATGACCTTGAATGGTTTTAAATTATCGAAAGTGTTAAGTTAGAAACTATATCACATATGTTTGGAATGAGGGAAGTATTCTTTAAAATGTATACATCCTACGTGATATTATATGATGTTACTTGAACCCGATTTTGACGGTTAACTTATGGGAATGCCATAACTTGCTAAAATAAAATATATTTAGTATTGATTGTGGTATTATGTGATATTAATAACATGAGAGCATGTTTGCTAATTGTTGCGATCTTATATGATATGAGTATGTATTTAAACTCAAAAGGAGGAACGTTAAGGATAGAAATTTTATTCTATATAACTGTGTACTTAGGTTAAAACTTAGCTTATGTGTTGATCGTATATTCGAAGATAAAATGTGAAGTTAAATTATATGACTAATGAATATCATATATATACGTAACTATATTACGATAGGAATTCGAAAGTGTTGATTTGCTTTTCGTGGATAAACTACGCTAAAGGCAAGTTCTCTAACTTACACTCTTTTAAAGTGCAAGTTTCCTTACTTACACTCATTTATAGTGCAAGTATCTAAACCTTATCTCTTTGGATGCAAGTTTCTTAACTTACACTCTTTTACGGTGCAAGTATTCTATCCTTGTATATTGCAAGCTAGTTTCTTTACTTACTCGTTTGAATTGAATTAGCATACTTGAACTCTTATTTCATTAAAGCTATTATTCATGTTGAACTTGATATTGTTCTTGAATATTATGAAAGTGTCTATGTCATTTGATTCGGCTAGACTTATATTATTGAAAAGCTACCCAAACTAATTGATTGGTGCTGGATCTTGTATTTGACTGAGAAGAACAACCTTCTTTGAAGGGAAAATATAATTATCGGAGAACCGACGCGCGCACATTAGTATGGTTGAGTGTTATGCATAACATAGGGTACTTTAGGCTGATCACCTGTTGTACTTATTTTTGTTAGATTTTCAGTTTATTACTGTCAATTCCTGTGGAAGTTCATAGTCCTTAGTGACTGCTCAGTATTCAGTTATCTTGAAATCTTGAATTGATTTATTATTAAATCACATTGATATTATTCTGTCCTTAGCGACTGTTATTGAAAACTGTTGATATTCTTGTTATCCTTGAACTATCAAACCTTGCTATACCCTTTCGAGAATTGAGAATTATATTACAAACCCTTATTGTATATTACTTGTTGAGCAATTTGTGCTCATTCTTGCTTTCCCTAAAAACATTTCAGTTAAGGCCGAGCAGTGTGGGCCCTCGAGTACCGACAAGGGCAAGGGAAAGGCTATTGAGTAGCTTTGTTTATGTAGGACTTTATGATTGTAATAAAGAACTTATGATATTATGTACTAGTTAAGGTTATTATTGCTTAAGATATGTCTAAGCTATGTAATCACTTTTTAAGTTACGAGACCTTGGGACGTGAATAAATTATATTATTTAAATGTAATCTATTCGGTAATAGTTGTGTATTATTTCGCTGTGCAATGTGGCATTTAGTCGTATTATTATTATGATGTATTACCATGAACACGTGACGAACCGAATTCGAGCGACCCCGTGACAGCCCTGGAATTTGGGGGCGTCACAAAACACGCTGTCTTCTTGGAAAAGGAGTTTATCCTTGAAGGGGCTAGTGGGAGGAAAATATATCTTGAAGAAATTCAAGAACCAAAAACCACTACAGATCAATTAATTGAACCTGTCCAAGTAGAGACACCTACTGTACAACACCCTATTCGTAAATCTGGAAGAGTACCGAAGATACCTAAAAGGTATGGATTTGTCATAGAGGATGACGCTGAGATACACATAATGAATGATGATGATCCATTGAATTACGAATAGGCTATGAGTAATAAAGACTTAGGAAAATGGTAGATGATCATAAAATCTAAAATGGATCTTTGAAGCGATGCTCAAGTCCATTTGGATTTTACTTGCGATTACAGCTTATTATTACTAGATCTGGCAAAATGGACGTGGAGGCGCCCTTCCTCAAATATACATTATTAGAGGAGAATATATATATGATACAGTCAGATGGATTTGTTTCAACGGTTGAAGCAAATCATGTATAGAAGCTACAACAATCCATTGATGGATTGAAGCAAGTTTCTCGTAGATGGAACATCCGTTTTGATGAGACAATCAAAAAGTTTGATTTTATCAAAAATGAGGATGAACCATGTGTGTACAAGAAGGTTAGTGGGAGCGCTGTTTCATTCCTTGTATTATATGTTAATGATATATTACTGATAGGAAATAACATTCCTATGCCACAATCGATCAAAATAAAGTTGTCTAAACATTCCTCCATGAATGATTTGGGTAGAACATCCTACATTGGGGATATAAATCTGTATAGATAGATTTAAAAGGATGTTCGGCTTAACCCAAGGAACGTATATTCATTAGATGCTAAAGGCGTTTAGCATGACAAACTCCAAAAGTGTCTCATGATGATGAGCCATATGGTGTATCTCTCTAAAATTGTCCTCAATAAAAGAGAGATCACATGAGTTACTATCATGTATGCAAAGAAATATACGAGACTTGATGTTGATCAGTCATATTCCAGAGAAGATCACTGTAAAAAAATGATAAACATCTTAAAGTACTTAATTGACACTAAGGATGTCATCATGGCGCATGATGGGTCTGAATTAAACTAGAGGACTAAACAGACTCAAGTTTTCAGACTAACCAAGATGACAACAAAACCACTTTAGGGTAAGCCGTTACCTTGAAAGGTGGTGCAGTGAATTGAAAAGGTTCCAAACAACAAAAGGTTGCTGGTTTAGTGACAAAGTATATAACTGTAAGTAAGCTGCAAGTTGATGTTTCAGATGAAAAGTTCATTATAGAACTAGGAATAGTTCCTAAGTCTCATCCTGAATCCAAACATGTGTTGCGACACTTTGATTAAAGAAATCATTGAAAGAAGAGACGTCACCTTGGAGCGTGTAGACTTTTAAGAACCCCTTGCAGATCCATTTACTAAAGCTTTAACACAACAGCAGTTTGATCGTCGCTTTGAGAAGATGGGTATGAGATACCATGGCGATTGACTTTAGTACAAGTGGGAGATTGAAAGTAGTATGCATACAAGCCAATCATGTATGATGATAAAGCATATACTTTGGAGATGATCTTATTTAATTATTAATAAAAGTATTAACTTATTAAAGGCATTTAATTATCTGCATGATGTTGTTTTTATAATATGTAAATAATCCATAGTTTTAAGCAATGCTTTTAGAATCATGATGATGATCATGCTAATGAGATCTAAATTCTTAGAAAGCTTAAAACTAAAATAGTTCCCAATCGTTGGATTACTAAAAAGGGGATTAGTAAATTTGGATAGATTGGTACATATGTTGCTTGCTCATTGGATGAGGATGATCGATCTCATGATTATTTGTGTGGAGACACTAAAGCAAGTATGTAAGGGCTTATTAGAGAATAAGTTCACTGAACGTGACTCGCTATGGAATACCTAATGGAGTTTTACTTGCATGTCAATAGAAATTCCTAATGTGATAGTAGTACAAGTGACCCTTGGACTTGAGATCATCATAGTATCTTGTGTGTAATGAATTATACTTTGACTTATTTCTTAAGACCCTTAGGGTATATCAAAGGGTATGCTTGGGTATAATAAGTTACATATGGAGATAATGAATGGCCAATAAAGAATCTACCACTTCTAGTAAAAGAATAGATATGTCCTATGTGATTCGTTAAATGGCAACCTAGTAGTCCTTGGCCAAAGCAGAATGAAATTAGAATGGAGTTTCTAATTTGTATTATTTGGACTTGTGCATTTTCTAATCAAAATACATATAATTAAATAAAATAAAATTTGACAGTAATTTCATGTCTTATATTTAATTGGGACATTGTATGGTGGAAGGATTGAATTGTACGATAACTATTTACTCACAAGTTCTTTTATGATTAATGGTGAAAACTATATTATCTGGAAAGTCGTTGATTGCTAGGGAGGCTTGTCCTTATTGTATAATAAATATTATTTATTTAAATATATTATTAGTTTAATTTATTTATTTAAATAAGATTAGAATTATTCTAATTGATTTATTCACAACCGGTTTAATATGGAGAACTTAAAGGGTCACACCATAAAATGAAGAATAATTATTTAAAAAGGTAATGGCATAATCGTAATAATGCATTAAGAGTAATTAATTTAATATATGGTGATAGAATAAATTAAATAGCTTAATGTTTATTATATAATATTTTGGAAATATTAAATATAAATTAATACGAGGAGTCTTATTAATATTATTACAATTATTATTATTTTAATTTCTAAAGAAGTTTAAAAATTAATTTAATATTAGTACTCTCATTTATTCCTAATAAGATTTGGAGGCAAATTAATTAAAGGAGTTTAATTAATTAAATCCCAATATGTTGGGAAGCCTAATTAATTAAAGGAGTTTAATTAATTAAATGAAAACCTATGTCTAATAGGATTAGAAGGGTTGACCAATATCTATATAAGAGGAGTCTTATGTTAGATATCAGTTGATGCAATTCTAATTGTTGGAGAGTACTCCTTTTCTATAAAGGATAGAAAACTAGGGTTTAGCCAACCACCCTCCTTCTTGAATAATTCATATTCGTTGGTGGATCACCTCTAAAGGCCAAACACTTGGGTGGCTAATGTTGATCAAATGAAGGAATCTAACCCAGAAATTCAAGGAGATCACGAAGAACAAGAAGTTGAACTTGTACCTGTGGAAATTCGTTCTACAAGAGTATGATTCTATAACTTCTTATTTATCGTTTTAAATTAATAATATGTATAAAGGATGATCCGGGTAATGGTTTTATAGAAATATTTTAAACTCTGATATACCATACTTTCGCTAAATTTTGCAATTTGATTGCTCCATAATTTCGTACAAACCCAACAAAGAAAGGGCGATTTATTATCTCAGTAAACCTTTCAGCTATGGAGAGCAGAAATACACCTTAATAGAAAGGACCTGTTGTGCATTAGCTTGGGCATCCACGAGGTTACAACATTACATACACAGCTATACAACTTATCTCATCTCTAGGATGGATCCTTTGAAATACATCTTTAGCAAGCCAATGTTGAACTACTGATTATCCAAGTGGCAGTTGATCCTCCAACAGTTCGACATCATCTATATGACCCAAAAGTCCATTAAAGGGCAAGGAATTGCAGATCACCTGTCGGCCGCACCAACAGGAGGTTATGAACCTTTAGAAACATATTTCTCGAGGGAAGAAGTGATGACTGTTCAATTGACCGGTAAAGAGGATAAAGGTCAATTCTAGAAAATGTATTTTGACGGCGCATCAAACACTGAAGGCACGGGAGCCGAGGCAGTTCTGGTATTCCTCACATGAGATCAATACCTTGTGGCAACCAAGTTGTATTTTAACAATTCCAACAATATCGCGGAATACGAATGATGCATTATGGGGTTAAAACTGGCTCAATCCGTAGGAGTTAAACGATTAACTTAGTTCAGAGATTCAGAACTGGTCATCAGACAGTCCACCGGGGCCTACACCACCAAGGAATTGCATCTATTGCCTTACCATCATCATATTATCAGATTGGCGGGAGAGTTTGAAGACATTGCCTTCATGCATATTCCCCGGAACCGAAATAATTTTGCTGATGCATTGGTTACATTAGCTTCATTGGTGAACCTGTCAGCAAGGAAGGGAATGCATGTCATCACTTTCACTGTACAGAATGCACCGTCATATGCAAATAGTGTAGGAGAGATATCGGATGAGATAGCACCTACTGGACCACGTTGGTACCACCATATTAAAGAATATTTGCGATATTAATCAACCCCTAAAGGAATGAGTCAAGCCGCGAAGAAGTGAATATAGAAAATGGCCATAATTTTCTACCTAAGTGGAGATGCTCTCTATAAGAGAGACATAGGTGTAGGCCTTCTGAGATATCTAGACAGAGATCAAGCCCAGCGACTTATGAATGAAGTACATGGTGGGGTGTGTGGAGCACATATGAGTGGACCCCTGCTTGCCAATAAAATTCTAAGGACGGGACATTACTGGATATCCCTCAAAGCGGATTGCGACGATCATGTCAAGCATTGTTATCAATGCCAGATTCATGCCAACATCATTCATGCACCCCCGAATCAACTGTATTTCATAACATCACCATAGCCTTTTTCTATGTGGGGAATGGACGTGATAGGACCTGTTGAGCTTAAAGCCAGTAACGGTCACCAATTCATCTTCACTATGATTGACTACTTTACCAAGTGGGTTAAAGCAGCTTCCTTCCCCTAGGAGGTCATCGTTGGTGTCATTCGAAACAACGTCATCTATCGGTATGGACAACCCGAGGTTATCATATCGAACAATGCGAAGAATCTGAATAACGAGATGATGAGGGAACTGTGCAGTAAGTTCGATATCAAACACCTCAATTCGATTATTTATCGTCCAAAAATGAACGGCGCGGTGGAAGCTGCTAATAAGAATATCAAGAAGATAATGATAAAGATGTCGAAAAATCACCGGGGATGGCCTGATTTGTTTTTGTTAACCCAACTTGCATACCGAACGTCGACTCGAACCTCGACTGAGGCAACACCTTACTCATTAGTCTATAGTATGGAGGTCGTACTTCCTGTCGAAGTGGAGATGGAATCACTAAAAGTGATGCTAGATTCCTAGATAGAGGAGGGCTAATGGATACAAGATCTGTAAGACCCCGAATTTTATAAATAAAGATTTAATTTTTTTTATATATTATTTCGAAATAGTAAGGTGTTGATTTGATAAATGTGAAAAGTTATGGGTGAAATATGCAAATATTTCAAAATGAGCAAGTGGTTATAAAATATTCATTGTTGTTGGGGAATATTCGTTTGGTCGTGGAATATTCTTGTTGTCGGGGAATATTCGTACGACGGCGCAGCTATTTGTGGGCCCCACAACGGAATAACTGTCGGATATAGAAAGCGACAAAAATAACCTTTTTATAAATAACGGTAAAACTGTTATGGTTAAATTGTTGAAATACACGGTGATAAAAATACAGTAATACGCGTTGTACACAGTAACACACGGTATTGCACAGTATTTCGAATTATTGGTTCTTACGTAAGAAGTCACTTACTCAATAATTGTTACAGTAATTACTGTTCAATATTTTATATTATTGGTTCAATAATTGCTACATTGATATTTTATATCAATAATTGCTACATTGATATTTTATATCAATAATTGCTACGTTGCTATTTTATATGATTGATTCAATAATTGCTACCATTGATATTTTGTAGTATTGATTCAATAATTATCACTGCATAGTATTTCACATTAACAAATCAATAATTCATATTATTTGAATAATATTATTAGATAGCATTATCGACAATGTTTAAGGAAGTTCTGTCTAGGAGGGCTTATTTAATTGCGCGCCAGTAAGGAGAAATCCTTATCGGAAGGCCCCCTCTTTCCTAGGAACGACTTGGTTGTCAATATTGTAATTCTGTAATATTATTTGTGAATAATAATTATTGATTTATATGATAAGAAAATATTTATTTTGTGGATATAAAAGAAGGAATTAGTGCTAAGGTGTTTTTATCAGTATTTTGTTGTGGAAAATCACCCGTTTGTGGATTTCGGCCATTTTCAGTTGGGAATTTGGAAAAACTTCCTTCTGCAAAGTTGTAGAGAATTAAATTTTCTATGAAAAGGATATAGAATTTGTATTTTTCTGATAAAGGGTTATTTATTATGAATTATTAAAGTTTTTGAAAATAAATGTTTTTTTATTAAAAATATGGGTGGGCCCCACTTTTGTTGGCTTGTAAATGCCGAATTTTCAAATCTCACGAGGTGTGTTGGGTGAAAGCCGCCGGCGCAAAAGTCTACTTTGGCATCCTAAGCTTTTCTTATAAATAGGGTGCTTAGGTTAGAATTAAAAATCACACCAGAATTAGAAGTTTTCTCTCTATAATATCGAGCGTATTTTTGTGAGTATTTAGATATTTTGAGTATTGCTATTCAGTGCAAGTTTTTTTCTGCCTTATATCCGATATTCCAGTCAGAAGTACTATTCTTTTGAGGTAAGGGATGTTATTTTCTTTCGTAAATGATGTTATTCTTTTCAATATCATTATACCAAAATATTGTCATGGATTTTATTATGAAATTCTTACTTTTTCAGTCTGGGTTACTATTCACGTATACGGCACTATTCACGTATACGGCACTATTCACAAGAAAATTAAATTTTCTTCTATTTGTCCAAGTTGCTTGTTAAGGTTCCTATCTTTGATTGGATCCAAGTTTTGAGCTCTATTCTTGAATTTTGCTCCACAAAGTATTAATATGGAGTATTTTTGAACTTGGATAAACTAAAATACGAATCTTTAATCTTGTCCTTTATCTCACTAGATTCATTATTTATATTATTTTTCTTCATCCTCTGTCCTAAATGGTGATTTAACTGAATATCTTTGGCCTGTAGAGCAAAGATGAATGATTACCTGAAGAATATCTTTGGTCATAGTGCGAAGATGGACAAGTGTTGAGATGAACATGACCACTGGTGATACAAATGAATATCTTTGGCCGTAGTGCAAAGATGAATATTTGATTAGAGATGTATATTGATTGTTGTTACAGGGATAAAATATTGATGATGGACTTTAAAATCATAGAAGATAGTAGACTTCATTCTCTACTTAACTCTTCTAATGAATGGTTATTTCCGCTACGAATATTGATCTAAAACTTATTGTCAATAATATTTTATCTGAATTATTGAAGACTAACGATAATTTATTTTTCATTATCTTAGTCATAATATTCTTTACTAAGCTAGTTGAGCTCACCCTTTTCATCTATTGTCCTCTTCAGGAAATGAGAATGTCGCAGGAACTAGTCGGGGGACAGAGTGATGGTCCGAGTTAGAGCAGTAGTAGTCCTCACTATTTCTAATAAATAGTGTGATAATAATTGTAATGAGGACTTAGTTTTAATGTTAATATTTTCTACATATTTGTATTGACACTCACAGTTGTGTGGTCGTATTTTGCACGACCGTGTGATATAAAAGTTTGTATTTGAATTCTGTACCATGTATTTGGCGACTCAGAATGGGTTGGGTTGACTGGACCTATTCTGGGGGCGTCACAGTTGGTATCAGAGCTTAGGGATATGATCTTTGGCAGAGATCGGGGAATAGAACTAAGAGGGGAGAAACGAGTAAATCCTTCACTAGTATGTCCTACCTAAGCTTATGTGGTATTTAATTGGTCAGTCGGAGCATAGGGTTATTATGTGATATGTTAATTTGTTTAATTAACCCTTGTTTTATGGAAGTATTTGAGAATGGCAGTTGAGAATGTTAACAACGAAGTGAATGAGACCGTTGAGACACCTTTAATCACCAACCAAGAGAACGTGCAACAAGAAGGCAATGTTCATCCTGAAAACAACGCTGATCAGACGATAAACGATGAGATGTTTAGAAGTTTTTTGCAGTTCATGCAAAACCAGACGAGGGAAACTCGTGTGCAAAATACAGGTGGAGATAATAACAACACGCGAATTGTCACTGTCAATCAGTTCAAAGAGTTGGGACCACCAGAATTTCAGGGAAAGCCAGATCCAATCAAGGCAGAGACGTGGGTTAAGCAAATTACTAAAATATTTGATGTCTTGGGATGCACAGAGGAACAGAAGGTTCCATTCGCCACCTTTATGTTCCGAAGAGAGGCAGATTACTGATGGGAGTCTGTGAAGCGTACCCAGCCTGTCGCACTCAAGATGTCTTGGGAAGCGTTCCAAAAACTGTTCAATGACAAGTACTTTCCTGAAAGTATTCGTCATATGAAGGAGGTAGAGTTTATCAGACTAGAACAAAACAACATGACGGTGTCCTAGTACGAGGCTAAGTTTGCGGAGTTGTCCAGGTTTGCACCTCATTTGGTGGAGAATGAGGAACGTATGACGCGGATGTTTCTGAGAGGTTTGAAACCCGAAATACGTCAATATCTCATTTCTCATAAATTTTCTCTATATTCGGATGTAGTGAACAGGGCCCAGTTGTTAAAATGAGATAGTGATTATATTCAACCAAGGGACAACAACCAAGGTCGTACCGGTGGCAGCAGTCATCGGAGCAATGACAACCAGCGGGGAGGAAAGTATGACAGAAGCGGTAACCACTCCGGTGGTAATCATGGCCATGATAGTAAAAAAAGCGAATCGGGGGGAGATTTCAAGAAGAGAAGGTATAACAATGAGAACGTGAAGACGTCAACATCAGCACCAGCATCAACTGTTTCTAGGGGAGGAGAACGACCACCGGTCGTATGCTATAAATGCGGGAAAGAGGGACACATCAGCCCAAACTGCCCACAACTATTCAAAGCATGCTATAACTGTGGAAACAAAGGACATATAGCTCGAGATTGTCCTATAGCGAAACCAAGTCCAACGGGGATGGTGATTCCAAAGGCGGTTTCAGACAAGTCAAAGTCGGTGATTCCTAGAAGAGCGTTTGTCGTAACAGCCCAAAATTCGAGGAACCCACACGAGGTGATTACGGGTAAGCTAATCATAAACTCTTACGAAGTCTACACCTTGTTAGACACCGGTGCTACCCATTCTTTTATTTCACCTGCTTGTGCTCAACGTTTGAACTTGACTTCTGATAAATTAGACTTTGACTTATCTGTTTAAACTCCGTTGGGAGAAACCTTTGTTACATCCATAGTTTACCTTACTTGTTGATCTTATATCTTTGAAAATACTTGCATTTGACGTGGTTTTAGGAATTGACTGGTTAACCACTTAACATGCCAAAATTAATTATTTTCGTAAGGTTGTTAGTTTTCATATTCCTAATCAACCTGTTGTGCTAATCCAAACCACCAAACCACATTAATGTGTTAGAACCAGACGAGATAGCCGAAGATTTAACGTACGAGGAGGTACCTGTCAAGATCTTGGATAAGAAGGAGAATGTCCTACGCTCGAAAATTATACCTTAAGTTAAAGTTTTGTGGAGAAACCATGAAATTGAGGAAATGACCTGGGAGTTGGAATCGGAAATGAAAGCGAGGTATCCTCACCTTTTTGACATACCAGGTACGTACGTCAATTTTGAGGATGAAATTTTATAAGGAGGGGAGGATTTAAGACCCCGAATTTTATAAATAAAGATTTAATTTTCTTTATATATTATTTCGAAATAGTAAGGTGTTGATTTGATAAATGTGAAAAGTTATGGGTGAAATATGCAAATATTTCAAAATGAGCAAGTGGTTATAAAATATTCATTGTTGTTGGAGAATATTCGTTTAATCGTGGAATATTCTTGTTGTCGGGGAATATTCGTACGACGGCGCAGCTTTTTGTGGGCCCCACAACAGAATAACTGTCGAATATAGAAAGCGACAGAAATAACTTTTTTATAAATAACGATAAAACTGTTATGGTTAAACTATTGAAATACCCGGTGATAAAAATACAATAATACGCGTTGTGCACAGTAACACACGGTATTGCACAGTATTTCAAATTATTGGTTCTTACGTAAGAAATCACTTACTCAATAATTGTTACAGTAATTACTATTTAATATTTTATATTATTGGTTCAATAATTGCTACGTTGATATTTTATATCAATAATTGCTACATTGATATTTTATATCAATAATTGTTACGTTGCTATTTTATATGATTGATTCAATAATTGCTACCATTGATATTTTGTAGTATTGATTCAATAATTGTCACTGCACAGTATTTCACATTATCAAATCAATAATTCATATTATTTGAATAATATTATTAGATAGCATTATTGACAATGTCTAAGGAAGTTCTGTCTAGGAGGGGTTATTTAATTGCGCGCCAGTAAGGAGAAATCCTTATCGGAAGGCCCCCTCTTTCCTAAGAACGACCTGATTGTCAATATTGTAGTTCTGCAATATTATTTGTGAATAATTAATTATTAATTTATATGATAAGGAAATATTTATTTTGTGGATATAAAAGAAGAAATTAGTGCTAAGGTGTTTTTATCAGTATTTTGTTGTGAAAAATCACCCGTTTGTAGATTTCGGCCATTTTCGGTTAGGAATTTGGAAAAACTTCCTTCTGCAAAGTTGTAGAGGATTAAATTTCCTATGAGAAGGATATAGAATTCGTATTTTTCTGATAAAGGGTTATTTATTATGAATTATTAAAGTTTCAGAAAATAAATATTTTTTATTAAAAACATGGGTGGGCCCCACTTTTGTTGGCTTGTAAATGCTGAATTTTCAAATCTCACGAGGTGTGCTGGGTGAAAGCCGCCGGCGCAAAAGTCTACTTTGGCATCCTAAGCTTTTCCTATAAATTGGGTGCTTAGGTTAGAATTGAAAATCACACCAGAATCAGAAATTTTCTCTCTCTATAATATCGAGCGTATTTTTGTGAGTATTTAGATACTTTGAGTGTTGCTATTCGGTGCAAGTTTTCTTCAGTCTTATATCCGATATTCCAGTCAAAGTACTATTTTTTTGAGGTAAGGGATGTTATTTTATTTCGTAAATGATGTTATTCTTTTCAACATCAATATACCAAAATATTGTCATGGATTTTATTATGAAATTCTTACTTTTTTGTCGGGGTTACTATTCACGTATACGACACTATTCACGTATACAACACTATTCACGAGAAAATTAAATTTTCTTCTATTTGTCCAAGTTGCTTGTTAAGGTTCCTATCTTTGATTGGATCCAAGTTTTGAGCACTATTCTTGAATTTTGCTCCATAAAGTATTAATATGGAGTATTTTTGAACTTGGATAAACTAAAATACGAATCCTTAATCTTGTCCTTTATCTCACTAGATTCGTTATTTATATTATTTTTCATCATCCTCAGTCCTAAATGGTGATATAACTGAATATCTTTGGCCTGTAGAGCAAAGATGAATGATTACCTGATGAATATCTTTGGCCGTAGTGCAAAGATGGACAGGTGTTGAGATGAATATGACCACTGGTGATACAAATGAATATCTTTGGCCGTAATGCAAAGATAAATATTTGATTTGAGATGTATATTGATTGTTGTTACAGGGATAAAATATTGATGATGGACTTTAAAATCATAGAAGATAGTAGACTTCATTCTCTACTTAACTCTTCTAATGAATGGTTATTTTCACTGCGAATATTGATCTAAAACTTGTTGTCAATAATATTTTATCTGAATTGTTGAAGACTAACGATAATTTATTTTCCATTATCTTAGTTATAATATTCTTTACTGGGCTAGTTGAGCTCACCCTTTTCATCTATTGTCCTCTTCAGGAAATGAGAATGTCGCAGGAACTAGTCGGGGGACAGAGTGATGGTCCGAGTTAGAGCAGTAGTAGTCCTCACTATTTTTGATAAATAGTGATAATAATTGTAATGAGGACTTAGTTTGAATGTTAATATTTTTTACATATTTGTATTGACACTCACAGTTGTGTGGTCGTATTTTGCACGACCGTGTGATATAAAAGTTTGTATTTGAATTATGTACCATGTATTTGGCGACTCAAATTGGGTTGGGTTGACTGGACCTATTCTGGGGGTGTCACAAGATCGATACTATCAGTTATCCCTGATAGATGAAATGAGGGCTGTTGATATCTTCCATGGCCAACTATATCAGCATCGAATGTCCCGATCTTATAACAATAAGGTGCAACCTCGAGAATTTAAAGAGCATGATTTAGTACTAAAGAAGATCGTTCCAGGCCAGGATGCAACTAAAGGAAAATTTGCCCCAAATTGGGAAGAACCCTTTGTTGTCAAAGCAATCCTATCAGGCAGAGCTTTAAAGTTGGAGGAGATGGACGGTGATGAATTCCCACAATTGATCAATTCCGATTATGTGAAACGGTATTATGTCTAAGACCCCTTTTATTTCAAACTGGAATACTTTGTCTGGATAAAAAAAAGTGAAAAAAAGAGAAAAAAAGAGAAAAAATATCAAGTTTGGTTTTTCGGTCTGAGCCTGAACTATGAAAGACCTGATCTCTCATCTATGGGAGTACGTAGGCAACCATTTATGGTGCAGTCTAACCTTCGAAAGAATCTAAACACTTTCACCTTATATCCTCAAAACCAAATTATTAACCTATACAGAAACAAAAATATAACACAAACCCGCCCAATCAACGACTCATGCAAAGAGGACCTAACGACATCTCAGCATCACCCTGTCGAATCTGGCGCAAGTATGAAAAGACCAGTTCTATGTCGACATAATAAATCATGAAGCGAGAATGGTGACAGTGTACAAGGCTAGACATGCTCAAATAAGGGAAGTGAACTGAACTTGTTTCTTTTTATATATACAACTGCTTAGAATACAAAAGTTGATTCTAACCTGTGACAAAAGATAATAACAAAGTCTATACAGGAAAATAAAATAGGGCTATAAATCAGCAGTAAGACGAGTCAACATAGCCAAGTATCCAGTCGTCTCTGCTGTCTGAGGAGCATCCCTGAGCTCATGCTCCAGTACCTTGACATGTCTCAACATCTCTACTGCCATGAGATAAACACCCTCCTGATCCCTCTCAATGGTCATAAAGTGAAGCTGTTTGTCCATCGCCCCATGGAAATAGTATACGAACTTGGGAAAGTACTAACTAGAGAAGCTGTCAACTCCGCAAATAAAGCATCCTCAGTCAAAGATATAGGATCCTCCATGGGCTCCTCAACATCAGTAGACCCACCATCATCCTCGGATATAGATACTGTCTTAACCTGATCCGCTGCGTCTGGTGCCAAATCCGACTCTAGCCAAGCTAAGAACTTTGTAGATCGGCCCGGATGGCAGTCTCTAAACTTTGCTGTCTGCCGATGAGACCAAAATCCATAAACCTGAGCTAGATCAGCCTCGATAACTGAGTAGACGGGGAAGCGATAATTCTTTGTCCCCTCAGACCTCCTGATACTAATCAAACTGGCCCATCACCGCCAGAGGATGATAGGTTGTCACACGCCTCAAACCAGCTAACAGAAGGAAATCCAGGTCAGCTACATGGGTGGTGAAACTCAGAAAGGAGTAGTAGCCAGAATACATAACTATCGCAAAAGGATCCTCCACAGCACCCAGAAATAAAGTCCAGGACGCCCCATCAATGCAGGAAGTCAGGCGGTACTAGTAGATCTGCGACATGCTATATCCAAAGTAGAACCCATGACGACGAAGCCAACCGATCGGTCTGAGATGATTCATAAACCAGATATATAGGAGCACGGGGCTACCTCTGAACCCCTGATCCCCAACAGTCCGACAAAAAGATGCTGATATCAATGTCTTTACCAAGATATGAGGAAGTATGGTGAAGTCATCTCTAAGAGCCCTGACAGCCAACGACATTCCCATATCTAGATTATCAGCATAGAATGGCATATATAGATATGCTATGAGGCACATGAACAAGGCGTCCACTCTGGCAGTGTGCCATCTCTCCTCTGAAAAGGCAAAATCTCCATGATAGATGGCAAAGCTGTTCGCAGATGCAAGGTGGCCAATGATGAAGTCCATAGAAATAATGTGGCTACCACCCACCTCTGCCAGTACGACTGCCCTCCTCAGTCTGGTAACCGTCATGAACTGGCGGCGCATATGGCCTAACGCCATCTGAGCACACGACCCCTCCATCGATAATCCGGAGATGTAACCGTACTCCTCCAGAGTGGGAGTCAACTCATCAGAGACAAATCAAAAAATATGACGCTCTGGAATCCAGTAGCTGAGCATCCCATCAACAAACCCCTCTATAACCTGAAAGGATAACAGAGATAAGGAATGGCCCAGCATGCGACCGACTACAATACAGTCAGAATACGACAAACAGTCATGCCAAACCCTCAAACTGGTAACTATCCGACTAGGCAGAAGGTGATCCAAGAGAGCAACAGCAGAGGACGCCATCTGTAAAACTGTGTCAATAAGACCATATACAGGGATCAATCTTTATCCAATCATTTAAATATATATGAAGCATACATCATAATAAGTGATAATATACCATGTGCGATGAATAAATAGAAAACATCATACATAGATATCTGCCAAATAAATAAGTTTTACATCACTGTCATCTTTATGATACATATGAAAATTAAGAAATAAAAAGTACAGGATATTGGGGCACCAATGCCCAATGACTAATAAGGCGGCTGTAACTAAATGTTAAACTCCTCCAGAAAGGTGCTAAAATCATCGAACTGATCGATTTGGGGCAAGTCACCTTGGGTGGGCATCTCCTGTATGTCTGAGCAATGAGGCATATCCTACTGATCTGGGTGATAAGGCGTCTCCTGCACATCCGGGCGATAAGTAAAGGGATCACCTCCATCCTGAGAGCCACCTGTGGTTGAGGGTCCAGCCCCATGAGAACCACCAGTGCCTGATGGTCCAGCCTTGTGATCCTTAGGGGAAAAAGTACCAGCCAAGGAAGGGTCCACACCCATATGACGACAGTACATCGACTACTGCTCCAATTGACGTGTCAAATCAGCTATCTGAGTCTAAGGAGAGGGTTCCTGGAAGCATGATATCCAGTCCTTCATCATAAGAGACCCCGAAACCATATCTCTTAGGAACTGGGTAGCCTGGGTCTGAGATCCTATAGTGAGTGGGCCCCACTAAGTGGAAAAGTCCTTGAAAGTGATAGGACCATCTGACAAATGAAATCCCTCATACCCAATAGTGGGAATTGCTGCAGCTGGCTGAGATAAAGACCAGAATCGTTGAGCTAGAGAAAGGAAAGGAAGGCGAATCTCTCTAGTGATACATCTAAAAGAACGCTCCCCAAGGTAGAGCTCCCAACCTCTATTAAACAGGAATGGAATCTGGCAAGTAGATCGATAATACTCAGGCCCTACCAGTAGACCATCCTCAAATCCCTCAGACAAGTGCTCTGCAGAATAAGAGACCCACACTACGTCAGAGACCGTCAATGTCTCTAGCTGAAGATGGGTATGGGTGAAGCCCTCCGTAATTGGGACCTCCGATAAAGTGGACAGATACCATCTACGTCCCCGAGGATAAGTGTCCAAGCCTAGAGATAGGGCGAAGACAGGGAAGCCTTTTATAAGCCCATAACTGTTAATGCAAAGAACCCGACATTAATCATGGGAAAAGAAAAACCAATCAAAATTCAGACAAGTAAAATTTAATTAAAAGTACTCACTAGGAGAAACGAGTAGAATCCGACCCAGGCATCGGTGACTCCCTTGGATCGCAGTCGCATCCTGTGAAGAAAGAGAGAGAATGTAAAAGATCCCCAATCATAGTCCCCAATGCGGTCTACGTCTCAAACAACCCCTACTAAGCTAAAGGGAACGGTGGAGAAGTTATTTGCAATGAAATAACGCCTCATAATGGTCAAGAATAGACGCCGCAAGATGCAATCTCTATCCATCAAATCTACAGGTAAAGGTTGTTGTAGAGTAGCATCGACGCTCAGGCATCCCGACCGAATACTATGGGCCTTGAAGGCCCGCTCATGAGAAGAAAACCCTAGAAGTGTACGCACAGTGGTCAGAGTGATACCCGTCTCCAAGGGCACTCTGTCCCTAGTAAACTCTAGGCCGTGATGTATCTCCAATCCATGGGTGTCATCATAGCCTCGTAATCCAGCAGATGGAGGACT